>CM065689.1:9582813-9590313 GCA_017654935.2 Phymorhynchus buccinoides
CCACCCACCTCATCCAAAATGGCTACTCTCTCCATGCATCTCCGCCAATGAGGAATCGCCGTTTTGACGGTTTTCAAATTTATAGGAAACCAGAGCAAAGTGAGTGTTCCGATCCTTGAAAAAGCTGTCTTTCTGGTGATCTCGACGTGTTTCTTGCAAAAAACTGATCCGTTAGGGTCCACCTTTAAGGATCCACCAGATCATGTGTCAAAATCACGGGTTTCACGGGTTTTCCCTTTTATAGCTGGAAAGAAATCTTGTTTTGACCAGGTTTAACTCCCATACAAATGTCCCCAAATTGAAAATGAAACATCACTTTAAAGTTGGGGACATTTGTATAATTTATGGGTCACAGCTACCCAGAAAAAAAAAAACCAAGGGACGATTAATCGTGGTGCGTCAGTGTATCTTGAAAAGACCCAGCAGATCACGTGTCAAAATCACGGGTGATGAAAATGATGTTTTACAGTCCTCTCGGTCATAGACACATATGGAACATTTGTAAATACAAAGATGGGTGGAACAATACGGGGGGTGGGGTGGGGGGGGGATTGGCTGCATATGCCCAAAAATAAAAATAGGGCTCCACTATGTGCAACATACATATAATTAGTAAAGAAAGGGGCAGGGGTAATTTAATGCCGAAATAATTTTTTTACACAATAATTCTGTTTTCAGATGCACAAGGTGTATACAGGCGAATTGTAATTCCCACGCCTCTATAGTAATAAAAAATCAGACGTGAGCCTTGCAGGCTTTGCCTCTTGTTTTCTTTCTTTTTTAAAATTGTATACCGTTTCTAAAGGAGTTTCGCTCACAACAAAAGAAATCTCTTTTTTTTTTACTGCTACAAAATGGCTTCAACCGGCCACTCTCTCCGGCATCTCCGCCAAGGAGGAATCACGGTTTTCATGGTTTGAAATTTTTGGAAACCTCAAATGAGCTGATCCTTGAAAAATCTTGTTGGTGATCTCGACGTGTTTTTGCAAAAACTCATCCCAGGGTACAAATGTGTCCCCAAATTGAAAAAACGAAACATACAAATTTTAAAGAGCATCACTTTCAAGTTGGGGACATTTGTATATGGGTCATAGCTACCCAAAAAAAAAACAAGGGACTTAATCGTGGTGCGTCAGTGTATCTTAAAAGACCCAGCAGATAGCTCAAAATCTGGGGAAAAGTAAAAGATTTGGTCAAAATGGTGGGGGTGCTGTGCCCCTTACGTAAATCACGTGGTTCGCCCCTGTGTACCACGTTACGGATACACCACGGTTCCCATAATCACGATTCAGGTTTGACTCCCATAATGCCCCCAAATTGAAAACGAAACATTTTAAAGAGCAACCTCAATTTCAAGTTGGGGCATACCCAGAAAAAACCCCAAGGGACTTAATCGTGGTGCGTCAGTGTTCTTTAAAACATACTGGGGAAAATAAAAGAGCGAGAATGTGGGGGTGCTGTGCCCCTTTCCCGGAACCACGGTTCCCATTCACGCTCCCGTCTCAAAAAAATCACGGTTCCCATAACCATTTATTACTCTTCCTATCACGGTTCCCATAATCAAGGACTGATGAGGTGCTCACCGAATGCCGTCGTCGATTTGTTGTCGCTTCAGCTACCAATGATGAACCTGATGAATCTGATGGTCCCAGGCAGTTTATAACGACTATCGTTTGTATAATCAAACTTTCTGAAGATGAGCACAGTTAACATTCTTGGGCTATCTCGATTGAGGGAGACTGCCATTGATTGACCAAACTCTTACCGGTGAAAATGGAGCTGAAGTTCGAGAAGAGCAAACGTGGTGGGACATTATTATTTATCGACGGATTTAAGTTTCATTACAACAGAAAAGTTGGTGCACAAGCGTATTGGCGACGTTCTCTCACCGGGTGCAAATCGACGTGCGTGACACGAGAAGAAGAGTGCACCGAGTGTTAGGGGAAGACGGGGTAAAAAGCCCATGAGCGGGTAAGAAGCCCATGCCAATCATCGCATGAAACGAAGCAAATTGCAGTCAAATTTGCCCATGAGACGAAAGCTAAGCATTAACACTCCCAATTTGCTTTATTTCATGAGATAATTGGCATGGGCTTCTTACCCGCCCATGGTTTTTTTTACCCCGTCTTACCCTACTAGTGTACTCACACTGTCCCCCAGGGACGAACTTGAAGCCGATCCAGGTAATGGCGGCCATGGTGGAGTGGTGGTACACGTGCAGGAAGGTCACGTGACTGAACTTCTTACGTAGAATAAAGAACACCTGCAATAATGGAAGCCACGAACGAAGGATTACTAGAGTTAGAGAACACGGTTGACTGTCATGCAATTTATGATATAAAAATAAAAAAGCTTATTCTATTAAAACATAAATCACACATAATGATATAGTGAGGCCAAGAGAGGAGATAACGAAACTGAACAAAGGGGGAGAACTCTCTTTCTAATTATTCCCCCTCCACCGAAGTTACGATACCAATCAACTAGCAAGGAGTGGATCAGAGCCGAAGGGAGCCAAACAAGGCATCATTCTGTAAAAAAAAAAAAGAATGTGCCAAGCTCGCCTTTATGACCCTTCACTACACATCAACAATAGTAGAGGGGAGTTAATTAGAAAGAGAGTTCTCCCCTTTGTTCAATTTCGTTATCTCCTCTCTAATTGGCCTCACTATTTCATTATTTGATTCATTAACCAAAATTCCTTTCGAGGCTTACCAGTTTGTTCTGTGTTTTGTGTTGTTTATGTGTTAACATATTCAAGGTTAGAAGGCTATGCCACTCTTGGATAAATTTATGTTGATTTGTTTGTATGTCGTCCTCTCTCACACTGAAAATGCGATACACACTGACTTACCGTGTCTAAAAATTCCAACAATTTGCAGAACATGAAATACCAGCCAACCTTATATGCCTGAAATACACACACACACACACACACACACACACACACACACACACACACACACACACACACACACACACACACACACACACACACACACACACACACACACACACACACAAATGTATTAAAAAGAAAGAAGAAGGAAAAAAACGGAAAAAAAGACACACACACACACACAGACACACACAGACACACACACACACACACACTCACACACACACACACACACAAGCGTGCGCGCACATGTCACGCACGCACGCACACACACACACACACATACGCACGCGCACACACACACACAGACACACGCACGTACATATACACACACATACACACACACATACACACAGACACACACACACACACACACACACACACACACACACACACACACACACACACACACACACACAGTAACGCAACTAGCACAAAGAAAGAAGGGGGGAAAACCCAGAAGTATTGAGAAAACCCCCCAAAATGTTCCGTAACTGAACTTTATAAATTGTTATTATTACGTTATTGTTATTTTATCAGTGTCATATAAAACCTTGTATTGGTTTTAAAGGACAATAAACTTTGATTCTGATTCTGATTCTGATTCTGATTCTGATTCTGATTCACACAGAGGAAGTTAGTCATGTATGTCTTGCTTACTTGTTTACAATGTTTACCGAAAAATAG
Organism: Phymorhynchus buccinoides; assembly: GCA_017654935.2. NCBI lineage: Eukaryota > Metazoa > Mollusca > Gastropoda > Neogastropoda > Raphitomidae > Phymorhynchus > Phymorhynchus buccinoides. Next base: position 9,586,400 of record CM065689.1, read on the forward strand.
TTGCAAACCTCGGATAAACTGTATGGATAACGAACATGTTCTTTTATAACGCACAGCCGTTCAAACACACAAACTCAAGCTGTTTACACTGAATCAATAAATCGTAGATAAAAGCTGCACCCAGCTTGTATGTTCTTTATAGTGTTTGCGATACAGTCGAACCCGCTTATAAGAAACCCGCTTATAAGAAAACCCGCTTATAAGAAAGCAATGTTTTTTCCCCGGCCGAACTCCTTCTTTCTTATGTATTATCAAAACTCGGATATAAGAAAACCGCTTATAAGAAAACTCGGTTATAATGAAGCAAATTCGTTCTCCCATCCGCGATGTAAACTCGGATATAAGAAAATGATTTCATACAAGGGAGTTGGTTTGCAGTTCATTTTCTTATAAGCGAGTTTGATTTTCTTATAAGCGATTTTTAAAAAAAATTAGGGCATGAACTGAAAGGATGTTCCAAAAAGTGCAGTCGTTCCAACAAAACAAACAAAAGAGGAAATTTATGTCAGAGCAGCTACGTCACAGACACTCTACCCACACAGGCACTTGATTGCAAGACTAACTGAGTTATTTTTGTTCCTTAAATTTCATGCTTTCCTTCAGTATTCTGTACAAAATAAATGCTGAGAAGAAGAACAAATACGAATGCCTGTACTTTTGTGTTAGTTGTAGTGAGACTAGAGTAGCCTACCTTAATATAGAAAGATACAGCTGAACCCGCTTATAAGAATCTCGCTTATAAGAAAACCTGCTTATAAGCAAGCAATTAATAATTTCCCCAGCCGACTTCCTTCTTTTTTTATGTATTATCAAAGTTCAGATATAAGAAAACCGCTTATAGTTATAAGAAAACTCGGATATAAGCAAGCAAATTCGTTCTCCCATCCGCGATGTAAACTCGGATATAAGAAAATGATTTAATACAAGGGAGTTTGGTTTGCAGTTCATTTTCTTATAAGCGAGTTTGATTTTCTTATAAGCAATTTTTTTTAATTAGGGCATGAACTGAAAGGATGTTCCAAAAAATGCAGCCGTTCCAACAAAAAAACAAAAAAAAAGAGGAAAATGTACGTCAGAGCAGCTACAAACCTTAATATAGAAAGATACAGCCGAATCCGCTTATAAGAAACTCGCTTATAACGAAGCCAAAACAATCCCTGCCAAACTTCTTCTTTCTTATCTATGATCAAAACTCGGATATAAGAAACTCGCTTAAAAGAAAACTCGGTTATAAGCAAGCAAATTCCTTCTCCCATCCGCAATGGAAACTTGGACACAAAAAAGTATGTCATACAAGAGAGTTGGTTTGCAGTTCGTTTTTTTGTATAAGCAAGCTCTATTTTCTTATAAGCGATTTACCATTGATAACATTTTCTTAAAGACCCACCAGATCACATGTTAAAATCACGAGTTCCACATGTTTTACGTCTTATAGCTGGTACGAAATCTTGTTTTGACCAGGTTTGACTCCCATACAAATGCCCCCAAATTGAAAACGAAACATTTTAAAGAGCAGCCTCAATTTGAAGTTTGGGGAATTTGTATGTGGGTCACAGCTACCCAAGAAAAACAAGGGACTTAATCGTGTTGGGTCAGTGTGTCTTTAAAAGTGAGTTGGACCTGAACAGAAAGGATGTTCCGAGAAAATTCAAGTTGTTCCAAAAAGGGAAAGTTTACCTCATACCAGTTGCATCACAGACAGTTTAAACAGTACAGGCACTTGATTGCAAGACTAATTGAGTTGTTTTTGTTCCTTTATTCTATACTTTCCTTCAGTATTCTGTGCCCAAAAAATGTTGAGCAGAAGAAAAAAATATGAGTGCCGGTGCTTTTGTGTTGGTGGTAGAGAGACTGTCCAGCCTTTTATTTTCAGCAGCTATGGCAGAGAGGAAAAGGCAATCCATTTCTTTAAGAAGATAAATACAAATAACTGAATATGTGGACGAAAATCCACATAAACAAAAGCAAACGGTTGATAAAAAGCTGCATGGGTGGACAGTAAATGGTAATAGTTCAGTACAAGAAAGGTGAAGAGGTACGTATTTGATAACAGTGAAAAGGAAAAAAGCACCTTTAAATCTTCTTCTTAGTAGACGATTTTTGATTTTATGATGTAAGAAATACATCAAATTAGGAAAAAGGATGTTCTCTTCATTTTGTTTTGGAAATAAGAAAACTCGAATATAAGCAAAAAATGATCTCCCTTCGATTTTCTTATAACCGAGTTTTGCTGTATTTTGATTTTATGATGTAAAACATGAGTCATAGGCGGCAAGTTTCCTTATTGTCCATTGGCATTGTACAAACGCAAATACAAAATTGTTTTCCACTGTGTAAAATGAGTTATACATCCAAATTAGAATATTGATTAAAAACAAGAAACAGAAATTTACATTTAAACAAATATGCTACTCTCACACCACACCCACTCATTCATCTGCTCTCCGCTATCTTGCTTACTCATCATGCAACTCACACCACGTCTGCCTTCATTTTTGTTTTTAATTTTCTGTTCCGTTCTTTCTTTTTTTCCTCCTTTGTTTTGCAATTTTTCCCCTTTTTTCATGCACCAAATTAGGTCAAAGCATTGTCTCTTCGTTTTATGTTTCTGTTTATCTTTTATTTTATTTTTTTCTCTTTTTCACTTTTATTTTTTCCCTTTTTCCCCATTCAAATCGGTTATAAGAAAACAAATTCAAAATGTTTTCTTATTATCCAAGTATCGGATATAAGAAAACCCGGATATAAGAAAACAAAAAATTATCTCCCTTCGATTTTCTTATAACCGGGTTTTACTGTAGAAGAAATTTTGGGGTTTTACGTCCTCTCGGCCCATAAGGGCACATATGAGACATAGGGTTTTACTGTATATTTCTTCCATCAGATTTATGGTAAAAACTCTTTTTGATGAGCAGTATCGTGAAACATATTTAGTAGAAAATGTTCTTAAAGAATACACTTAACGTCGCAAAAATAAATAAAACTGCCCAGGAGTGAAAATCTATCAATAAATATGAATTATTTCCAAGCATACTACAACATATTCTTGACTTATTTGTGAAAGGTTACTTATGGTAAACTTCAGTTGGCTTGAAAAAAAGAAAGAAAATATATATGTATTAAACGTCCATCCCTGAACAGCAGTGGATATACAATACATACATACATACATACATACATACATACATACATACATACATACATACATACATACATACATACATATACACACACACACACACACATACATACATACATACATACATACATACATACATACATACATACATACACACACACACACATAGCCTACATACATACATACATACATACATACATACATACATACATACATACATACATACATACATACATACATACACACATACATAGCCTACATACATACATACACACACATACATAGCCTACATACATACATACATACATACATACATACATACATACATACACACATACATACATACATACATACATACATACATACATACATACACACATACATAGCCTACATACATACATACATACATACACACACACACATACATAGCCTACATACATACATGCATACATACATACATACACACATACATACATACATACATACATACATACATCAGACCTGCTTACTCTACTCTTTTTTCGAGTAGTATTCTACTCAATTTGGACCTCTACTACTCTTCAAAATTGAAAATAATGCTCTAATTACTCATTTTCAGTGAACATTGTTTGATGGTTTAATGAATTGCACATTTTGCACCCAAACTACTCATTTCAGCTATCCAGACTACTCAAGACTTGTGTAGGGGGTGAACAGGTCTGATACATACAAAAACGATGACTGATTAGACATACTATGGGGAGAAATGAGCATAGATTGCTTGTCACTGTTTTGT
>CM065689.1:9595313-9597813 GCA_017654935.2 Phymorhynchus buccinoides
GGCGAAATTGTAGACCACGAGGAATCGCCTGAACTCCAGGGGCTTGTAAGGGGCCATAACTCGAGGCCCCTGCATGACCACCAGCAGGTAAAGGGAGATCACCAGGGCCAGACTCTCTGGACCTTGCATCAGGGGGAAGCCTACCACGCGAGGATCTGTTAGCACGAAGGGGAAAACAATGTTGATTTCCTTTTTGTCATGAAGTGGTATGCACGTGTATATTATGGGTGATACAGTCGAACCTCCCTTATAAGACCTTCACAAATCGTCCAAAATGAGGCCTTAAAAGGGGGGTAATTTTAATGCTTACAAAGAAGGGCAATGTCTCATAATTATATGTCTTATATGGGAGGAGGGAGTCTTATAATGGGAGGTCTTATAAGGGAGGTTCAACTGTAATAATGTACGTGAAGGAACGTGTGGTAGTGTTCTTCTTCTTCTTCTTCATCTTGTGTGTGTGTGTGTGTGTGTGTGTGTGTGTGTGTGTGTGTGTGTGTGTGTGTGTGTGTGTGTGTGTGTGTGTGTGTGTGTGTGTGTGTGTGTGTGTGTGTGTGTGTGTGTGTGTGTGTGTGTGTGTGTGTGTGTGTGTGTGTGTGTGTGTGCGCGCGAATATGTGTGTGTGTGCGCGCGCCCGTGTGTGTGTGTGTGTGTGTGTATGTGTGTGTGTGTGTGTGTGTGTGTGCGCGCGAATATGTGTGTGTGTGCGCGCGCCCGTGTGTGTATGTGTGTGTGTGTATGTGTGTGTGTGTGTGTGTGTGTGTGCATGCATGCGTGCGTGTGTGTGTGTGTGTATGTGTGTGTGTATGTGTGCGCGCGCGTGCCTGCGTATGTGTGTGTGCGTGCGTGTGTAGGTGTGTGTATGCATGCGAGCATATGTGTGTGTATGCTTGGGCGCGCATGTGATTATGCGCGCATGAGTGTGTGTATGTGTGTGCGCGCGCCCATGTGTGTGTGTGTGCATGCGTGCGTACGTGTGCGTGTATGTGTGTGTGTGTGTGTGTGTGTGTGTGTGTGTGTGTGTGTGTGTGTGTGTGTGTGTGTGTGTGTGTGTGTGTGTGTGTGTGTGTTAGACAAAACAGTAGTAGTGACTCACCCGCCTGAGCCATGGTAGTGTTGTACCATTCCTTGATGGTCTCCAATGTTTGAACCCCGAAATCCATTCTACGCAATCGTCAGCTTACCCACCCGGCTACCTGCACAGCATCAGTGATAATGCCTTCAATGAACACCTCTATGCATACATAATATAAACAAAGTGGGATAAAGAAACATCAGAGAGAGCTAGAGAGAGAGAGAGAGAGAGAGAGAGAGAGAGAGAGAGAGAGAGAGAGAGAGAGAGAGAGAGAGAGAGAGAGAGAGAGAGAGAGAGAGAGAGAGAGAGAGAGAGAGAGAGAGAGAGAGAGAGAGAGAGAGAGATAGGGGGGAGAGAGAGAGAGAGAGAGAGAGAGAGGAGAGAGAGAGAGAGAGAGGGGGGGAGAGAGAGAGAGAGAGAGAGAGAGAGAGAGAGAGAGAGAGAGAGAGAGAGAGAGAGAGAGAGAGAGAGAGAGAGAGAGAGAGAGAGAGAGAGAGAGAGAGAGAGAGAGAGAGAGAGAGAGAGAGAGAAGCCATTTAATCCTGCTCGATGTTATCTTGCCTTTGTTGGAGGGCGTAAAATAGGTACATAGAAATGTTCCTTATCGTCATAACTGAACCAGTTTTCAAAAGATTAGCATAAAGACAGCATATTCCATGTAAGTATTTGTTTCTGATATTTGAATACAGAGGGCATGTACAAATAAAGTGTTGCTCATCTTCTACTACACCATATACTTGACACATATTGTTAAGTGTTTCACTAAATGTTCGTCTAAACAATGACCCATTAATTGGAAGTACACCAACACGTAATTTTACTAAACAGTCTCTGACACATCTATTGTCTAGGAAATCAAAGTATTTCTTCTGGTTCACATGAAGATTTAAAGAAACGATATGTTAAGTAAGTGTCCTTATTCATGACTGAACTGTACCAGTCTTGCAAGTAATTATCGATCATTCTTTGTTTGAACAAGGAAACAACCTTGATTTATCTAAGCATAACCAAAGCCCAAACTAAATGAAGTATTCTTAACAACAGTTGCCCTTTCCTCTTCCATCCATATTAAAAAGCATTGAATACGCTTGACGTGGAATTCTTGACATGTCCATTTACAAAACTTTTAACCAGTAATTAATGCATCTGACAGCTTTACCAGACTTCCCGGGTCGCCCACGACCCATTGACACACAAAACATGTTATATCTCTAAAACTATTTAAGCAATCTTCATGAAATTTCATGACTTTGTCAAACACGTAAATGGCTTTAAGTATGCTAAATTTCATCAATTTGCATAAAATACAAATGACGTAATATGACGCGTAACTTTAACTACATTGACACGATGGCGCGGGTCGTGGAGGACCCATACTTTAAAGAGCAGAAATATGTCACTGCAGTGCATTGAGTATGGGTCGTGGGA
>CM065689.1:9605313-9607813 GCA_017654935.2 Phymorhynchus buccinoides
TATGGCTTCCCAAATAGTTTCCGAGGTAGGCTATCATTGTCGTCCTCTTGAACCAATCACAAAGTAATTTCTGAAACGGCCTATCAATCCCACCATGTGGTGTCGCATTTAAAGCTTTGCACACAAATCGCCTTGCTATTACTTTAGCGGGTGATGTCGGGGGTTCACACAATCACACAATGACAATATTTATTCGTACAATAAAATGGAAATGTGTGTGTGGTGGCACGTAAAACGTTAAACAGTATGTAATAAAAGATCACAGTTCCAATATTAAAATATCAGATTCACGCAAAACACAAGCACACACAAACAGCAAGCATCCCCGCTACACTCCCCTCCCCCTCACACACATAGAGACAGACAGACAGACAGACAAATACTGGGGGACAGTGGGGGAGAGAGGGAGGGAAGGAGAGAGAAAGAGAGAGAGTGTGAGAGAGAAAGAAATAACAAGAGAGAAGTCGAAGTCGAAGTCGAAGTCGAATGGTTTATTCATTCAAAGGCCAAGGCCCCATATGAATAAGGGGCAATAATTAACAATATTAATACATCAGTGGATTATAGCACTTGAGAACGACAACAAATCGCTTTGGAACACAAGCATATACTAGCAAACAATTACAAACTAGGACATAATTGTCTCTCTTAACCGGAAAGCTTTGTACAAATACAGAGTTAGATTACGTACTGTTCTCTCATTAGTATTCGCCATCAATAAAGTTAAACGAAATTGACATGGATATTTGTAGTATTTATACGGGATTAGGTTTGCTCGAAGAACACTTAGAGCAGGACATTTTAAAACAAAATGTACCTCGTCCTCAATTGAATCTTTGCATAATGGACATAACAGATCAGCATGCTGGACAATTTCGTATCGATACTTATGCTTTTTTATAACAGACATACCGAATCTAAACTTAGTCAAAACAGTTCGCTGACACCGATCAATATTCAACAAAAGATAGCTATGAACTAAATGTGAAGAGGCAAACATTCTATATACATCGAATCTAGTGCTAGCATTTATATGACCTTCCCAATCTTGCCACCTAGTATCTGTAAGTCTTTGACGTAAGCTGCTTATAAACAGTTTTTCCCCACCTACTCCCTGACAATACCAGACAAAACCAAAACCAAGTTCACACAAACACACACGTACCTTAGTTACCCAATTACTTTTCCCCTTCGAGTCTAAATCATAGAGCTTATCATACGCTTTTCGTGGCAATCTTTCAGTGTCCATTTTCAATAATTTTAACCAGTAGGAAATGCACCTGACAGCAGAATTTATGTGAATTGGGAATCTATTTGTCTCCCCATAAACTAGATCGTTTGGAGTTTTCATCGAAACTCCCAAAAATCTTTTAAGTCCAAACAAATGAACAGATTCACAGTGTATGACAGCAGTCTTATCTAACCCCCATAACTCTGACCCATATTGTACAACCGGCTGTATCTGAGTATCAAAAACTTTAACAAACAGTTCTAATGAGTTATTATTTAACAAAGCTAATTTCCTCATAACATGTAACAACGCTTTTTTTGCCCTACTAGACAAATCTTTACAGGCTGCTGCGAAACTTAAACGAGTAGAAAACAAAATTCCAAGGTACTTATAAACATTAACTACAGGCATAATATTACCATCAAACACCCACCTCTCTCTTGCTGACAGGTACCCCCCCTTTCTGAAAACAACTATATTACTTTTACCTAAATTAACCTTTAATTGTAATTTACGAGCAGAATCTCTTAAAATGTTTAGTTGTCTTTGCAAGCCAATAACAGTTTCTGATAGCAATGCAACATCGTCTGCTAACAATAAAATGAATAATTCTAACGCGTCTGTTGTGAACCTAGCACCATGTCTACCCTTATCCATTACTTCTAGAGCTAATTCATTAATGAATAAAGAAAACAGAATAGGGCTACACACGTCACCCTGCTTAACCCCCCTTGCACAATTAATATAATCAGTAAGTTTATCACCACATCTAATTCTTGTTTTAACCTTATACTTCTAATGCATCTAAATAATTTCCCATTTATTCCATTTTTAATCAAAATAGGCCACAGTAGGTTTCTGTTGATTGAATCAAATGCCTTTTCAAAGTCGATAAATGCTACATAAAATTTGCGATATAACAAGAGAGAGAGAAGTAGAGAGAGAGAGAGAGAGAGAGAGAGAGAGAGAGAGAGAGAGAGAGAGAGAGAGAGAGAGAGAGAGAGAGAGAGAGAGAGAGAGAGAGAGAGAGAGAGAGAGAGAGAGAGAGAGAGAGAGAGAGAGAGAGAGAGAGAGAGAGAGAGAGAGAGAGAGAGAGAGAGAGAGAACAGAGAGAGAGAGAGAGAGAGAGAGAGAGAGAGAGAGAGAGAGAGAGAGAGAGAGAGAGAGAGAGAGAGAGAGAGAGAGAGAGAGAGAGACAAGAGAGAGAGAGAGAGAGAGAGAGAGAGAGAGAGAGAGAGAGAGAGAGAGAGAGAGAGAGAGAGAGAGAGA
>CM065689.1:9612813-9620313 GCA_017654935.2 Phymorhynchus buccinoides
AATAAACATTGAAAATAAAATCGGACTGCACGCATCCCCCTGCTTTACCCCTGAGGAACAAATAATAGACTGTGTCAGTTTAGCCCCACATCTAACACGTGCTTTTACACTTTCATACATGCTTCGCACGCAACGAAAAAGCTTACCTTTCACGCCGTTCTTCAAAAGAATAGGCCACAGAAGATTTCTATTTATAGTGTCAAAACACTTCTGAAAATCAACAAAAGCAACATAAAGCTTGCGGTTGTGGATTCTACTGAATTGTTTCTGCACACATGCTAATAATGTAAATAAGTGATCTATTGTGGAGTAGCCTTTTTTGAATCCTGCTTGGCACTCACCTGTCAAATTATTTTCTTCAACCCATGACTGCAATCGTTGGTTTATAACAGAGCCATACACTTTACTGCAAACATTAATCAGACTAATACCTCTATAGTTACCAGGGTTGTTTACATCACCTTTCTTGTGCAATGGTAGAATAATGGATTCTGCCCAGCTGTCTGGATACACGCCTTTGTTAAATACAGTATTGAAAAATTTTACAAAGAAAGGCAAAATAAAGTCACCAGAATATTTCAAAATTTCTCCAATTATTCCATCTGGGCCACTTGCTTTGTTTGGTTTTAACTTACGTAATGCTAGCAAAATTTCCTCCTCAGAGATAGGACGGTTAAAGACAAGATCTTCATCGTAAGCATCGTCAGTGTCATCATCAATAACATCAACATTTACATCTTTCTCTAAAAGCATCTTAAAATGTTCAAACCATTGTTCAACAGTTATCTGATTTTTGACGTATTTCCTTTTAGGTATTATTTTATGAATCGAGACCCAGAACTCCTTTTGATTGTTTATAGAATCCATCAAGAAGTGATGATAAATTGTAAGGATTCATAGCTACCCCCCCCAGTTTTCAACCATTCTCTTATTATGTTCTTTCTTTTTATATTTAAGGAGATTTTTATACTCTCGTCTTGCCTGACAGAAGTTAAACCTATCCTGTTCATCTAAAGTACGACGAAATTTCTTCAAAAGCTTACGCACACGCTTCCTTTCATTCCTACATTCACAGTCAAACCAATCTTGCGCCTTCTTTCTTCCATTCACACAAATTCTTTTCTTCATACAATCTGCCGCTTCTTTCAGAGCTTCATTAAACATATTAATAGCCTCATTAACATTCACATCAACAGCCTGAACTGCTGCTTCTAATTTCATTTTAACTGATTCGGAATTCAATGTAGTATTAAAGACAAATGCGTGATCAGAGTTCCAAGTAAACTTATCAATATACACTTTCTCATTATGATCGCTAATAACATGATTATCAGGAAAATTAACAGAGAAAACAACAGGCATGTGGTAACTTTCAGTGCGATCACAAACATATAAACGACAATCGTCTCTAACAGTAGCAAACAAATCACTCGACATCAAAAAATAATCAATCACACTGCAACCAAAATCACATATGTACGTGTAGCGTCCTTCAAGGTCGCCAAAACACATACCATTCAGGATATACAGACTTAACGCAGTGCACATATTTAACAGGGATTTCCCGAAACTATTAATAACTGTGTCTTGCGATTTTCTATTTGTATTAATATTACTTTCGCTTCTGTGTATAGAGTCAAAGAGATCATTTACTGATGCATCATTTTGTGAAACATTCGAAGTGCGGGCATTTAAGTCACCAGAGACAAGAATATGATAATCATTATCCAACAAAGCATTGTCAATCATACAATTTTCTAGCCTTGACACACCATCACCATCACCATCAAACAAAGAATAATATCTCGATCCCTCAGGTGGTGTGTAAGCACACACGTACAGAACATCTTTATCTAAATCAAATAAGCGTTTATCAATGACAAACAACAAAAAGAATCCATTATCGACTTTAATCTCTCTCACATAAGGTAGAAACTCATTTTTAATCAGACACACCACACCACCAGACGGACGACCAGCATCAGATAATTTTACTGAAGGTTTACAAAAAGACGTATAACCAGGAAAAATACCAGCAGTAAAAGTTTCAACAAACGTTTCAACAAGACAAACAAATCCAAAGGAAGACACAAATGAAACAAAATCATTATCATTCAATTTAGAGCGAAGGCCATTAATATTCCAGTGTAAAAAGGAAAAGGAAAAACGTTTATTTTCAAAAGGAGAAGACAAACAGCTGTCGCTATCAGAGTCAACAGACCCTGCACCAAACAAAGACTCATTGTTTACATCAGGTGGGATATTATTCCCTTTGACCTCAGTTGAACTTTGATGTAAGAGAGAGAGAGAGAGAGAGAGAGAGAGAGAGAGAGAGAGAGAGAGAGAGAGAGAGAGAGAGAGAGAGAGAGAGAGAGAGAGAGAGAGAGAGAGAGAGAGAGAGAGAGAGAGAGAGAGAGACTGAGAAGACTGAAGACTGAAGACTGAAGACAAAAAAACCACCTTCATTAGACAATGATTAAGATTAAGGAGAGAGAGAGAGAGAGAGAGAGAGAGAGAGAGAGAGAGAGAGAGAGAGAGAGAGAGAGAGAGAGAGAGAGAGAGAGAGAGAGAGAGAGAGAGAGAGAGAGAGAGAGAGAAGACTGAAGACTGAAGACTGAAGACAAAAAAACCCACCTTAATTAGACAATGATTAAGATTAAGGAGAGAGAGAGAGAGAGAGAGAGAGAGAGAGAGAGAGAGAGAGAGAGAGAGAGAGAGAGAGAGAGAGAGAGAGAGAGAGAGAGAGAGAGAGAGGGAGGAGAGAGAAGAGGGGAGAGAGAGAGAGAGAGAGAGAGAGAGAGAGAGAGAGAGAGAGAGAGAGAGAGGGGGGAAGAGAGAGAGGGAGAGAGAGAGTTAAACAATTGAAGAGAGAGAGAGAGAGAGAGAGAGAGAGAGAGAGAGAGAGAGAGAGAGAGAGAGAGAGAGAGAGAGAGAGAGAGAGAGAGAGAGAGAGAGTGAGACGAAAACAGAGACAGAGACAGACACAAAGAGACAGAGACTTAGAGACAGACAGACAGACAGACAGACAGACAGAATGATGGTGTCAGGCTAGTTGAAGGATGCGTGCTGTTTTCTGGGCAATGTCATGCCACTCGCTACATGCTGTGTGTAGGCAGGTAAAGGGACAGCCACACACATACGAAACGTATGGGGACACGATGCGATTTTGACGATGTGTGACACGAACCGCGTGAAATCCCTCCCTCTAACGAAACAATTCCGCTATTTTCGCTCGCTATGCTCAAGTAGACCCGATGCATGAATGTCACGTGATTCGTGACTCGCATCGCCCAAATCGCATCGCATCCCCATACTGCTTCGTGTGAGTGTGGCCTAAACACGTATGAAGCTAACTCCAACTAGAGCGTTAAGACGCTAGACAACCAGCCGCGCGCCACATTGTGTTTTCCTGCTCTAGTGACCTTGACACTGGACCGCTGACCTTTATTTTTTCACTTGGCCTAGTTATCCTAAGTACGTAAACTATGCGCATGCAGACTTTGAGACTTACAGGTCATGTGTCGTGTTAACATAGATACATAGGCCTACGTACATTTACTATTTCTGGTTTAACTTAGCGCTGATTTGCTTTTATTGTGGACTTTCAATTTGGCGCAAAGAGGACACCATTCTCTTGAAGAATGTCTCCTTGCTCAAGTTGACATCCACTGGACAATCACATTGCAGGCCGGTCATACAAACTGGTGAGATCTTCACAGATCGAAACAGCTGTCTTTGCATATGGCACTGTCCCGCCCCCCATTGGGAGAAAAAGTAAATCAGCACATTTTATCATTTTCTTCATAACGTTAACGCTAACTGAGTTTGTTTCTGAGGTTCACAAATACAGACATTGGACACAGAAGAGAGAGAGAGAGAGAGAGAGAGAGAGAGAGAGAGAGAGAGAGAGAGAGAGAGAGAGAGAGAGAGAGAGAGAGAGAGAGAGAGAGAGAGAGAGAGAGAGAGAGAGAGAGAGAGAGAGAGAGAGAGAGAGAGAGAGAGAGAGAGAGAGAGAGAATACGAATACGAATACGAATGTTTAATCAGGTCAAGGCCATAGCCCCATACTGATGAAGTTCACATAAACTATATGAGTATGTATGCATGCGTGTGTGTGTGTGTGTGTGTGTGTGTGTGTGTGTGTGTGTGTGTGTGTGTGTGTGTGTGTGTGTGTGTGTGTGTGCTTGTGCTGGGTGTGCGTGTTGTTTTTGTGAATATTATGTTGTTATTTCATGCTTGTGAATTGTGTGAAAATGCATACGTGCATTAGTCCTAGTAGTAGTAGTAGTAGTAGTAGTAGTAGTAGTAGTAGTAGTAGTAGTAGTAGTAGTAGTAGTAGTAGTAGTAGTAGTCACAGCAGTTGTTGTTGTTGATTGATATGTGTATTGTTTTTGTCTGCTGATGTTATTGGATTTTTGTTTCATGTTTTTATTCCATTTCAATTTTGTGTAAAGCACCCTGTTGCCTACATAGTAGGATGGGCGCTATATAAATTTTCCTCATTATTATTATTATTATTAAACAAATTTGTATAAGAAAAAGAAGAAAGAAGCCAACAACAAGCAAGCACATCATAATTGAAATAGTGCATACAAAAATGCAGCACAACGCAGTACTACTAAATCAAAGTATATATGCCTAGGACAATGCATTATGAATTCTCTTGCTAGCTTCGTAGATGTACAAAGCTAAATCCAACTGAGATTTTTCATGTTTTGATGCCAGCAATAGAATCATCCGAAAGTTGCATGGGTCAGAATAGAACTTTGGCTTTATGAATTTCATTCTAAGATCGTTCAAGACCGGACAGCAGAACAAAAAATGCACTTCGTCTTCTCTTGCTTGAGTTATACAGACTACAAATCAAATCATTATCATTTACATGTCTGAATCTTAAACGATGGCATGCAATTATTGAAACACCAAGTCTGAATTTTGTTCACGCAGCTTTAACATATCTATTCATGTTTAATTCAATATAATATTCTAACGTATGATCTGGTTTAAATAATCTATACTGAGCAAACCTGTCGCTTTCATATATATGATTATGCCAGTCTTGCCACCTACAATCAATAATTCTTTGCTTCAAACATTTAAAAAAGCCTGATAAATTTTTCTACACCCTGGTTATCCCAAACATATCCAAACCCATATGAATTTAGAAATTTACGAACATTTGTAGCCCATGTTTTTTTTTTCCATTTTTATCTAACTTTAATAATGTTTTATAACATTTATATGGTATCCTATTATTACCCATCCTAGTTAAATGTAACCAGTATTTTATGCATTTAACATACGAATTAAGATAAATCGGGTATCGTCCGAGCTCACCATAAATCAAATCATTAGGTGTTTTACTGTCAACATTTAGAAAACGCTGAGAGAGAGAGAGAGAGAGAGAGAGAGAGAGAGAGAGAGAGAGAGGAGAGAGAGAGAGAGAGAGAGAGAGAGAGAGAGAGAGAGAGAGAGAGAGAGAGAGAGAGAGAGAGAGAGAGAGAGAGAGAGAGAGAGAGAGAAGAGTCAAATGCGCACGTGCGCACAAATGAGTGCGCACATGAGTAAAGAAAACTGGAAAAAATAACCACAATTAACAAAAACATAAACTATATGCCTATGTCTAGATTTGAAAACTCGTGCGCAGTGAAAACATTATTAGGGGAAGACGGGGTAAAAAGCGCATGGGCGGGTAAGAAGCTCACCCCAATTATCTCATGAAATGAAGCAAATTTCAGTCTCATTTTGCCCATGAGACGAGCGTTAATGTCTAGCATTCGTCTCATGGGCAAATTTGACTGAAATTTTCTTTATTTCATGAGATAATTGGGGTGGGCTTCTTACCCGCCCATGCGCTTTTTACCCCGTCTTCCCCTAGATTTCCGTGTAGGCGCCCACTCAGGCTCTTTGGACATTTCACATCTTAATATAACGCTGACAAAAATTAGTCATCAAATGTACTTACTCCTGGACATCACAATAAGAATGGATCAATGGAAAAGTACGCATACACAATGGAGACACATTGCAGAATATCATACAATAAATACTAAAATAATAACGTGGTTTGACTTACCTTTCTGAGGCCTATATAATATATGTAATCCACAGCGGTTGCAGTAGCCCAGTTGCAAGCCTCCCTAAAACCTTACACACAACAGAGTGTGTAGGGCTAGCTTTGCACACACAATGTCACGAACAGATTTTAGAGGCAGGTAGTCCAGTTAGTACGTGTCGACGTGACCCCGTCTTCTTCTTCTTCTTCTTCTTCTTCCGATTGGGGATGCTTATCCTGCCCTACGCCCGAAGGCTTCGTTTAGACTGCCATTGGCGCACAGGATGCATGCTATGTGAGTTCGTGTCATCCATCCCACCGGCACAACACGGCCTACTCCTACCGAATAGTGGAACGTGCGCGCAATATCTTCTTCTTCTTTTTTTTTTTTTTTTTTTTGGTGGGGGGGGGGGGGGGGGGGGGGGGCAGTCCCATCTTCTGGGTTGTACATTAGCGTCGCAGCTACACCCCGGCTTGTTCAAGTCGCAGAATCCGAAATCAGCAGTCCGTGGAGAGCGAATCTATGTTAGGCCGTCAGGAGGCAACCAACCGAGGAGACACTGCACTGCTGCCGAGTCATTTCGGTGGAGTTCCGCGGAGCCTGTTCAGGACACCACCGATCTTGTGCGTGCGTTCGCACACGGGAACTCGGTTTTAGGTCTAATCCAAAGGAGCAATCTCTATGTGTCCCTGTCTCTATGTGTCCTCATCTCTATGTGTCCTCGTCTCTATGAGTGCCCGTCGCTATGTGTCCCCGTCTCTGTCGTATGTGGCCTTGTATGTATGTGTCCCCGTCTCTTTGTGTTCTCGTCGCTATGTGTCCCCGTCTCTATGTGTCCTCGTCTCTATGAGTCCCTGTCTCTATGTGTCCCCGTCTCTATGAGTTCCCGTCTACGTCTCTATGTGACCTTGTATGTATGTGTCCCCATCTCTATGTGTCCCCGTCTCTATGTGTCCCCATCTCTATGTGTCCCCATCTCTGTGTGTCCCCATCTCTGTGTGCCCTTGTCTCTATGTGTCCCTGTCTCTATGTGTCCTCGTCTCCATGTATCCCCGTCTCTATGTGTCCTCTGTCTCTATGTATCCCCGTCTCTATGTGTCCCCGTCTCTATGTGTCCTCGTCTCTATGTGTCCCCGTCTCTATGTGTCCCCGGTCTATAATCGTATCCCCGTATGTGTCCCCGTCTCTATGTGTCCCTGTCTCTATGTGTCCCCTGTCTCTATGTGTCCCCTGTCTGTTTATGTGTCCCCGTCTCTATGTGTCCCCGTCTCTATGTGTCCTTGTCTCTATGTGTCCCTGTCTCTATGTGTCCCCTGTCTCTATGTGTCCCTGTCTCTATGTGCCCCAGTCTATATGTGTCCCCGTCTCTATGAGTCTCTGTCTCTATGTGTCCCTGTCTCTATGTGTCCCTGTCTGTATGTGTCCCTGTCTCTATGTGCCCCAG
>CM065689.1:9632813-9642813 GCA_017654935.2 Phymorhynchus buccinoides
AGAGAGAGAGAGAGAGAGAGAGAGAGAGAGAGAGAGAGAGAGAGAGAGAGAGAGAGAGAGAGAGAGAGAGGTCTGTGTATGTATAATATTAGTGAATATGCATGTTGGCCATTTTGAAGTTTTAAAGACCCACAGAGCCTGCTGGATTAAGTCCATTGTTTTTTTTGTGGGTCGGCGTACCCCACATTCAGACTTGCCTCGTATACGATCGAGGCTGCTCTTTAAAGTGATGTCTCGTTTTCGTGCAAGAGGCAATTTGTAAGGGAGCAACGCTTGATCAAAATAACATTTCTTACCAGCTATAAGAGGGAAAACCGTGATTTTGACACGTGACGTACTGGGTCTTTAAAATAATCATTCGCCAGAACAAAAAGACAGACAACAGGAAACAGTCAGGCAAGACATTTAATGCAAAAGAACCCGGATAATCATCCCAAAAAATTATTTTTTTAAAACTATGGCAAACGCGTTTGTTCAAAAGTAAAATAAATGCACCCCACAAAAAGTCAGAGGGGTGAGTGAATAGAAAAGAAAAACTTCCACACAAGAATCAAACAAAGAGTCACTCCGAACACTCGGTATAATTGAAAACACTCAGTAGAATTATGTACAGTTATTAATTAGAGGTGCAATTTTCCTCCCGGGTGGTTTTATGGCAGATGAATAATAGAGGGTGAGAAGAATATAAAACAAAATCTCAAAGCAAATTAATTAAAAGCTATTTATCAATTAAGGCAACACATTCCCCATCACCATCTCTTGTTCTCTTTTTTTTCTGTTAATAAAGAAAACGACAGCAAAGCGTTACAAATCTACAGGTACTATTATTATATGCCATAAGGTACTATCATTCTTCAAGGTTGAAAGCATGAGGTGGCGTCCCTACTGCGCGAATTCCTACTGCGCGAAGACTCTAACTGCACGAATCCCTACTACGTGAACTCCTAGTATTGTGGGGTTTTTTTTTAGTGTGTGTGTGTGTGTGTGTGTGTGTGTGTGTGTGTGTGTGTGTGTTGTGTGTGTGTGTGTGTGTGTGTGTGTGTGTGTGTGTGTGTGAGTGAGAGAGTGTGTGTTGTGTGTGTGTGTGTGTGTGTGTGAGTGTGCTTTAGCACCACATTCGAAGCTTGCGTCAGTCATATCACATGCCTGTTATGCGCATGACACATCATAATTTGGCTTTGTTTTCATGTTATAATAAAACACGACGTGAGCGCATTATGCATGCCCTGTCAGACACACACACACACACACACACACACACACACACACACACACACACACACACACACACACACACACACACACACAGAGGAGGGCAGGATGGAAACAAGCTTTGTTCGCTTATTCACACACACACACACACACACACACACACTCATCTAAAACCGCGCATTAGGAATTCGCGCAGTAGTTATCGTGCTGTGGTAATTCGCGCAGTAGTTGTGCTGTGGTAATTCGCGCAGTAGTTGTCGTGCTGTGGTAATTCGCGCAGTAGTTGTGCTGTGGTAATTCGCGCAGTAGTTGTGCTGTGGTAATTCGTGCAGTAGTTGTCGTGCTGTGGTAATTCGCGCAGTAGAGGTGAATCCATTCCAGAACGTACCATCACTATCAGCCTCTAAGAAATGTTTTTATAATTCTTTTAGATAGGCCACAGTACCTGCTGGCTCTCACCCGAGATGAATGATAGTATCTTTTGGCATATACTCTTTGATATGATATCAAACACAGACGGTTCCATTGAATGCAGCTTACTACACTTAGGCCTACAGTCCAACTCGGCATCGGCATCACAGACACAGAATATTATCACACATCAAAGCAGTTATTGACAAACACAAAAAAGTGTAGATCAACGTAATCACAGCAACATTAATCAGAGACAACGTACATCCACCGAAACTACTTTCTACAACATTCTTCAATAAAATGTTGATTAGCTTTGTACAGTAAATTCTCTCCACCATCGTTGCAGTGCACTGTGTGGGTGAAGGTCATAACACGTGACCCAGCACCACGAAAGGGACATTAAGTTTCAAAATGACCATTCTGGGAAAATGGTACAGGTGAAAACGTCAGGAAATTCTCTTTCAAATAACATAAGAACCATTCTTGTAACGTTTCCCCGTTTTAGAGTTATGAGCATTTAAACTTGGTAGGGTGAGTGTCGGCCATTTTGAGAAATCACAGTCTGAAGTTAGGCCTAGATGAAGAAAATGTATCAACCTACTCGTTTTAAAGCACTTTTAGGAGTATGGCTCCCCCCCACCTGCGTGCGCATCTCGACCCTTCCAACGGAAGTGTCGCCATCTTAGTCAGATTTAGTTACTGACTAAGATGGCGGTCTCCCATAATATGGCACGCTGCTTGTGGCCGGATATGACGACACGTGGGTACCAGCCATTTAGAGACCACAACAAAGATTGTTCTTTACAAATATGAAAGATGAGGTGCTGGAGAGCACAAAAGTACCCATAACTCAAAATTGATAAATAATGAGATTGTTGACTTTTCAAGGCTGTTGTGAGAAACCAACCCAGCGACTTAATGTCCCTTTCGTGGTGCTGGGTCGCATACAGACACACATCCTTTTTTGAGGATAATGTTTTGATTTGATCGAAAATACTTTCTACAACGTTCTTGAATACATGTTGGTTTGTTTTGTACAGTAATTCTCTCCACCATTGTGGTTTGTACTCTGTGGGCGAGGGTCATATAGACAAACATCCTTTTTGTCTAAATAATTAAAAAAGAAAGAAAAAGGAAGAAGAAAAAGGTTTGAAAAATGGTTTAAAATATTAGTTTTTAAAGCGTGGTTTCGTTTTTACAACAGCATTGAGTGCTTTATTTTTGTCAAGTTTGAACAATGGAAATAGAAATATCTTCCTAATCAAATCTCACTTTTTTTCCCTTCTAAAATGATTTGTTTCGTTTACATTTGGCAAAATAATAAAGATTAGCACAATCTTGAGAATCAACAGAATACGAAGGATGACAACAATAATTATGAGCATGCTCAAAATAAATCTTAGGCTATTTATTTTCAAGCTACCAATGACAAGAAATGTTAGCCTGGTTACATCAACATAGATTGCTTAGCAACTACATATTGCCTATTTGCGACCCAGCACCACGAAAGGGACATTAAGTGTCAAAATGACCATTCTCAAAAACAGAACAGGTGGACACGTCAGGCAATTCTCTTTCAGGTAGTGTAAAAGCATTCTTATATCTTTTTCCATTCAATAGTTCTAAGCATTTAAAGTTGGTAGGGTGACTATAGTTTGAGAAATCACAGTCTAAAGTCTAGCCCATCCCAAGAAAACGCATCAACCTACTAATTTTAAAGCACCTTTTGCGTGTTTAGAGACCATATTAAAGATTGTCCTTTATGGATGTGAAAGATAAGATGTCGGAGTGCATGAAAATACGAATAATTCAAAATTGATAAGAAATGAGATTTTTGACTTTGCAAGCCTGTTGTGACAAAACTAGCCCGGTTCCTTTCGTGAAGCTGGGTCACATTTTTCGTTAATGCGTACGACTTTCTTACTAAAACTATGACACTCACAGAATGGTTGTATCTTTCAGGGATGGTACGCTGTGCTGCAAACATGACAATTCAGTATGTGAACTGATGTTCGATGTTCCAAACTTTTTCTCATTCACATGCTTTGGCACGTTAGACGATGCAGTGTGGTTATTGTTCCTTGAGATTGAAGCGAGGAACCATTGCTTCGCATTCACTATGTTTCCAATATGTTTTCTTTTTCTTTTAAATGGTAGCATGACAATTGTTATACAGACGTCATATACTAGGATGGCAATTATATGGACATTTTTCAAGCATGTTTTGAGGAAGGACAAATGAATAATATTTGTATCCCTGTTTTGTTCTCTCTATTTATTAGAATGGCGATTGGAAATAATTAGGGGAAGACGGGGTAAAAAGCCCATGGGCGGGTAAGAAGCCCAGGCCAATTATCTCATGAAATAAAGCAAATTTCAGTCACATTTTGCCCATGAGACGAGTATTTGCTTTATTTCATGAGACAATTGGCATGGGCTTCTTACACGCCAATGGGCTTTTTATTTTTTTTTTTTTTTTTTTTTTTTTTTTTTTCACGAAAAACTCAAATGAAAA
The DNA here is from genome assembly GCA_017654935.2 of Phymorhynchus buccinoides. NCBI lineage: Eukaryota > Metazoa > Mollusca > Gastropoda > Neogastropoda > Raphitomidae > Phymorhynchus > Phymorhynchus buccinoides. The sequence continues at coordinate 9,636,955 of CM065689.1, forward strand.
AAGGTTTTTTTTTTTTTTTTTTTTTTTTTTTTTTTTTTTTTTTTTTTTTTTTTTTGTTTTTTTTTTTTTTTAAAGATTGTCCTTTATGGATGTGAAAGATAAGATGTCAGAGAGCATGAAAATACCAATAATTCAAAATTGATAAGAAATGAGATTTTTGACTTTGCAAGCCTGTTGTGACAAAACTAGCCCGGTTCCTTTCGTGAAGCTGGGTCACATTTTTCGTTAATGCGTACGACTTTCTTACTAAAACTATGACACTCACAGAATGGTTGTATCTTTCAGGGATGGTACGCTGTGCTGCAAACATGACAATTCAGTATGTGAACTGATGTTCGATGTTCCAAACTTTTTCTCATTCACATGCTTTGGCACGTTAGACGATGCAGTGTGGTTATTGTTCCTTGAGATTGAAGCGAGGAACCATTGCTTCGCATTCACTATGTTTCCAATATGTTTTCTTTTTCTTTTAAATGGTAGCATGACAATTGTTATACAGACGTCATATACTAGGATGGCAATTATATGGACATTTTTCAAGCATGTTTTGAGGAAGGACAAATGAATAATATTTGTATCCCTGTTTTGTTCTCTCTATTTATTAGAATGGCGATTGGAAATAATTAGGGGAAGACGGGGTAAAAAGCCCATGGGCGGGTAAGAAGCCCAGGCCAATTATCTCATGAAATAAAGCAAATTTCAGTCACATTTTGCCCATGAGACGAGTATTTGCTTTATTTCATGAGACAATTGGCATGGGCTTCTTACACGCCAATGGGCTTTTTACCCCGTCTTCCCCTATTCCCAATATTAAAATGACTTGGCTTACATTCCCAGAACATAGTGATCATTTGTGTTTCTAATACTTTAAATTTACTGGAATTATATGATGAGCTAAAGATCGCCATATCTATTACAAGGAAACGACCACATAGTTTGGACACGAAAACGAAACAAAAGTCTTCCTCACGGAGCTCTTTGCACAAAATTACACTTGTGTAACCTGTAGAATGATTAGCGAAAATGTTGCCAGCAACGTCTCTGGAATTATATCAATGAAAAACGATTTATGTCAAAACAGATGTCAAAATTGTCACAGTTTCGTAAATGTACACCTGATTCCCATTCTCACAAAATGTAACTTGTTAAGATGCTTATAGTACCTCAAATAGCAGTGAGGCCTATCTACAGATATTTCTAATTCGTACCAGCTAATTCCTACCTATTCAAACTAAACTATATCACTACTTTTATGCAGTCTCGATATGAGAAAAAAATGCAATCTCTAACAAAAATGAAAACAAACAATATTGGAAGAAAAACGTTAATACGAGTTATGACTAAAATATATACAAATGATTCAGTTATGCTAACACCAGTAACAGCGCATTTCCTTCAGATAGTGTTCCTTAACCAACTTTCTCATGAAAAACCACAAGCACAGTCTTCATAACTGCGAATTCATGTCGCATCCAGAGGGGGGGGAAAATTGGAATGCATGTGTAAGCATTTCGCAAGTATTGTTGAACAAAAAATGCGACTAGTTGACCCATATCACATAGCTTCGTTTGCTTTTAGCACAATCGCTGCTCATTGAAAACACAAATGTAATTAAAACTTGGCTCAAAGAGTAAGTGTCTACATGCTATGCCAACTTGAAACTACCATCACACACAGAACAAACCACGTGCTATCGTTTTCTCAAGCATTGGTACCTCAGCATGAGTTTGATGTTGCTGTTTTTTAATAATAATAGCATGCAGTGATTGATTTGTATTGTATAAAACACTGAACGACGTATATACATGTACAGAAGTGGCTGCTCGAATTGGGTATTCGATAGTCACATTTACACTCATATACCAACGACACAAAAATGTCACAATTGTGTCCCAAAGAGAGAGAGAGAGGGGTGTGAGAGAGAGGGTGTGAGAGCGAGGGTGTGAGAGAGAGGGGGGGGGGAGAGAGAGAGAGAGAGAGAGAGAGAGAGAGAGAGAGAGAGAGAGAGAGAAATATAGATAGATAGATACATAGATAGATAGAGAGAGAGAGAAATATACTATATATATATATATATATCTATATATATATATATATATATATATATATAGAGAGAGAGAGAGAGAGAGAGAGAGAGAGAGAGAGAGAGAGAGAGAGAGAGAGAGAGAGAGAGAGAGAGAGAGTGAGAGAGAGAGAGAGAGAGAGAGAGAGAGAGAGAGAGAGAGAGAGAGAGAGAGAGAGAGAGAGAGAGAGAGAGAGAGAGAGAGAGAGAGAGAGAGAGAGAGAGAGAGAGAGAGAGAGAGAGAGAGAGAGAGAGAGAGAGAGAGAGAGAGAGAGAGAGAGAGAGAGCGCGCGCAACGACAAGACTTAACCATAAACATATATTTAAAAAAAAAAAAAAAAAACAAAGCCTCAACACCCCATTTACTTGTACAACATATATTGATAATAGGCATTATGTATATAGAATGTATCCCGCACCGCATTAGCATAGACTACAGCCTACGTGATCAACGAAAATAGTAATCCCCTAACCGACAGAACAGTAACATTAATCTACTTATAAAAAAAACCCAAATCAACACGGTTGAATGGGAAGTTAAGTAACACATAGGCAGTACAAGACATATTGATTGTGGTCGTAATTATGTACATTCAATTCGGTTCATAATACACTAATGTAAACTAAGTAATCACTGTGTATGTGCCACAGTAGAAACTGGAATTTAGTATCATCTTACAGAAGCAACGAATCTAAGACTACCCTTCCAAAAACACCCGACACAAAAGGGTTAATTTGCGGAATTCTTCTTCTTCTTCTGCATTCCCAGGCCATATGGCCATAATGGGTAAGGTACGTATGTGTCCAGTTTTCACTTTTCACTGGTCTCCCCGCTGCGTACAGCCGACACCTTCCGATTTCGGAGGAGCTCAAAGGAAAACAAATAATTATTTGGAAGATTTGTTTTTTAAAGGCAGGAGAATGGGCCAAGAAGTCAGAAAGATAGTAGATGATAGAAATTTGCGGAATAAAATATATAGTCAAACTGCACTTTAAGCTATTGGCCGCACAACACGTATTGATAGTACGTACATAAACATCGAGCACTCACGTGGTAAGTGGAAATGCACAAACCTCCAAAAGACAACTGTGAAAAAAAGATATCTTACGTACATCGGACTTCGGTTTTCCCCATTGACAACTGTCACCAAGCAAAACATAATTTAGATCCCCTACTTCACACGACAAAGACAAACGCTACAGAGTCTTTACAATTCCAAATACTTTCAAAGACAATAACTGAAAAAAGTAGAATGTGTGCAAAGACAATAGGCTTATCCTGCATAAGAGTGGAATCCTTAATAAACAAAATCCACACACTCAAACAAATAAATAAACAACAAAAGACGACTTTGACCCACATATTAAAAACTGGAGGTAAGAAAGCAAGAGAACGGATATTAGGACAAACACTCATTTATACACCATAACACCAAATAAGATACCCCCCCCCCCCCCCCACCCCCCCACCCACCCCACCCCACACACACACACACATCAATGACCAAAAAAACCCCACCACGATTCTTAAAACCATCACACTGTTGACAGGAAAACTTTAGACAAACACCCCTCGATCATCATCATCCTTCAAGGAATCATTAACACAAATCAACACATTAACAGAAAACTGGAAACAAAACCCGAATCTCAGTACTAACCATCAAGTATTCTGAAATCCATCAATATAATTACTATTCCAAGAACGGAATGTTCACACAAATGAAACCGTCCAGACCCAGTTCACCCCCAATTCGGTAATCACACTGAAAACTGAACAAAAATGAAACAAACGCACAAATCAAGCCAACAGAGACCAATAGCGCATGACATGCTCGCTATATTCCTGACAAATTACCCCCCCCCCACCCCCCCACCCCACCCCCCACCCCCCAATGACCCTTTAAAGACCCAGTGACGCACCACGATTAAGTCCCTTGGTTGTTTTTTTCTGGGTAGCTGTGACCCACATCCAAATTTCCCCAACTTGAAATTGAGGCTGCTCTTTAAACTGATGTTTCGGTTTGAATTGGGGGCCATTTATATGGGAGTCAGACTTGGTCAAAACAAGATTTATTTCCAGCTATAAGAGGGAAAACACGTGAAACACGTGATTTTGACACGTGATCTGGTGGGGCTTTAACCCCAAATGACTGAAAGCTACTAGTCACAACAACCAGAAAGGGAGAAAGGTGGCAGAGTGGTTAAGACGTTCGCCTGCCAAAATGTAATGCGTGACTGCAGCGTGAGTGACCCGGGTTCGAATCCCAGGCCTCGATCGCCCTTTCTTTCTAGTTTGACAGGAAAATCGAACTGAACGTCGAGTCGTTCGGATGGGGGACTTAAAGCTAGTCTGACCCGTGCCGCTTTACGCAACGCAAAAATCCCACGGCAGTTGAAAGTCGGTAAGAGCAGGAATCCCGCTGCCTGGTATGGCCAAATTGATAGCTAGGTTTTCCAAGTGTGTCCACACACCCTCCTCACCCCTCCAAAAAAATTGGTTAGCCGCTGCACTTGCGGCGACGAGCTCTCCGGGGGAGAGCAGCCCGAATTTCACAGAGATAAGTCTGTGTGATTAGAATATACCAAATATCCCGAAAAGATGAATACGAAGGAATGAACCTAGTTATAGTTGGGCACCACGCAATGTTTCTTGGGCTTTCTTGGAGCCCAAATTGCCTTCTGAAAATGCTCTTATATACTACACCCAAGATCAGTGCAGTCTTCCGCTTTATAATACAGGGGGCATAGACCTCCTGTGTTGATTTCAGCCCAAAGTTTTCGTTGCGTTCGATTTCAATTTTCTTGCCAGAGGGTAATAGTTCAATTTCAAAAGTATATTTATTGCCAGAGGGTTTATGTTAGTTCAATTTCAACATTATAACTCACATTTTTATTATTATTATTATTATTAGTTGTTATCATTGTCCATTGACAAGGGTTGCCCACCATGACTCTGGTCCATATCACGAACACGATCTAAATATAACGATGGCTTAGAGTCAAAACGGACTATCTTTAGATAGTCCATTGGCGTATTATTGGATTTATTGCAAAAACTAATGACGTGTATCGAACAATGACTGCAGAAATACAAAAAGGGGGGTTGGGTTTGTATATTTCAGCAGTCTTTTTTTTTTTTATACAAGTTATTAGTTTTCGTAATAAGTTCAATAATATGTCAATGGACTATAGTCCGTTTCGAATCCAAGCCATCGAAAGGTTAAAACGCACGACAAGATTTAAGTTTTGAAAATGTCATCGCTATGAGTTTACCCTGATTTGAATATCGCTGCGGCTGTTGTGTTGTGCCCATGGCCATGCCATCCATTCTGTTTATCATCTCCCCCTCTCTCTCTCTCTCTCTGTTTCCTGCTCGTGCCGCGTCTCCTGAGGTGGGTTGCTGCCTGGGGTTCCTAGGCCTCCACGGTGTCAGGGTACCTCTCCTGCAGCAGGTTGATCTTCTTCCTCTGCACGTCCTCGATGCGTCTCTCCTGTGGAACACACCGCAACACCCATCACTACCCTTCATCAAGCAAGCACCATTTATTAACCCTCTCGCCGCCAGCCAAGTTTTTAGCCCCAAACAAATACCATTAACCCCTTGACCGCCACCAACGTATTACGTACTGACCTGACGACATCACTGATGATGTAATTCTCAAGGCAGTTAAAAAGAAAGTCGATAAGAGCAGGGAGAAATCCTGCTGCCTGGTGTGACCAAATTTCAAAACCCTCCTCACCCCGTTCACCCATACCCGCCCACCCCAAAAAATTGGCGCTGCACTTGCGGCGAG
>CM065689.1:9645313-9647813 GCA_017654935.2 Phymorhynchus buccinoides
AGTGATGTGTGATATGACAATTTGGTATGTCGTTGGTTTAGTTGGAAGAGGTGCATACCTATGTGAACCGCACCATTGTAAGTGGATTAGCTGAGGTTTGATAGGACGATGTTGGTTGCAGTGATTATTTCGTGTTGTGCTTTGTTTCATTGATTGATGTACGTAATCACAGCAGTTCTTGCTGCAACCCTTCAATGTGACTGGATGTTGATCTATATTTTCTGGTTTTTCGTTTGCTTGTTTTCTTTTTTGTATGTTGTTGTTGTCGCCGAAGGTTTGTTTGTCCATTTATTGTGTTATTTTTTACTTTTTCTTTTTTCATTGTTTATATATGCTTTTGTTTTTGTTTTTCCAAGGGGCTTTTTTGGAAACAAAAAACCTTGAAACCTTGTAACCTTGAGGAACACAACCACCACCCGGACATGCTAAAGGTGGACCCTGACGGATGAGATTTTTGCAAGAAACACTGTCGAGATCACCAGAAAGACAGCCTTTTTCAAGGATCGGAACACTCACTTTGCTCTGGTTTCCTATAAATCAAACCGTCAAAACGGCGATTCCTCCTTGGTGGAGATGCCGGAGATGGAAGCCATTTTGGATGGGGTAGGCGGAAGCTACTGATTGTGGTTGAAGTTTTTTTCTTTTTTTGTAGTGCAGTAAAAAACAAACCATGGAGCTATTTCCTTCGTTGTGAGCGAAACTCCTTTTAGTAAACTGTATAAAATTAAAACAAAATAATTTAAAAAAGGCTCGTACTGTGAAAATTTCGTGCAAACGATTTGGTCAAAACTCAGGAGGCCATTAGGCCATTAGGTCACTGAAATAATTTGACTTCCAGCACCTCCGCCAAGGAGGAATCGCCGATTTGACGGTTTGATTTCTAGGAAACCAGAACAAAGTGAGTGTTGCAATCTCGGTAAAGGGTGTTTTCCTGGTGATCTCGAAGTGTTTCTTGCAAAACGTCATCCGTTAGGGTGCCCCTTTAACGCGACAGAGGTTCAGAAAACCAATTGTCTTTCATGTTGTGGATACTGGTAGAACACATAACAATAGACATAAATATGCCCTGAAATAGAAAATTGATATCTTAGGGGTTGTTGACTATTGTTTGGCTTTTGCTAAAGAAAAATGGTGTTTTACGTCCTCTCGGTCATAGACACATATGGGACATTTGTAAATAGAAAGATGGTGGGAACAATACTGGCTGCAATGCCCGGAGGCAGTGCAACACCAGGAAAGGTGTAGCGGTAACCACGCCTCGGTTAAACCTCATCAGCTATGGTACCACCACATAATATGAATTAACAATGAATGTTTTGCTAAAAACATTCTGAGCGAATTATGTAGGTTTTCCCCATGCACCATCACATTATTATATATCCTAGCGCAACGCCTAGTACTGGCAAATCCCAGAACCGGTAACGCCTAGTACCGGTACCGCCAAGCCCGTTCCAAATTGTGAGTCAATATCTGGTATGGTTACGCCGCGGTTTGTGAAAACATGAAGCGGCAGATATCGCGCGCGTTTATGAATCGATTTGCTGCCGGTTTGGTACACGGATAGCCACCGTCCCCGGTCATCTTCCTGCCAAATTCCCCGGTCATCTTCCTGCCAAATTCGAAGGCAATCGGCCCAGAAACACCGGATATACGGGCACCGAGAGGCCGGAGGATGCGCGTTTCGCGCATTTGCGAAACCGCGCAAATGACACGGCCGCCTCGGTTGCCGTTGCCATCGCCCCGTCAGGGCTCACAGCAAATGTGAAGCGATTCGGTCGAAAAACGGCGGAGTTATAAGGCCCGTTTTGTGTTTCACACACACACACGGACACTTGCTAAATTACTATATGATATATATATAATAAGAAAGCATGCAGTGTCCTACTTACTCGTCTACTGACCTGTCTTCGTTCCTCAGCTCTCTGGAGCTTCAGCTTGATGTCGTCCTCACTCAGCGTGACCCGGTTGTTCTTGGGCGGGGTCACGGGTCTCGTGCCGCGCGTGATGCTGCTACTCATGCTCTCATTGGTTGCCGGCTTCAGGATGACCTCGAAGGCCAAGCTGCCTGACCTTGGCACTGGTTTGTCCGCTGAAAATTAGATGTGTTGTTTTTCGTTGATTAAGGTTTTCTGTACACGTTAACATTATTCACAAAATATCACTATTTCCCTGGAACCACCCCCCACCCCCCACCCCCCTCTCAGATTCGCCCCTGTGCCTTCTGGAGTTTAAAATCTGGATATAAATTACTTACTTTGATCGATTAGTACAGTAACCCCCCCCCTGGGCTTCCACCTTGTCGTGGTGGGGGAGCTTTAAACAAAGAGTACCCCCTCATCCCCATTTTTCATTATCTCCATCCTCATTTACAATTTATGACATGCCAGGTTTCTTGGGTTTTTTTAATTGTTCACTGGCTTTCTGAGACCTTACGCACTTGAGTGGGCACGCGTTGCATGTTTGCCTAATGGACATTTTGTTTGTGGCACAGGCCACAAAC
>CM065689.1:9662813-9667813 GCA_017654935.2 Phymorhynchus buccinoides
ATTTTTATTGTTGCTAAGCAAAAGCGGAAGAGGCTTGTGAACCTTATTTATTTATGTATTTATTTATTTCTGCTGGACAGAATGTCAACCAAATATCGCCATTATCCTTTCTGAAGCAATGATATAGTTGACATAATTGATTGTTAACCCTTTCACCCCCAAAGTCACATTTTAGCACCACAGTGATTTAACACCTATGTCACTAAAAGGCATCAAATTGGGGGTCTATTATCCAAAGACCCTATTGTCTTAGTTGTGGGAAGTAAGGATAGACCTTATTTTAGATATGTCACAGAATAATCCCCAATACTGTAGATGGATTTTGTTCTCTACCCAGATAAATGTGATGGAATCTTTGCTGAAATATGGCTGGCGGTGAAAGGGTTAAGAGGGGACCAGCCGCCATATTGGAATAAACAATGGCGTCGCGTCCAACTAGTTAATTTCACTACTTATTGTTTTCCCCAAGACGGTCGGTATGACGACATATTTATATAATTATTGATTTATTTTTGCTGGAGAAAAAGAATGTGACGATCTAATAAATGAAGCTAAATTAAATTATTTTAACAAGGAAGACATTATTAACTTTAAGGACCTAGGCAAGGCGTGGAAACGCTTAAAGAGGGTCCAAAATAAAGGCTATAATATTAATACGCGTGTCCTAGATGGGGATAACTTAACAACTACTGACTCAGATACTGCTGATGTCCTGGCCAGTCGGTTTGCCCAGGCGAGCCAAACAAAACACTTGCCTGTTTTTCAACGGGACAAACGCAAAGTAATCTATCATTTTGAAAAGTCTAATGACAATTCACATACCATCAATGCTCCCATAAAGATTACCGAGCTTGCTGCTGCCATTAATATGATTAGGAAAACAAATAAAGCAACAGGAGATGATCCTATCTCCTATACAATTATAAAGAAATTGCCCCCATCTTTTCTCAAAGTCTTGCACCATTTTTATTCCGGATGTTGGGCTGAGGGCGAAATCCCAAATGCATGGAAGGAGGCACAGGTAGTTGGGATCCCTAAGCCTGGAAAACCGGCTAGGGACCCCGCAAGCTACCGCCCCATTTCCCTCACCCCACATCTGGGTAAAATTTACGAGCGTATCGTAAAAAGCAGACTGGATTTCTATTTAGAAAAAAATAACGTTCTTCCCAAATTCCAGGCAGGTTTTCGAAAACATAGATGCTGCATGGAACAAGTTATAAGATTAACCTCCTATGTCAAAAAGGCCTTTGCGAGACGCAGGAAAGTCCTCGCCACCTTCTTTGATATCAAAGGGGCGTATGACTCCGTTTGGCATGGGAGGCTTTTAGATAAAGTCAGCAGTCTCGGTATTCACGGGAATATGTTTAATTTTATACAAAACTTCATAAATAACCGTGCTTTAAGAGTCAAAGTGGGGTCCTCCGTGTCAAAAATACATCAAATTGACATGGGGGTCCCCCAAGGCAGCATTATAGCCCCAACTCTTTTCAATATCATGATTCATGACATTTCCAATCTAAAACTCAAAAATTGTCAAATTTCCATGTATGCTGACGACATAGCCATCTGGTCGTCAGCATTCACAAAAAGTTCCAAAGCTTTAGCTATATACCTACAAAATCATCAAACTAATACCAATCTTGTCATTGATTACTTACAGAAAAATGGATTCTCCCTGTCCCCGGACAAGTGTGAGTTCATGTGCTTTCGCCATAATCTAATCCAAAAAAACATCAACATTAACATTCTGGGCCAACCAAAATCAATGACAAATAAAGTCAAGTTTCTAGGGGTGGTTCTCACACCACGCCTTAACTGGAGCCCACATATTGACCACCTTTGCCAAAAAGCTATAAAAGGCACAAATTTTATTCGAATTATCTCTTCCCAGACATGGGCTCAAAACTCCAAGTTTCTTGTTCTTTTAACACAAGCTTTAGTCCGCAGTCGTCTAACATATGGGATGGAAGCATTCCATAACATCACAAGTAATCTAGTAAACAAACTACAAATAACAGAGCTAAAAGCTCTAAAAGCTGCCCTCAACGTTCCAAAGTTCGCAAATACTAACCTGATTTACGGAATAATAGGCTGGATTCCACTAAATCATCTTATGAAATTAAACACTTCTACATTCCTTACAAGACTATATGCAACAAATCATTTTTCTATAGAAAGCTTTAAGGAAGAATTTGAAGACCCTTTTTATAACCATCCATCCTTTCAACAACAAAAAACAATTATTGCACAAAAAGTCTGCAACCCATTAGACTATTCCCGGGAAATGCTCTCTATGGCGGGCCTGGAAATAGACGATATTGAAACTCACCCAAAATTCCCTATCCCACATTGGGAATGGGAATCAGCACACTTTGACACTACTCTACACCAAATGTACTCAAAATCAAATCAGCCAAATCTACTTTCAGTTGCGGCCAAAGAAAAAGTTTCTGAAATTAAACATCACTTATTAATATATACGGACGGTTCTAAGATCTCCGATTCACAGATAGGGTGCGCTTTTACCATTCCAGCCCTCAAGATTACTAAATCCTTTCAACTAAATTCAAAAATTTCAATATTTAGCGCAGAACTATGGGCAATTCTTGAAGCCTGTTTTTTTATAAACGAGTTCCAAAAATCATTGTTTCAGGTGACAATCCTCACAGATTCCTTATCCTCGATACAGGCATTGCAAAACAATACAAAAAATAGAAGGAAAATTATTCAAGAGATACAAAATCTTATACATCAAATAAGAATTAAAGGTATCAATTTAACCATTATGTGGATTCCCTCCCATTTGGGACTCACAGGGAATGACCTTGCTGATACGGCAGCCAAAAGGGCAGCTGAACACACCGAGGGTCAGTTTATAAACATTAAATTGTCCCTGTCAGAGATTAAAAACCATCTAAAACGTTGTGTGTACCGGAGATGGGCTGAGGAATTGGATTCCTATTCAGAAGCCCAGCTCCGGTGCAAGAAATTTATCAGTGGTGGACTTCACCTGCCAGTTCCTCATAAAATTCAAGGCAGAATCAACAGATTCTATACTGATTCCATTCGATGCAAATTCAGGAACACCCCATGTAAATGTGGAAATATCTTTAGCCTGAATCATATTTTTGATCCCTGTAATCAGATAAAAAAGGAAATACAACCTGTTATAGATAAATGTAAACAAAATAACTTAATATATAATGAAAAGAACATCTTAAGCAAACACCATAAATTAGGTTGGTCACCAATAGTTTGGCTCGCCGGGGCAATTGGCCAGGTGTCATTTAAGCACCTTGTTTAAAAGTCTGGAACTATTTTTACTGGTGGGAATAGAGTCCCTCTGGTGTGTGGGCCGTATACCTGTCTGCATTCCCGCCCCCCTTTTCCCCCATCTCCCTTTTATCTAAAATATGTGCCTGATGGGCTGAAGTGACTCTTTTGAGCCCACTATTTTTTAAAATCCCTTCTCCTATGCAGATGGGTGTCCGGTACGCACAACGGGGGTTTCTTTCGTAACCGTTGCGTTTTGCGCTTGTGCTCCCCCCCCTTTTTTGGGATTGCCCATGCGGTGTCCTGTCACTGCTCGGGGTGGAGAGGAGAGGTCCCTTCCCCTCCCTCCCTCCGTCCCGAGCACACAGGAATCGTTAACCATCCCCACCCTCAACTTTCATACCATCCTCCTAAAAACCATCTACTTAATTATAAATAAAAACTCTTATTAATCTTACTTATCTCAGATTCCACCATGACATCAGGGGCGGGGGAGTCTTTGTTGCTACCCCCCCCCTGGGATCAGATGGAACATATAAGGTTATTTATAATAATGGTGGCCTCTGGCGGTATGTCCCCCTACTCATAAACAACTTCATATAAAATAATGAATCTTGACTAGATTTCATCTATTTAAATAATTAAATCACATATGGTCATGTAATAGACCAAAATATACATAAAACAAACTAGATTTTAATAGCAACTTTTAATATATCTATGAAACCTCAATAGTTATAAACTCGCTTTTTCTTTTATTTAAATCTTAACCTATTTTACATATTAAACAATTTTAAAAATACAGATTTTAACAAAACAATCTTAAAACTATGGGGTTGAGTCCCATGGCTTGAACAGAATAGAAGAACACAAATTTTTAACATAACTTTTAACATTTTTACATATTCACATATGTGAAAATAACACTATACTTTGCCCTATGGACAATATTAAATAAGTTAAACACTCGTTAAATTTTAACATAGATTAAAATTCAACTTAGGTACATTTTAAATCTTAAACAATAACGTTACTTGTAAAAAGTTTAAACAGCTTGTTTGTAAAAGTTGTGTACATAATAACAATGTACATATTAATATTAATAACTTTTGGCCAAATAATTTTTTGACCTAAGGAACAAAAGATAAACAGTTGCCTTTGTATTAAATAAATTTATAGTTAAAAACCTCTAGGTAACTATTAGTTGTTTTGAGTCCTAAGGGACCAAAACCTAATAGGAAAGCCTATATAAAAGCAATGTACATATAGAAAATGGAAATAAAACAATAACTTTTACTTTTACATAACCTTTTTGAAAGGTTTTTTTTTAAACTGTATATCAGCTTGAACACAGGCTTCTGCCTGTCAAGAATTTTAATAATAAAAGCTCTTCCCGAGCACAAACACGGATTGTTTTTTATCCAATTGCTCAGTTGAGCCTAAAATGCATGAATTTTAACTGTAGCCCTAGGGTTTTTTAGTCAGACCTCCTCCAGTCAGCCAGACTTAAAAGCAAACAGCTAAATATCTTTTAAAATAAAAATATTTTATTACAAACATAAATTTTATATTCTTCAGCTTGCGCTATTAAAATACAAAATCCCTTCTAAACTCTGTTAAAACAAATAACTTATTCTCTTAAAAATTCCATCTTATAAAACTTAAAATCCACCTTTTTTCTAGGATCTCTATAAATTAAAATGCCTCAAATAGTCTTTCGACTCAGA
>CM065689.1:9682813-9694341 GCA_017654935.2 Phymorhynchus buccinoides
TGCTACGTCAGTACGCGTGCATTTTCAAAGAACAGCTTAAAATATAATGATAATAAACAAAACAGTTGTCAATGTTAATGATATGAATTTCACGATCCTATTCGCAGCAATGGGTGGCTTAGGTGGAGTTATTGTTCTTTAATCCTTGATACCAGGTGGCATTCCAACTGAAGGCATTTTCTCACAGATAGAAACTCTCTCTCTCTCTCCTCTCTCGTCTCCTCTCTCTCTCTCTCTCTCTCGCTCTCTCTCTCATTCGTCTGCGTCTCTCTCTATCTCTCTCTCTCCTCTCTCTCTCTCTCTCTTCCTCCTCTCTCTCTCTCTCTCTCTCTCTCTGCTTGTATGCACGCGCGAGTATTAAAATATTATGCAACTTTTATAATCCCATATTTCAGCCTATGTTTCATAATATCAACTGCTCTGATACCTTTGTATTCAGCTCTGTATGCGCAATAGTATGCCTTGCCATGTTTGTCTTTTGTGTTAAGTATATATGTATCAAGGACAGATTGGAAGAATAGGCTTTGCCTAAAATTTATATCCTTGGAAAATAAAGATTAAGTTTTCAAGTTTTCATGTCTTCTCTCTCTCTCTCTCTCTCTCGTCTCTCGTCTCTCTCCTCTCTCTCTCTCTCTCCTCTCTCTCTCTCTCTCTCTCTCTCTCTCGCTCTCTCTCTCTCTCTCTCTTTCTCTCTGTCATTCACTCTATGTCTATGAGTATGCGTAACATGGCCATTGATACTGATTTATGTGATATTGTGTTATTTCTAAAAACAATTTAATTGATGACTGTGAACACGTGACCATTGATACTAATCTATTATGTGCCGTTACCTAAGTTATTTTATTTTACAACATAACAGCCAACTCATGCGAAATTATACTGTGTACAGGAAATAGTTGTTCTTGTTCTAGAACTAATTATTTCAAGCAATATTTTGTTGATAATCATTTCGCTATGAACGGTATTTATTATGCATACTACGATGTTTCCCCTTCACCCGTTCGTCGCTCCCCTTTGTACTGTGACCCAAGGCCGAAGCGCAAATAAAACCCTTTCCGTGTTCAGTGTTCAGTGTTCTGTCATTGACTCTCGCGTGTGTGCGTGGGTGGCACAAACAAACATTATGCCTTTTGTTTTATTAGCAAGAGAAGTAGGATAAGCCATGGGCGTGATCTCCAGTCAGGTCACATGAAGAGCGCATTCTTATTGTTGCTTGTTTGTTTGTTGTTGTTGTTGTTGTTGTTGTTGTTGTTGTTGTTGTGTTGTACCCATGGCTAAAAGACTCCAGGGATCACTCCAACAGCCGAAGCACTTGAACAGTATGGTACAAGTGCACCAGCTAGGGGATGAGAAAATTACGTATGTGACCGTTTTTTATTAATCTTTTGATTACCCCGCCGCGTGCGCAGCCACACTCCGTGACTTCCGAGGATTTTAGAGACCGATGATGTTATGCTAGGAGATTGCCATGGGTTAAAGACAATCCCCGCGTTACTGTGCAGAACATAACAACATTTTGATGTAGCCTTGGTGTTCTAGCCTATGTCAATTGGTCTGACACAGCATCCATGACACCATCCATACATTTTGTCACTGTCGTCTTGCAAAAAAAGTAAACAACAACGGTATTATGGAACACATTGCTGTTAGTTACCCCTTTTTCACCGCCCAATGTCGCATTTATGCACGCACAATGGTTTTAACCACCATGTCATTAACCATTTCACCGCCAATGTCGCAGTTATGCACCACAATGGTTTAGACACCCATGTCACTGAAAGGCATCAAATCAGGGCCTGTTATCCAAAGACCCTGTTTTCTTAATTTTGGGAGGTAAGGATAGGCCTAATGTTATGTGACAGAGGAATTCACAATATTGCAGATACAATTATTTTCTCTCTACCCAGTTAAGTTTAACGGTATTTTTGGCTGAAAATGACTGGCGGCGAAAGGGCTAATGTAGTTGCTGTTGTTGATGAAAGAGAAACGACAGGCTGGACCTGCGCCGAGAAAGCCTGTGTAGAGTGACACAGAGATAACGCGTTCGCCTCGTATACAAATAAACCCGGGTTCGAATCCCCTGGGTACAGGGGATTTTTTCCTCTCAATCTGCACTAGGCCTTACGGTCTGAACGTGGAGTCTTTCCGCGGATGAGACGATAAACCGAGGTCCCGTGTGCCCATGCACTTAGCACACGTTAAACCCCAGTACAGTGGCAACAAAAAAGTTGTTATTTGGTCAAAATTTACCCACCCACCACCCCTTTCCTTCCTCATCAGTCACACAAAAATCGCATGTAAATAAAAATTAAAAAGACCGAACATGGAGAATAAGTAAACCAATCTCTTCTCTTTCAGTGCTGCACAGATTGCGTCACTTACGTTGCTTTATGTGCTGTCAGTAACGAACGTAACTTCCCCTTACCTAAATCGCCCTTTGGCGCCATTTTACATGCAACAAATAGGCTTTTATTGCTCCAAATTGTCCCATCCTTCTTGTACATCATTTGTGGGCTAAACCACCTTGGAGTGGTTATTTGACCAGGATGGCTCTCTACAACATGTCCCTTAAATGTTCAGTCACTTTGAGACCTGTAGATCGTGCTGGCTATTGTTTACAGACAATAATGCTCACGTGTTTTGAATGCCAGCTCTATTCTTGCAGGGCATTGGGCTGTTGAGCACTAAGTCTTGAAAGAGCCTGTCTCACACAGTGTCATTGACTGACTTTCTCGCGTTGTCGTTCCAAAACGAGCAGTGATAGCTGACCATAACTGCCTTGCCTGAACACAACCCACTCTCTGCCAGCTCTGTATCACTTTTTTCTGGTTCTGATATGTCTGATGTGATGTGGGAGCAGCCTTAAACATGTGCATCAAACTTGACTTTCTACATACAAAGGGTACCCTAACATTGGTGTGGGCGTTACCCAGAACGTAATATGCATGTCAAACATAGTGAAATTGTGCATGCAGGTCGGTAAGTAAATAAGCTAAATGTGTATTGATTTACGAAAGCTGTACCAATCACCCAGAGCAATATTTTGCCTTGTTTTGCAAAAGGTTGCTCAACTTTTGGGCTCCAGTTTATGACGCATGCAAAATAAACAATAGTTGTCATCCACAAACGACGTCATGTAGAGAAGAAAAAAAGATGATCAACAAACTCGGGGTTACTCAATTGCTGACCAGGAAATGTCCACAGCTTGACCCGGAACAAGATTAATTACTTTTACCCCCCCCCCCTCCCCCCTACTCCCTGATAGTTAGCCCCTGTGAATTATTAATGTTGAGTAGAGGTTCACCTTGTTGTCGTTCCATTGTTCGGAATTTTACACAAATTTCCACGACCTTTGTCCTTGGTTTGACCCGTTCAGCTTTCTTGACAGGGAACGGTCAGTCCCGTCGCTCTCCTGTCTCCCTTTACTCATCTTGTGACGGATCATCTTTGCTAAATGGCAATAGCCTCTTGGTCACTGCAGCAACCATGTTTTGGCTAGAGTGAATGCCCTTGGTAGCTGCTTGAGTACTGACCAAACAAGGGAAATAACTCTCGCCAATAACCCCTATTTGAGGCCACTAAATGGCTGCCTTTTGCAAGAGTGAATGCCCTTTTCAGTACTGACCAACAAAGGCTTCACTCTCACTGCCAATGGCGTTAATAACCCTAGTTGCAGAGGCCAATAGACAGTAGCATATATTATAGCCTTTAGCACAGTAGCCTTTAGACAGTAGCCTTTAGACAGTAGCCTTTAGACAGTAGCCTCTAGACAGTAGTATATAGACAGTAGACATATAGACAGTAACCTATAGACGTAGCCTATAGACAGCAGCCTATAGACAGCAGCCTATAGACAGGCAGCCTATAGACAGCAGCCTATAGAACAGCCGCCTATAGACAGTAGCCTATATACAGCCTAAAGCCAGTAGCCTACTAGACAGTAGCATGTGGACAGTAGCCGATAAACAGTAACCTATAAACAACAGCCTAAAGACAGTTGCCTATAGACAGTAGCCTATAGACAGCCTAAAGACAGTAGCCTAAAGACAGTAGCCTATAGACAGTAGCCTATAGACAGTAGCCTATAGACAGTAGCCTATAGACAGTAGCCTATAGACAGTAGACTATGGACAGTAGACTATAGACAGTAGGGACAGCTATAGATAGTAAGACTATAGACAGTAGCCTAAAGACAGTAGCCTATAAACAGGAGCCTATAGACAGTAGCCTATAAACAGGAGCCTATAGACAGTAGCCTATAAACAGGAGCCTATAGACAGTAGCCTAAAGACAGTACCCTATAGACATTAACCTATAGACAGTAGCCTATAGACAGTAGCCTATAGACAGTAGCCTATAGACAGTAGCCTATAGACAGTAGCCTATAGACAGTAGCCTATAGACAGTAGACTATCGACAGTAGCCTATTGGCAGTAACATATAGACAGTAGCCTATACAGTAGCCTAAAACAGTAGCCTATAGACAGCCTAAAGACAGTAGCCTAAAGACAGTAGCCTATAGACAGTAGACTATAGACAGTAACCTATAGACAGTAGACTATAGACAGTAGACTATAGACAGCAGACTATAGACAGTAGACTATAGACAGTAACCTATAGACAGTAGCCTATAGACAGTAGACTATAGACAGTAGCCTATAGACAGTAGACTATAGACAGTAGACTATAGACAGTAGCCTATAGACAGTAGACTATAGACAGTAGACTATAGACAGTAACCTATAGACAGTAGACTATAGACAGTAGCCTATAGACAGTAGACTATAGACAGTAGCCTATAGACAGTAGACTATGGACAGTAGCCTATAGACAGTAGACTATAGACAGTAGACTATAGACAGTAGACTATAGACAGCAGACTATAGACAGTAGACTATAGACAGCAGACTATAGACAGTAGACTATAGACAGCAGACTATAGACAGTAGACTATAGACAGCAGACTATAGACAGTAGACTATAGACAGCAGACTATAGACAGTAGACTATAGACAGTAGACTATAGACAGTAGACTATAGACAGCAGACTATGGACAGTAGCCTATAGACAGTAGACTATAGACAGTAGCCTATAGACAGTAGCCTATAGACAGTAGACTATAGACAGTAGGATCTATGACAGTAGACTATAGACAGTAGACTATAGACAGCAGGACTATGGACAGTAGCCTATAGACAGTAGGCCGATATGACAGTAGAATATAGACAGTAGGATATAGACAGTAACCTATAGACAGTAGACTATAGACAGTAACCTTGGACACTAAGCTGGTGTCAAACAGTTTTAGCAACAGCTTTGGGAAACAATACAACCATTATCTGGGTTATTTTTACAGATTGTGCAAACCAATATAAATTAGACTAAACTATTACCAATTGCAGGGACTTAAATTATCCGTTTTACATGCACAATGCAGTTGTGGAATTTGCTGTCAAGGTGACCAACGGTCAGTGCACAAAATGTTACAAAAGAGTGATAACTCGCAGACTACAAGCCTTGTAAATAATGAAGCCAACCTTCTCACTACCTGGAAGGTGAAAAGGGTGGAAGGAAGGTGGGAAGTGTTAGCGTTGTTGAGGGCAGTGAGTGAGTTCACAATGATCCACACCTGTAATGAAGGTGAAAGGGTGGGAGAAAAAAAATCGGCTTCAGTCAGCTGCGGACTGCGAACTATTTGTATAATTATTCAGGCTTTTTGGTGGCACTGACTACTGGTCATCTGCATTGTGCAATGAACAGAAACACTTGTCATGCAGACAGATAAGCTGTCAAGTTGTCCAAATCTGCACGTTGACGGCACCTGTGCTAGCATACCACTTGTTAGGAGCTTACTGAAATTGAGATACTTTCGTGTACCGCAGTCGACATAAATGTATGACAAGGTGGAACAAAAAGTCCAAAATAAAACAAATTGTACATGTTGCACCACGAATACGGAACTACTTCTTGTTCTTGTTACTTGTGTCTTGTTTTGGTCTTTTTTTTTTTTTTTTTGTGTGTGTGTTGTTGTTCTTCTTCTTCTTCTTATTCTTCTTATTCTCTTCTCTTCTTCTTCTTTCTTCTTATTCTCTTCTTCTCTTCTTCTCTTCTTCTTCTTCTTCTTCTTCTTCTCTTCGTGGATGTGTGTGTGTGGGTGCTTGCATCTATAGTGAATGTGTCCCAAGTGCGATCATGCTATTCTTCTTCTGCGTTTCTTCTGCCTTCTTCTTCTTATCGTCTTCTTCTTCTTATTCTTCTTCTTTCTTCTTCTTCTTCTTCTTATTCTTCTTCTTCTTCTCTTCTTTTCGACGTTCCTGGCCATCGATCAAATCCCAATCCGGTGGTGAGCGTGAAGGTACTGCATTCTTCTTCAGCAAATCTGTGGGATCCCCACAGCTTCTGTTGGAGCTCCATCCCTTCCCGGCCAGGTTTTGACATCTGATGTTCTCGGCTGGTAAAGGGGGGCATCTTGGAGGATTTGTTGTGCTTGGAGTGGGGGTGAGATTCCAGTTTCACAAGGGCACTCACTGGCGTGGGGCTGTCAGGTGAGCCTGTGGAAGGTGTGACTGAAGGAGGTCGGCAGTGTACTGTTCTCAATGTGGACACTATCGCCTGCTGTTGACGATGAGGCCTTGTGAGAGAATACGATAAATAAAAATATCTCCATTTTGAAAAATTTTGTACCGTTTGGACATTTGTACCGTTTTGGAATTTTGTACCGTTTGGACATTTTTGTTACCGTTTGGCACATTTTGTACCGTTTTTGGACAAATGTACAGCATGGGTGACAACTGAACTCTGATATATATTTTTGTTAGACTGTCCAACTATGCCGCAGCGGTGTTGGTCACTCGCGGTTTCAGGATGGTGAGAAGTAGGGCAGACTTCCGGTACCGGTATCACGTTGAGATAGCATGAGACTTGCATCATGCTAATTTAGAAGCTCTCCAAAAAGTCCTAATTCTAATCTCTAAGGACATTTGGAAGAGCTCGTAAGTTAGCATTATGCTAAGTCTCCTGCTATCTCAACGTGAAACAGGCCAGATGAAACATTTATGAGCACTGACTTAATATGATTAAGGTCGTTAGTGGCGATGACTGGCTATGGAAAAAAAACAACAACACAAAGGAGCCCTATGTAGCTATTTCATACAAAAACAATTTGACCAAATCGTGAAAACGGAGGCATACTAGGGTAATTCCACAAAACACATAAGCAATCAACATATAGGAGTACGGCCTAAATCTCCCTCTCCTAAGATATCACAGAATTGCGGGTTTACACCCGTTCCGGGTTTGTAACCCTTTCACCGCCAAAGTTCGATTTTAGCACCACAGTGATTTGACCCCGAGCACTAAAACTATCAAATAGGGGTCTATTTAATCCACAGACCATATTGTCTTAGTCTTGGGAAGTAAGGATTAGACCTTTATTTTATATGTCACAGAAGAATGCCCAAATACTGCAGAGCGTTTTGATCTCTGCCCAGGTAAATTTAATGGAAATATTGGCCGGAAATATAGGCTGGCGGATAAAGGGCTAAGATCGAATATTTCACAGATTGTTTACAAAAGCAACAAAAGACCGTCAGAGAGGTCTCGTAGCCTCTCCATTTTGCCGACGCTCCTGTACAAACCATAAACAGTTGCCAGGCTCGAGGCAAAGGACGGAAAGGCGTGTAAGGAAATGTGTCAAGGATGAATAACGAAGTGAACTCAGCTACATGCGACGAGAAAAGGACCTGACTATAAAACTTCCATTAAGACACTACTTCTTATTGTCCTCTTCTTCGCTTTTTCTTCTTGCGTTCCCTAAGCCATATGGCATAATAGGTCGAACTTACGTGGATCCCGGAATTAAAAGCCCCACACGGATATAAGCCACTGGACAAGTAAAGTCCCACGGACAAAAGCCACTCGTTATATGTTTAAAACGGACAACAGCCCGACTCAGAAGTGACGATATACATTTATATATTTCTGCGTTTCTGTCTGTCTCCACGCATTGTATCTGTCTCTCAGCCACGTCTCGGGCTATCTCCATCACTGTCTCTGCTCTCCCATTCATGTCTCTGTCTACTCTCCATCGCTGTCTCGGCCTCTCTCCATCACTGTCTATGTATCTTCTCATCGCTGTCTCGTCTCTCCCATCCCTGTCTCATGTCTATCTCAATCGCTGTTCTCTGCTCTCTCTCCACACTGTCTTGTCTCTCTCCATCGCTTGTCTCTGCCTTCTCTCCATCACTGTCTCTGTCTCTATCTCCATCGCTTGTATCTACCTCTCTCCATTCACTGTCTCTCTCCATCGCTGTCACTTCTCTTCAAGCCTGTCTCTGTCTCTCTCATCGCTGTGTCTCTGCCTCTCTCCATCATGTCTCTTGACTCCACTCCATCGCTGTCTCTGTCGCTCTCCACGCAGTGTCTCGGTCTCTCTCCATCTCTGTCTTAGTATCGTTCCACGCATTGTCTCTGTCTCTCTCCATCGCTGTTCTGCCTCTCTACAGACATTTTCTCTGTTCTGTCTCACTCTCTCTCTCTAGACTATAGAATTGGTCATGTAAAATTCACCTGTTAGGGCCATAGCCTCTCCCACCCTCTCTCTTCTCATTCTCCCTCTCTCTCTCCTCCTCTCCCTCTCTACTTCTCCTCTCTCTCTTTCCTCTCTCACCCCGTCTATTCTCTATCTCCGGCCCCTCCCCTATCTCTCTATCTCTCTCTCCGTCTCTCTCGCCCCACTCTCTCCCCTCTCTATCTCCGTTTAGTCTATATCTCTGTCCATCCTACTCTTTTCTCTCTCTCTCTCTCCTCTCTCTCTCTCTCTCTCTCTCTATCTCTCTCCCTCTCATCCCTCTCTCTACCTCCGCTCTCTCTCCCTCTCTATCCACAGTCTTCTATATATATATCTCTGTCCCCTCCCTCTCCCTCTCTTTCCTCTCTCTTCCCTATCCCTCTCTCCCTTCTATCTCGCTATCTCTGTCCCCTCCTCTCTCTCTTCTCTCTCTCTCTCTCTCTCTCTCATCTCTCTCTCTACTCTCTCTCTCTCTCTCTCTATCCTCTCTCTCTTTCCCTCTCTCAACCCGTCATCTCTATTCTCCGTCCCTCCACTATCTCTCTCTCTCTCTCTCCGTCTACCCCTCTCCCCCCTCTCTCTCTCCGTCTATGATATCTCTAGTCCCCTCCTAACTCTCTCTCTCTCTATTCTCTCTCTCTACTCTCTCTCTCCTCTCTTCTCTCTCTCTCCTCTCTCCAAAACTCTCTTCCATCTCTCTCCCCATCTCCTCTAACCATCTCTCTCAAACGTCTATCTTATCCTGACCCTCCTCTCTCCCATCTCTTCCTCTCTTCCCTATACCTCTATCCCTCTTATCTCGTACTCTGTCAACTCCTTCTCTCTCTCTCTCTCTCTTCTGAACTACTATCTACGCTCTCGCTCTCTCTCTCCTCTCTCTCTCTCCTCTCTCCCTCCTATCTCCCTACTCTGGTCCCCTCTCTCTCTCTCGCTCTCTATACTCTCTTCTCTCTCTCCTCTCCCTCTCTCCTCTCTATCTCCCCTTCGCTCTCCTCTCTCTCTCTCTCTCTCTCCTCTCTCTCTCCCTCTCTCTTATCTATGCCCCTCTCTTTCTCAATAGCACTGTGTCTCTTGAATTGCTCCAATAGCTAAGTAACGTTGTGTGAATACTTTAAAGACCCACCAGATCACGTATGTCAAATCACGGGTTTCACGTTGTTGTTCCCTCTTACAGCTGGCAAGAAATAATTGTTTTGAACCAGGTTTGATCACATACAAATGACCCCTCAATTGAAAAGGACAAACATCATAATTTACAAGAAGCAACCTCAATTGAAGTTGGAGACAGTTGTATGTGAGGTCACAGCTACCCAGAAAAAAAACAACACACTGACACACCCAAGGGAATTAATCGTGGTGCGTCAGTGTTGTCTTAAAAACATCCATCGTTTTTATTGTTGTTGTTGTATTAAAACCGAACTACCCTTTCCATGGGCATTCTACCATAAGAAGCACTCAAAGGAAGGAAGTGGCAGGAGTGGTTAGATGTTCGCCCTGCCAAATCAAAATGCAGTGAGTCACTGAGGTTTTGAACTCGGCATCGTCCTTTTCTTTTTTCTTTTTTTCTTTTTTTTTTAAAGTTCGGACGGGAAAATCGAACTGAACGTCGAGTCCTTTGGATGGGGACTTAAAGCTAGTCTGACCCGTGCGCATTACGCGCGTTAAACCAATCACACGGCAGCGAAAAGTCGGTAAGTGCGGGAAAGTCCCGCTTGCCGGTATGGCCGATTGATAGCGAGGTTTCCCTAGTCGCCCTCCCCAAACTCATACAGATCCCCGAAAAATAAAAAATAAAAATAAAAAGGAGGATGCTGCTCTTGTGGCGACGCACGTTCCAGGTGGGCGCAGCCCGAAGTTTCACAGAGGACAGCTATATGTGACTGGAATCAAACCGCAATACCAAAATTACCAAGTAACAGGGGAGAAAAAAGACCAGGTTAAAAAAACAAAAAAACAAAAAACCTACTAAATTGTAGGTTTGATATAAACAAGTAAACAGAAAGCCTGACTGAAAGAAAATTAACAGAAAAAGAAAAACCCGACCAAAAAACAGACAAACAATAAAACAAGTAATATTAAAAAGCAAAAACAAACAAACAAACAATCAGCAACAAGCAATGAATAAAAACATAATGAATTCCTCTGGGATTTAACAATCGATGACACCGCCACTGAACACTATAGCAGAGAAACAACGAAAACAACAACCAAACACACTCCATCACACAGACAGACATACACACGCCGCGCGCGCGCGCACATAGAGAAGAGAGAGAGAGAAGAGAGATGAGAGAGAGGAGAGAGAGAGAGAGGAGAGAAAGGAGAGAGAGAGAGATAGAGATGAGAGAGAGAAGAGAGAGAGAGAGATAGGAAATGAGAGAGAGAGAGAGAGTGAGAGAGAGAGAGAGAAAGAGAGAGATCGAGAGAGAGATTAGAGAGAGAGAAAGAGAGAGAGGAGAGAGAGAGAGAGAGAGAGAGAGAGAGAGAGGGAGACGAAGAGTGAACGAGCGAGCGAGAGAAAAGAGGAGAGAGAGATAGAGAGAGAGTATAGAGGGAAAGATAGAGAGAGAAGAGCGAGAGAGAGAGAGACGAGATAAGATAGAGAGAGAGAGACGAGAGAGATAAGATTGAGATAGAGGAGAGAGATGACGATAAACTAGAGTATATGTAGAAGTAGAGTACGATAGTCTCGAGAGATGATATCTATAAAAATGTATGAGAGAGTAGAGAGAGATAGAGTAGATATCTCAGATATGAGTTAGTAACGATGAGAGAGTAGGAGAGAGTGCGTATATGTATGAGATGAGATAAAAGATATCGCTATCTATAAGATAGATATATCTGAAATATATGATAGATATATATATCTACTCTATATATCTATATCTACTCTTATAATATCTATTTCTCTCTACTAATATTATATATATCTGCTATAAATCTCTCGATCTCTAT
>CM065689.1:9694841-9762341 GCA_017654935.2 Phymorhynchus buccinoides
TCGAGGCAAACAAAAAAAAAAAAAAGGAGCAAAAAAAAAAAAAAAAACAAAAAAAAAAAAAAAAAAACAACCAAGATCAAAATCTTCTTTTTTGGTAAAAAAAACAATACTTCCCCCTTCCCTACAGTCCAATGCTCGTAAATTGATTATTACCAGTTTCAAAACGACGTCAGGAACCAATTCTTCCCGCTAACAATAATGTCCGTATTGCGCCAATGTTCAGTAAGCCGTGCGTCACCGGCGTTGCCTACTTCCTCTCCCCGATTTTTTTCCTTATTGCGTGATTTACTAGGCCTTCCCATCCATTTCTTTGGCAAGGAACGCCCATTAGGTATTATTTATTAGGCAACTTCAGAATTTACAATAGGCGTCTCATGTGAAAGTGATTTGAAAGTTCGGTTTTGTTGTTCGCTCCCACCCTGGGGAGCGCGCGGCATCGCGTGTCGAGATTTAATATTAACCACACCCCCATCCCATCTCCCGCCCCCTTCCAAAATTCAAATCAAAATCAAATCAAATTCCTTGGTTCTTTTTGTGTAGACCGAGTCGTGTAGTTTAGACCTCTATCGTGTGCCTGTCTTTGTTATTCAGTAGTTGGTACTTTATTAAGTCACAGAGGCCGTCTCGGTTGAAAATTCGGGTTTGCTCCCACCTGGGACCGGAACGAGCGCACGTCACAGCAGAGGCGCGCCACCTTTCCTTCTTTTTTTTTTTTTAAATTTGAATGCGATTTTTGCGTGACATGATTGAGGAGGGGGAAAGTCAGGGACAAGGGTGTTTTCGTGTGTCCTGCCTCTGTTTCGTTTCTTGTATTCATTTCCTGTGTGTCGTGTTGGGTGTAACGGTGTGTGTGGTTTCTGTGTGTGTGTGCGTGTGCGCGCCCTTATGTTATTCTTCCCCCGTGAGTGTGCCTGCATGTTGTGTTGTGGGTGCTGGTGTGTTTTTGTGTGTGCTCGTGTGTGTGTGTGTGTGTGTAAATTGGAATAAAATGACAAACTCTCGTTGCCACTGGGTTACTGTGTGCTAAGTGCATGGGTTTTCGGGACCTCGGTTTAGCGTCTCATCAGCAAAGACTCCTGTTCAGACCGTAAGAACTAGAGCAGAGTTCGCGACATATGCCGCTGGGAGTCCAGTAGTCGAGAACAAAAACCACCTGTAGTACCCAGGTTTCTGAACTCGGGTTTATTTTACACGAGGGCGACGCGTTAACCTCTCGATGTCACTCCTACAGCACGGGTTAACGCCGTGTCTACGTTCTGGCGCGCATGCTTGCTTCTACCCAACGGTGACTGGGGGAATCATAAATACCAGGAGGAGATTACTTTCTCGTTCGACACCGGTTTCCCAGTTTAGTCATTTACTACCAGCTTCAAAGCGGTATGTCTGCGATTGTCAGTCAACTCCTCCGTGCCATACCAAATTCGTCGTGAACGTCGTAATAGAGGTAATACATTAGTACATGGAGGGAAATGGAGTCCAGAGGATCGTATCTCCCTGACACAATGGTGACAGGGCATGAGCATCACAGCCATACGGTCAGTCACTTTGGATTGTGTTGACACCTTGTGAGGATCGGAGGTAATATATACAAGTATAGTCATACGTATAGAGAGAGGGGGAAGAGGCGAATAAGAAAGAAAGAAAAGAAGAGACGACTGTAGAGCGAGGGATTAGAATGTTGATGCCTCGTACTCGAACATCCCGAGAGGCTGGAGAAGAGAGGAGAGAGAACAGTAGGGATCCCACGGAGAGAATCGGATTACGAGAGAGATCGAGAGAATGACGGAGAGAGAGAGCCAGGAGCAGGGATGAGAGGGAGAGGGAGGAAGGAAGAGGGAGGGGGGGGGGGGGGATAAATAAGGAAAGAGGGAGTGGGGATGGGGGGAGAGGGAAAAGAAGTGGGGGCGGGGGGGGGGGGGGGAGGGAAAGGAAGAGAAGTGGGGGAGGGGGGGGGGGGGGAAAAGGGGATCTGAAATCTATGAGGGGAGCGAAGATTGAAGAGGGGAGGGAGTAGGGAGGAAAATAAAGTAAAAGGGAGGGGAGAAAGAGGGATTAAAAGGGGGGCGGGGGAAAGAAAAAAAGATATAAAACAAAAATTTTAGTAAAGAAGATAAAGGGGAGGGAGAGACAACAAACCCCGAATTCGAACAAACGATCAGTTACCAACCGGAGGAGAGAGAGATCCTAAGAGAAGCACGACGTTTGACGCTGGATCAGAATATAGAGACAGAGAGCGGAGAGGCGGAGAGAGAGGCCTGGAATGAGACTACGGGTCGAATTGATTAGAGAGGGAGAGAGAGGAGACTCGGTCTAGTGATCAAGGACGAGGACATGGAGTGGAGATCGCAGAGGAGTGACATCACGATGAGAGGAGCAGATAGATGAAACAAGAGAGACCGATTGAGAGACATTTATAGGGGAGGGAATAAGTGGGAAGATGAAAAGATGAGAAGATTTCATATGATGACGAAGCGGGAGAGGAGACCATTGACCAGAGACCGCATTAGACTGATCATACCTTTGACGAGATTTGTCGGGCCAGCTGAGAGCCGCGACGAGAGGTGGGAATGCTCGCGACTGAGC
Source organism: Phymorhynchus buccinoides (assembly GCA_017654935.2). Taxonomy (NCBI): domain Eukaryota; kingdom Metazoa; phylum Mollusca; class Gastropoda; order Neogastropoda; family Raphitomidae; genus Phymorhynchus; species Phymorhynchus buccinoides. Next base: position 9,697,425 of record CM065689.1, read on the forward strand.
AACGAGAGGAGGTGGAATGACGCGACGAGAAGAGACTGAGAGAGAGGAGAGACGACGACCCCCATGTTGAAGAGTATCACGAGATGACGGGAATTTGACGAGGAGGACAGGAGAGATGACAGCCGTGAACACGCCGGGACACCCCGATACGAGAGCCGCTTCCCGCTTAGGTGAGACTATTGGAAGATTGAGGGAGCAAGTCACCTTGGGCAGGGAGGACCCAGGATGAGCGAGAGCGAACGGCCTCGAGATTCCATCGCAAGGCCGAATTTGAGGAGCTCTATGGTAGCGAGACCGGAGCATTGTGTGATCGAGGAGAGGCAACGAGAGATTGTGGAGAGAGATTCGATAGAGCCTTTTCGAGCGAGCTACGTTGGTACGCTCCAGCTCCCAGTATGAGCAGTATATCCATATCGAAAGAGATTCGAGGGCCGAGATAGAGATGACTTCCTGTATTGAGAGGAACGATAGGTGCAGATGGAATCTTTCCGAGACTTTGAGATGGAACTAGAGATTTGAACGCGCCGAAGGGTGGGGATTTGACGCTTAAGAGACGCGCCAAATGACCGATGAGCTGAAGCACGAGCGAGAGCGACGATAGCATGATGCGAGAGAGATCGATTTACTGACGGATTTACTAGGGCAGAGTTGAGAGAGGACAGATGAGACAGAGACAGGGAAAGTTTGAAAGAGAGATGAGAGAGACGAACAGATCGATGAGTCGAAGATAGAGACATGTCCGGAGGTTTAGGATTGAGAGGTGATTTCGAGAGAGGAAGAGAGGTGAATATGGATAGAACACCGGGTTCGCGAGGAGACATAGAATCCAAAGGTTGGTATGAAGAGAGAGAGAGAGGAAAAGAGCAGGAGATCGACAGAGTTCCTGGAGAGAGAAGGAGAGAGAGGAGAATGCGGAGAATATTACGGGGGAAATTAAGTGGGTGTTGGGTGGGGGTGGGTGGGAAAAAGGAAAAAGAGACGAAGACTAAGGGATGGATAGAAGGCAAAATGACGTAAGACGAGAGAGAGGAGAGAGATGGACGGAGAGAGGACGAGAGACAGAGAAGGACGGTGGCAGGCGGGAGTGAGACGGGTGCGTGAATGGAGGGAGAATAGATGGTAATATGAGATCGAAGATTCGAATTGGTGGATGCTGCGAGAAGCCGAGATCATGGCTGAGACGGAGACGTAAGGGACCAGAGATCCGTGACAAGTTAAGGCGATGAACGAGAGAGAGACTGGTGTTGAACTAAGGACGCGATGAGGCGCGAAGAGACGAATCGGAGTAGGGGGTCTCCCTGAGGGAGAGATAGATCGGAGAGTAAGACGACTCGAGTAAGAGGAGAGAAGATGAGACGAGAGTCCCAGTGAGAGAGAGTCACAGTGCTAGGCAGCCCGGAGATGGCGTGTTGGAGGAGGATGACTGAAGTCAGAAGAGGAGCGCAGATGGGGACGAACAGCGAGAGAGTGCTATGCAATTGGACATGATCCCGAAGAGATGATGGACGAGATACTGAAAGGGAGGAAGAGGATACGAGAGTAGAAGAGGGAGGAGGAGAATGGGGAATACGGTGTTGGTGAAAGAGAGAGAGATAGAGGAGAGAGAGAGGAAGAGTTTTATGTGAGAATGGAGAGAGAGAGAGAGAGAGAGAGGAGAGAGAGGAGAATCGGAATAGTGACAAAGAGCGAGGGGAAGAGAGAATGTAAGAGGAGAGAGAGAGGAGAGGAGAGAGAGAGGAGAGTTTGTAGTGTGAGAACGAATTAAAACAAAACAGAGGCAACGCCCTATTAAACGTCCAGTCCCAGGTACCAGCAACACCCCCACACATTACTCCCCCTCACTCACAAACACACACACACACACACAACACACGCGCGCGCGCCGCGCACGCGCACGCACGCAACACGCGCACACACACACACACACACACACACATACACACACACATTACACACAACACAACACACACACACGCGCGCGCGCGGCGCGGCGCGCGCACACACACACACCACACACACACACACACACACACACACAACACAACACACAAACACACACACCACACACATCATATACCAGATTTTGTAACACACACACACACACACACAACACCACACAGACATGCATACAGGACAGCAGAAGAACGTTACAGCCCCGTTCCCCACGCAAATGTAGTTTTTCCGGTTCTTATAGGAACTGCGGACTACGAAACTAAATTCGGCGTCACGTTTAATGAAAAAGAAGACAAAGAAGAGAAAATAAAGCACCATTTTGAGAGTACAAATGGACGTTTCACATATTAACCCTTTCACCGCCAATGTGGCATTTTCTGCACCACCGTAATGATTTAAAAAAATTCGTCACTAAACGCCTTATTTAATCAGGGTCCTGTTATCCAATGATTCGAGTTTTTCTTCATTTTGGAGATAATGATAGACCTTACTTTTAAGCATTCACAGGGGAATCCCCAATATTGTGAAAGCAAACCTATTTGTCGACCCGGGTAAGTTTATGGAAAAGTGGGCCCCAAAAAAACCCATGGTAACATGAAACCTATTCCTACATTACATATTATTCATTTCTAGCATGCACAAATTAAGAGGTAAACGCACACTCGTATCAAAAGCAGATCTAGTCATATTGTTTGCATGCGGATACACATACTGAAAAGTAAAAACATACACATACTTTATAATACTCATCTTTAACATGCACATAAATAAAAATTAGCCTATACTCTTCACAAAATCAAGACTAATCCTACTTTACATACTCGTAACATATACACAATTTAAAAACGTTTTATTAAAGCAGAGTTTGTTACAGCATATAAAATCAAGCCATAATTGCGCCACTGTTTTTTTACATATACTAATGTTTTCTTAAACACATGCATAACCACGAATAATAATAAGCACATAATCACATGATAATATTAAAACTAAATCTTATTAAAAGAATAAGAATATAATGAATAAGACACATACTAGCATATGATTATTTCATTCATATAATCGCATTTCTTGCTACGCATACCCAATTTGTATAATCAAGCCTTGCACCATTATTATGCCAAGGACAAAAGTCAAACAACAAATAGACAAAAAAGTGTATGTCTTAGCATGCGCTAAAAAATATTCATTGAGTTTAAAGAGTAAATCTACCGAACAGCATCATGATATAAATAATCTAGTTTCAGTTCTATACGAAACTGAGCAATTGCTTTTTTTATTTTTATATAGTGTTGGGTTCTAGTGGAGTCCAGCATAATCGTTTGATAAGTGCTATTCTGTTGAAAGAGTCGCAAATGGTATGTACCTTATGAGATCTGAGAGTGAGAGAATAGAGGAAGAGAGAGAGAGAGAGATAAGAGGGTGAGAGATAGAGAGAGGTCCCACCTCCGCAGAGTCTCTCGAGAGTAGAGGAGAAGCGAGAGAGAGATCTCCCTCTCTAGATCACACTCAGAGAGAGGAGGAGAGAGAGACCCTCACTCTCCCTCTCCAATCGAACTAAAACAGGCGATAGACAAACTAGACACAACAACACTCTCCTCCTCTCTTCGGAATGGGAAGAGAGAGGAGCAAGAGAGAGTCTCAGAGAGAGAGAAGCGAGAGAGAGAAGAGAGACAGATAAATCGGACAGACCGACTCCGCAGACTCACCGATCATGTGTGTGTCCTCCGTGTGTCGGGTCCCGCGGTCCTCGCTCGAGCCAGATGTGGCTTGCGTCAATCGTCGCTGCGTGTCACGTATCGTGCGTGTGTGTGTGTCCTCCTCGCTGTGTCCTCCTCTCCTCTGTCTCTCTGGTCTCATCTCTCTCTGTCTCTCTAGAGAGAGAGAGAGAGAGAGTTGCTTTCTATCTGGTCTCTCTCTTGTCATCTCGATCCGTTTGTCTGTCCCATAATTGATTCCCTTCTCCTCATCTCTATCCTGAGGTCCAGCGCTTCTCCTAAATTCGTACCTTCTCTGACGTCTCATATTCTCCATCCCCCCCCTCCTCTCCCTCTATGCCTCATCTTTCTCGGGTCGTTCGCGTCATCCAAACCGTCCTCTCACAAAACACTAACATTCGCACCTCTGTGTAGTGTCTGTATTTTGAAATACCAAATGACGTGCTACGTCAGTACGCGTGCATTTTCAAAGAACAGCTTAAAATATAATGATAATAAACAAAACAGTTGTCAATGTTAATGATATGAATTTCACGATCCTATTCGCAGCAATGGGTGGCTTAGGTGGAGTTATTGTTCTTTAATCCTTGATACCAGGTGGCATTCCAACTGAAGGCATTTTCTCACAGATAGAAAACTCTCTCTCTCTCTCTCTCTCTCTCTCTCTCTTCTCTCTCTCTCTCTCTCTCTCTCCTCTTCTCTCTCTCTCTCTCTCTCTCTCTCTCTCTCTCTCTCTCTCTCTCTCTCTTCTCTCTCTCTCTCTCTCTCTCTCTCTCTCTCTCTCTCTGCTTGTATGCACGCGCGAGTATTAAAAATATGCAACTTTGATAATTCCATATTTCAGCCTATGTTTCATAATATCAACTGCTCTGATACCTTTGTATTCAGCTCTGTATGTATAATAGTATGCCTTGCCATGTTTGTCTTTTGTGTTAAGTATATATGTATCAAGGACAGATTGGAAGAATAGGCTTTGCCTAAAATCTATATCCTTGGAAAATAAAGATTAAGTTTTCAAGTTTTCATGTTTTCTCTCTCTCTCTCTCTCTCTCTCTCTCTCTCTCTCTCTCTCTCTCTCTCTCTCTCTCTCTCTCTCTCTCTCTCTCTCTCTCTCCTCTCTCTCTCTCTCTCTCTCTCTCTCATTCACTCATGTCTATGAGTATGCGTACATGGCCATTGATACTGATTTATGTGATATTGTGTTATTTCTAAAAACAATTTAATTGATGACTGTGAACACGTGACCATTGATACTAATCTATTATGTGCGTTACCTGAGTTATTTTATTTTACAACATAACAGCCAACTCATGCGAAATTATACTGTGTACAGGAAATAGTTGTTCTTGTTCTAGAACTAATTATTTCAAGCAATATTTTGTTGATAATCATTTCGCTATGAACGGTATTTATTATTGCATACTACGATGTTTCCCCTTCACCCGTTCGTCGCTCCCCTTTGTACTGTGACCCAAGGCCGAAGCGCAAATAAAACCCTTTCAGTGTTCAGTGTTCAGTGTTCTGTCATTGACTCTCGCGTGTGTGCGTGGGTGGCACAAACAAACATTATGCCTTTTGTTTTATTAGCAAGAGAAGTCGGATAAGCCATGGGCGTGATCTCCAGTCAGGTCACATGAAGAGCGCATTCTTATTGTTGCTTGTTTGTTTGTTGTTGTTGTTGTTGTTGTTGTTGTTGTTGTTGTTGTTGTTGTTGTACCCTGGCTAAAAGACTCCAGGGATCACCCCAACAGCCGAAGCACTTGAACAGTATGGTACAAGTGCACCAGCTAGGGATGAGAACATTACGTATGTGACCGGTTTTGAATCTTTTGATTACCCCGCCGCGTGCGCAGCCACACTCCGACTTCCGAGGATTTTAGAGACCGATGATGTTATGCTAGGAGCTTGCCATGGGTAAAGACAATCCCCGCGTTACTGTGAAGAGCATAACAACATTTTGATGTAGCCTTGGTGTTCTAGCCTATGTCAATTGGTCTGACACAGCATCCATGACACCATCCATACATTTTGTCACTGTCGTTTGCAAAAAAAATAAACAACAACGGTATTATGGAAACACATTGCTGTTAGTTAACCCTTTCACCGCCAATGTCGCATTTATTGCACCACAATGGTTTAACACCCATGTCATTAAACCTTTCACCGCCAATGTCGCATTTATGCACCACAATGTTTAGCACCCATGTCACTAAAAGGCATCAAATCAGGGCCTGTTATCCAAAGACCCTATTTTCTTTAATTTTGGGAGGTAAGGATAGGCCTAATGTACATGTGACAGAGGAATTCACAATATTGCAGATAATTTTTTTCTCTACCCAGTTAAGCTTAACGGTATTTTTTGGCTGAAAAAAATGACTGGCGGCGAAAAGGGCTAATGTAGTTGCTGTTGTTGATGAAAGAGAAACGACAGGCTGGACCTGCGCCGAGAAAGCCTGTGTAGAGTGACACAGAGATAACGCGTTCGCCTCGTATACAAATAAACCCGGGTTCGAATCCCCTGGGTACAGGGGATTTTTTCCTCTCACTCTGCACTAGGCCTTACGGTCTGAACGTGGAGTCTTTCCGCGGATGAGACGAGAAACCGAGGTCCCGTGTGCCCCATACACTTAGCACGTGTTAAACCCCAGCAGGGGCGACAAAAAAGTTGTTATTTGGTCAAAATGCACCCACCCACCCCCTTTCCTTCCTCATCAGTCACACAAAAATCGCATGTAAATAAAAATTAAAAAGACCGAACATGGAGAATAAGTAAACCAATCTCTTCTCTTTCAGTGTTGCACAGATTGCGTCACTTATGTTGCTTTATGTGCTGTCAGTAACGAACGTAACTCCCTCTTACCTAAATCGCCCTTTGGCGCCATTTTACATGCAGCAAATAGGCTTTTATTGCTCCAAATTGTCCCATCCTTCTTGTACATCATTTGTGGGCTAAACCACCTTGTTTGGAGTGGTTATTTGACCAGGATGGCTCTCTACAATATATCCCTTAAATGTTCAGCCACTCAGAGACCTGTAGATCGTGCTGGCTATTGTTTACAGACAATAATGCTCACGTGTTTTGAATGCCAGCTCTATTCTTGCAGTGCATTGGACTGTTGAGCACTTGAAAGAGCCTGTCTCACACAGTGTCATTGACTGACTTTCTCGCGTTGTCGTTCCAAAACGAGCAGTGATAGGTGACCATAACTGCCTTACCTGAACACAACCCACTCTCTGCCACCTCTGTATCACTTTTTTCCTGCTTCTGATATGTCTGATGTGATGAGGGAGCAGCCTTGAAGATGTGCATCAAACTTGACTTTTTACAAAGGGTACCCTAACATTGGTGTGGGCGTTACCCACAACGTAATTTGCATGTAAACAAAGTGAAATTATGCATGCAGGTCGGTAAGTAAATAGGCTAAATTTGTATTGATTTACGAAAGCTGTGCCAATCACCCAGAGCAATATTTTGCCTTGTTTTGCAAAAGGTTGCTCAACTTTTTGGCTCCAGTTTATGACGCATGCAAAATAAACAATAGTTGTCATCCACAAACGACGTCATGTAGAGAAGAAAAAAAGATGATCAACAAACTCGGGGTTACTCAATTGCTGACCAGGAAATGTCCACAGCTTGACCCGGAACAAGATTAATTAATACCCCCCCCCCCTCCCCCCTACTCCCTGATAGTTAGCCCCTGTGAATTATTAATGTTGAGTAGAGGTTCACCTTGTTGTCGTTCCATTGTTCGGAATTTTACACAAATTTCCACGACCTTTGTCCTTGGTTTGACCCGTTCAGCTTTCTTGACAGGGAACGGTCAGTCCCGTCGCTCTCCTGTCTCCCTTTACTCATCTTGTGACGGATCATCTTTGCTAAATGGCAATAGCCTCTTGGTCACTGCAGCAACCATGTTTTGCTAGAGTGAATGCCCTTGGTAGCTGCTCGAGTACTGACCAAAAAGGGTACAACTATCGCCAATAACCCTATTTGAGGCCACTAAATGGCTGCCTTTCCCAAGAATGAATGCCCTTTTCAGTACAGACCAACAATGGCTTCACTCTCACTGTCAATGGCGTTAATAACCCTAGTTGCAGAGGCCAATAGACAGTAGCATATAGATAGCCGATAGACAGTAGCTTCTAGGCAGTAGCCTTTAGACAGTAGCCTTTAGACAGTAGCCTCTAGACAGTAGTATATAGACAGTAGACTATAGACAGTTACCTATAGACGTAGCCTATACACAGCAGCCCATAGACAGCAGCCTATAGACAGCAGCCTATAGACAGCAGCCTATAGACAGCAGCCGATAGACAGCAGCCTATAGACAGTAGCCTATATACAGCCTAAAGACAGTAGCCTATAGACAGTAGCCTGTGGACAGTAGCCTATAAACAGTAACCTATAAACAACAGCCTATAGACAGTAGCCTATAGACAGCCTAAAGACAGTAGCCTAAAGACAGTAGCCTATAGACAGTAGCCTATAGACAGTAGCCTATAGACAGTAGCCTATAGACAGTAGCCTATAGACAGTAGCCTATAGACAGCCTAAAGACAGTAGCCTATAGACAGTAGCCTATAGACAGCCTAAAGACAGTAGCCTATAGACATTAACCTATAGACAGTAGCCTATAAACAGGAGCCTATAGACAGTAGCCTATAAACAGGAGCCTATAGACAGCCTAAAGACAGTAGCCTATAGACAGTAGCCTATAAACAGGAGCCTATAAACAGTAGCCTATAAACAGGAGCCTATAGACAGTAGCAAATAGACAACCTAAAGACAGTAGTCTATAGACAGTAGACTATCGACAGTAGCCTATTGGCAGTAACATATAGACAGTAGCCTATACAGTAGCCTAAAACAGTAGCCTATAGACAGCCTAAAGACAGTTGCCTATAGACAGTAGCCTATAGACAGTAGCCTATAGACAGTAGCCTATAGACAGTAGACTATGGACAGTAGCCTATAGACAGTAGCCTATAGACAGTAGCCTATAGACAGTAGACTATAGACAGTAGACTATAGACAGTAGACTATAGACAGTAGACTATAGACAGTAACCTATAGACAGTAGACTATAGACAGTAGACTATGGACAGTAGACTATAGACAGTAGACTATAGACAGTAGACTATAGACAGTAGACTATAGACAGTAGACTATAGACAGTAGACTATGGACAGTAGCCTATAGACAGTAGACTATAGACAGTAGACTATAGACAGTAGACTATAGACAGTAGACTATAGACAGTAGCCTATAGACAGTAGACTATAGACAGTAGACTATAGACAGTAGACTATAGACAGTAGCCTATAGACAGTAGACTATGGACAGTAGCCTATAGACAGTAGACTATAGACAGTAGCCTATAGACAGTAGACTATGGACAGTAGACTATAGACAGTAGCCTATAGACAGTAGACTATAGACAGTAGACTATATACAGTAGACTATAGACAGTAGACTATAGACAGTAGCCTATAGACAGTAGACTATAGACAGTAGCCTATAGACAGTAGACTATAGACAGTAGACTATAGACAGTAGACTATGGACAGTAGACTATAGACAGTAGACTATAGACAGTAGACTATAGACAGTAGACTATGGACAGTAGACTATAGACAGTAGCCTATAGACAGTAGACTATAGACAGTAGACTATGGACAGTAGACTATAGACAGTAGACTATAGACAGTAGCCTATAGACAGTAGACTATGGACAGTAGACTATAGACAGTAGACTATAGACAGTAGCCTATAGACAGTAGACTATAGACAGTAGACTATAGACAGTAGACTATAGACAGTAGACTATAGACAGTAGACTATAGACAGTAGACTATAGACAGTAGACTATAGACAGTAGACTATAGACAGTAGACTATAGACAGTAGACTATAGACAGTAGACTATAGACAGTAGACCTATAGACAGTAGACTATAGACAGTAGACTATAGACAGTAGACTATGGACAGTAGACTATAGACAGTAGCCTATAGACAGTAGACTATAGACAGTAGACTATAGACAGTAGACTATAGACAGTAGACTATAGACAGTAGACTATAGACAGTAGACTATAGACAGTAGACTATAGACAGTAGACTATAGACAGTAGCCTATAGACAGTAGCCTATAGACAGTAGACTATGGACAGTAGCCTATAGACAGTAGCCTATAGACAGTAGCCTATAGACAGTAGACTATAGACAGTAGACTATAGACAGTAGACTATGGACAGTAGCCTATAGACAGTAGCCTATAGACAGTAGACTATGGACAGTAGCCTATAGACAGTAGCCTATAGACAGTAGACTATAGACAGTAACCTATAGACAGTAGCCTATAGACAGTAGACTATGGACAGTAGCCTATAGACAGTAGCCTATAGACAGTAGACTATAGACAGTAGACTATAGACAGTAGCCTATAGACAGTAGACTATAGACAGTAGCCTATAGACAGTAGCCTATAGACAGTAGACTATAGACAGTAGCCTATAGACAGTAGACTATAGACAGTAACCTATAGACAGTAGACTATAGACAGTAGACTATAGACAGTAGACTATGGACAGTAGACTATAGACAGTAGACTATGGACAGTAGACTATAGACAGTAGACTATAGACAGTAGACTATAGACAGCAGACTATAGACAGTAGCCTATAGACAGTAGACTATAGACAGTAGACTATAGACAGCAGACTATGGACAGTAGACTATAGACAGTAGACTATAGACAGTAGACTATAGACAGTAGACTATAGACAGTAGACTATGGACAGTATACTATAGACAGTAGACTATAGACAGCAGACTATAGACAGTAGACTATAGACAGTAGCCTATCGACAGTAGACTATAGACAGTAGACTATAGACAGCAGACTATGGACAGTAACCTATAGACAGTAGCCTATAGACAGTAGACTATAGACAGTAGCCTATAGACAGTAGACTATGGACAGTATACTATAGACAGTAGACTATAGACAGCAGACTATGGACAGTAGCCTATAGACAGTAGCCTATAGACAGTAGCCTATAGACAGTAGCCTATAGACAGTAGACTATAGACAGTAGACTATAGACAGTAACCTATAGACAGTAGACTATAGACAGTAACCTTTGGACATTAAGCTGGTGTCAAACAGTTTAGCAACGCTTTGGGAAACAATACAACCATTTCTCTGGGTTATTTATACAGATTGTGTAAACCAATATAAATTTAGCTTAACTATTTACCAATCTGCAGGACTAAATTACTCCGTTTTACATGCACAATGCGTTGTGGAATTTGCGTCAAGGTGACCACCGGTCAGTGGCACATAAATGTTACAAAGAGTGATAACTCCGCAGACTACAAGCCTTGTAAAGAATGAAGCCAACCTTCTCACTACCTGGAAGGTGAAAAGGGTGGAAGGTGGGAAGTGTTAGTGTTGTTGTAGGCAGTGAGTGAGTTCACAATGATCCCCAGCTGTAGTGTAGGTGAAAGGGTGGGAGTAAAAAAAACACCGGCTTCAGTCAGCTGCGGAGTGCGAGCTCTTTGTATATTTATTCAGGCTTTTTGGTGGCACTGACTACTGGTCATCTGCATTGTGCAATGAACAGAAACACTTGTCATGCAGACAGATAAGCTGTCAAGTTGTCCAAATCTGCAAGTTGACGGCACCTGTGCTAGTATACCACTTTTTAGGAGCTTACTGAAATTGAGATACATTCATGTACCGCCGTCGACATAAATGTATAACAAGGTGGAACAAAAAGTCCAAAATAAAACAAATTGTACATGTTGCACCACGAATACGGAACTACTTCTTGTTCTTGTTCTTGTTCTTGTTCTTGTTCTTCTTCTTCTTCTTCTTCTTCTTCTTCTTCTTCTTCTTCTTCTTCTTCTTCTTCTTCCGTGTATGTGTGTGTGTGTGTGCTTGCATATATATGTGAATGTGTCCCACGTGCGATCATGCTTCTTCTTCTTCTGCTTCTTCTTCTGCTTCTTCTTCTTCTTCTTCTTCTTCTTCTTCTTCTTCTTCTTCTTCTTCTTCTTCTTCTTCTTCTTCTTCTTCTTCTTCTTCTTCTTCTTCTTCTTCTTCTTCTTCCGTGTATGTGTGTGTGTGTGTGCTTGCATATATATGTGAATGTGTCCCACGTGCGATCATGCTTCTTCTTCTGCTTCTTCTTCTTCTGCTTCTTCTTCTTCTTCTTCTTCTTCTTCTTCTTCTTCTTCTTCTTCTTCTTCTTCTTCTTCTTCTTCTTCTTCTTCTTCTTCTTCTTCTTCTTCTTCTACGTTCTGGGCCATGCTCAAATCTCCAATCCGGTGGTGAGCGTGAAGTCTGCCATCTTCTTCAGCACCTCTGTGGGTCCCCACAGCTTCTGTTGGAGCTCCATCCCTTCCGGCCAGGTTTGACATCTGATGTCTCGGTAAGTGGGGCACTCTTGGAGGATGTGCTCTGGGGGTTGGATTCCAGTGCCACAAGGGCACTCACTGGCGTGTGTCAGGTTGATCCTGTGGAGGTGTGACTGAGGAGTCGGCAGTGTCCTGTTCTCAATGTGGACACTATCGCCTGCTGTTGACGACTGAGGCCTTGGAGATGAATACGATAATAAAAATATCTCCATTTTGAATATTTTGTACTGTTTGGATATTTTGCACCGTTTGAACATTTTGTACTGTTTGGACAAATAGTACAGCAATGGGTGACCAACTGAACTCTGATTTTTTTGCACACTGTCCAACTAGCCATAGCGGTGTGGTCACTCGCGGTAGGATGGTGAGAAGTAGGAGACTTCGGGTACAATTACCTAGACAGCATCTATTTATCCAAGGTGCCTTTCTGTAGACAGGTGTTTATGTTTCAATATACAGTGGTGGCTTTTCTCTCTAAAAGAGGAACTGGAGTCATATAGCAAGGCTGTGAAGAAGAAAAAAGAAGAAGAGAATATGAATAATGAATAATTTATAAGCACTTACTTAATATGATTTAACCCTTTCACCGCCAGCCATATTTCAGCCCAAAATGTCCAAACAAAATTTACCTGGGTAGAGAACAAAATCCATCTGCAGTATTGGGGATTCTTCTGTGACATGCATAACATAAGGTATATCCTTACTTCCCAAAACTAAGACAACAGGGTTTGTGGATATTAGACCCCAATGTGATGCCTTTTAGTGACATAGGTGTTAAATCACTGTGGTGCTAAAATGCAACTTTGGCGGCGAAAGGGTTAAGATCAGATGGTCGATGACTGGCTATGGAAAAAAAAACACCCACAAACGAACACTATGTAACTATTCATACAAAACAATTTGACCAAATCGTGAAAACGGAGGCATCATAGGCTAATTCACAAAACACATAATCAATCAACATACTAGAGTAGGCCTAAATCTCCCTCTCCTAAGATATCACAGACTTGCGGGTTTACACGTTTCCGGGTTTTAACCCTTTCACCGCCAAAGTCGCATTTTAGCACCACAGTGATTTGACACCTATGTCACTAAAACCTATCAAATAGGGGTCTATTATCCACAGACCATATTGTCTTAGTCTTGGGAAGTAAGGATAGACCTTATTGTATATGTCACAGAAGAATCCCCAATACTGCAGATGGGTTTTGCTCTCTACCCAGGTAAATTTAATGGAAATATTTGGCTGAAATATGGCTGGCGGTAAAAGGGCTAAGATGAATATCTCACAAGATTGTTTACAAAGCAACAAAAGACAGTCAGAAGAGGTCGTAGCCTCTCCATTTTGCCGCCGCTTCCTACAAACCATAAACAAGTTGCCAGGATGAGGCCAGGACGGAAAGGCGTGTAAGGAAATGTGTCAAGGAAGAATAACGAAAGTGCTCAGCTACAGGCGACGAGAAAGGACTGCTATAAACTTCCATTAAGACACTACTTCTTCTTGTCCTCTTTCTTCTGCTTCTTCTTCTGCGTTCCCTAGGCCATATGGCCATAATAGGTGACTTACGTGGATCCCGGACAAAAGCCCACCGGATATAAGCCCACTGGACAAGTAAAGCCCACCGGACAAAAGCCCACTCGTTATCTGTTAAAACGGACAAAAGCCCACTCAGAAGTGACGATATACATTTCTATAGTTCTGCGTTTCTGTCTGTCTCCTCCATTGTCTCTGTCTCTCTCCATCCCTGTCTCTGTCTCTCTCCATCACTGTCTCTGTCTCTCTCCATCCCTGTCTCTGTCTCTCTCCATCACTGTCTCTGTCTCTCTCCATCCCTGTCTCTGTCTCTCTCCATCGCTGTCTCTGCCTCTCTCCATCACTGTCTCTGTCTCTCTCCATCGCTGTCTCTGCCTCTCTCCATCACTGTCTCTGTCTCTCTCCATCGCTGTCTCTGTCTCTCTCCATCCCTGTCTCTGTCTCTCTCCATTGCTGTCTCTGTCTCTCTCCATCACGGTCTCTGTCTCTCTCCATCCCTGTCTCTGTCTCTCTCCATTGCTGTCTCTGCCTCTCTCCATCACGGTCTCTGTCTCTCTCCATCACGGTCTCTGTCTCTCTCCATCGCTGTCTCTGTCTCGTTCCACGCATTGTCTCTGTCTCTTTCCATCGCTGTCTCTGCCTCTCTACAGACATTTTCTCTGTCTCTGTCTCTCTCTCTCTCTCTAGCTCTAGTTCTGTCATGTAAATTCACCTGTTATGGCCATATGGCCTCTCTCTCCACCCTCTCTCTCTCTCTCTCTCCTCTCTCTCTCTCTCTCTCTCTCTCTCCCCGTCTATCTATCTCTCTCTCTCTCTTTCCCTCTCTCCTCTCTCTCTCTCTCTCTCTCTCTCTCTCACTCTCTCTCCCCTCTCTCTCTCTCTCTCTCCGTCCTCTCTCTCTCCCTCCCTCTCTCTCCCCGTCTATCTCTCTCTCTCTCTCTCTCTCTCCCTCCTCTCTCTCTCTCTCTCTCTCTCTCTCTCTCTCTCTCTCTCCCTTCCCTCTCCCTCTCTCCCTCTCTCTTCTCCCTCTATCTCTATCTCTGTCCCCTCTCTCTCCTCTCTCCTCTCTCTCCCTCTCCCTCTCTCCCTCCTTCTCTCGCTATCTCTGTCCCCTCCTCTCTCTCTCTCTCTCTCTCTCTCTCTCTCTCTCTCTCTCTCTCTCTCTCTCTCTCTCTCCTCTCTCCCTCTCTCCCTCTCTCCCTCTCTCTCTCCTCTCTCTCTCTCTCTCTCTCTCTCTCTCTCTCTCTCTCTCTCTCTCTCTCTCTCTCTCTCTCTCTCTCTCTCTCTCTCTCCCTCTCTCTATCTCTCTCTCCCCCTCTCTTTCTCCAATAGCACTGTGTCTCTTGAATTGCTCCAATAGCTAATGTAACGTTTCGTGTGATACTTTAAAGACCCACCAGATCACGTGTCAAAATCACGGGTTTCACGTGTTTTCCCTCTTACAGCTGGCAAGAAATATTGTTTGACCAGGTTTGACTCACATACAAATGCCCCCTAATTGAAAAGGAAACATCATTAATTTAAAGAGCAACCTCAATTTGAAGTTGGGGACATTTGTATGTGGGTCACAGCTACCCAGAAAAAAACAACCAAAGGGACTTAATCGTGGTGCGTCAGTGTGTCTTTAAACATCCATTGTTTTTTGTTGTTGTTTTTATTGAAAACCGAACCTCCACTTTCCATGGCATTCTACCATGAAGCACTCAAAGGAAGGAAGCTGGCAGAGTGGTTAAGATGTTCGCCTGCCAATTTCAATGCGTGAGTCACTGAGGTTTGAATCTCGGCATCGTCCCTTTTTTTTTTCTTTTTTTCTTTTTTTTTTTAAAGTTCGACGGGAAAATCGAACTGAACGTCGAGTCCTTTGGATGGGGACTTAAAGCTAGTCTGACCCGTGCGCATTACGCGCGTAAAAAATCACACGGCAGCTAAAATGTCGGTAAGTGCGGGGAAAGTCCCGCTGCCTGGTATGGCCAGATTGATAGCTAGGTTTCCCTAGTCGCCCTCCTCCCAAACTCATACAGATCCCCCCGAAAAATAAAAAAATAAAAATAAAAAGGGAGATGCTGCTCTTGTGGCGACGCACTTTCCAGGTGGGCGCAGCCCGAATTTCACAGAGACAGCTATATGTGACTGGAATCAAACGAATACCAAAATACCAAGTAACAGGGGGAAAAAAGCCCAGTTAAAAAAACAAAAAAACAAAAACCTACTAAATTTGTAGGTGATATAAACAAGTAAACAAGAAAGCCCTGACTGAAAAGAAAAATTAACAGAAAAACAAAACCGAACAAAAAACAGACAAACAATATAAAACAAGTAATATAAAAAAGCAAACAAACAAACAAACAATCAGCAACAAGCAAATGAATATAACATAATGACTTCCTCGGTGGATTTAACAATCGTGACACCGCCACTGAATATAGCAGGAACAACGAAAACAACAACAAACACACTCCATCACACAGACAGACATACACACGCGCGCGCGTGCGCACAGAGAGAGAGAGAGAGAGAGAGAGAGAGAGAGAGAGAGAGAGAGAGAGAGAGAGAGAGAGAGAGAGAGAGAGAGAGAGAGAGAGAGAGAGAGAGAGAGAGAGAGAGAGAGAGAGAGAGAGAGAGAGAGAGAGATAGAGAGAGAGAGACGAATACGAATGTTTTTATTGAGGGTAAAACAGATAAGCTGGGTAGCTTTTTTACACTATTGCCCTCAAGCAAATAAACAAGAGAATGAAGAAAATGATTAACAGAAACGTAAAAACAACAACAACAAAAAACCGACAACAATAGTGACAAAAATATACAAGTAATATAATACAACAAGAGAGAGAGAGAGAGAGAGAGAGAGAGAGAGAGAGAGAGAGAGAGAGAGAGAGAGAGAGAGAGAGAGAGAGAGAGAGAGAGAGAGAGAGAGAGAGAGAGAGAGAGAGAGAGAGAGAGAGAGAGAGAGAGAGAGAGAGAGAGAGAGAGAGAGAGAGAGAGAGAGAGAGAGAGAGAGAGAAGAGAGAGGGAGAGAGAGAGAGAGAGAGAGAGAGAGAGAGAGAGAGGAAGGAGAGAGAGAGAGAGAGAGAAAGAGAGGGTGAGAGAGAGAGAGAGAGAGAGAATCATGATAATGAACCTTAATTTTACTATGGTAAAAGCATTGGGAGGAGAATGAAGAAAATGATTAGAGAGAAATGTAAAAACAACAACAACAAAACCGGAGAGAGAGAGAGAGAGAGAGAGAGAGAGAGAGAGAGAGAGAGAGAGAGAGAGAGAGAGAGAGAGAGAGAGAGAGAGAGAGAGAGAGAGAGAGAGAGAGAGAGAGAGAGAGAGAGAGGGGGAGAGAGAGAGAGAAAGAGAGAGTGACAGTGAGAGACAGATAATGAACCTTAATTTTACTATGGTAAAAGCATTGGGAGAGAGAGAGGGAGAGAGATAGAGAGAGAGAGAGAGAGAGAGAGAGAGAGAGAGAGAGAGAGAGAGAGAGAGAGAGAAGAATGAGAGAGAATGAGAGAGAGCGAAAGACAGAGACTGAGAGAGACAGACAGAGAGAGAGAGAGAGAGAGAGAGAGAGAGAGAGAGAGAGAGAGAGAGAGAGAGAGACAGACAGAGAGAGAGACAGAGCCAGACAGACAGACAGACACAGAGAGAGAGACAGAAACAGGGACAGAGACAGAGACAGACAGCCAGCCAGAGAACGAATTGTCAAGGACAAAATTACCAATCTACGTCATTTACCAAGGCGACTGTCAACGCTTGTCAGCGTCCTCTTGAAACAACGTCTACCCATCTATCATTCACTGGACTATTTTAAATACATTCTATGCTGCTACTACTCAGTCACTGACGCACATTACTTACATACCTATGTATCGCTAAAAATAATGGGACTTTATTGGTATTGCAGTACCTACATCATCGACTCACTATCAGTACATTTACACAATGTCCCACAATGTACTGTTCCGGTTCCGAAGCCGTTAAATACATATGTGACCCAGCACCACGAAAGGGACATTAAGTCGCTGGGCTAGTTTCTCACAACAGGCTTGCGAAGTCAAAAATCTACCTGAAAAACAACCCAATGGACTTAATCGTGGTGCATCAGTGTGTCTTTAAGCGTTTTACTTTCCATATATCATCCAAGTTGTACCCTCCTGGAGGTCTCCAATACTGTTGTTTTCTTCTTCTGCTTCTGAAACCCACCCTTTTCCATGTAAACAAGTATTTGATCCTATATATCACATAAATAAACACATAAATGTCATAATACTGACATAAATATAAATATTATATATGCATTATTTAAACATAAATAATCTACATGCATTTTCTTATTCGTATCAATCATATTTTTGCTGACGACAGTCATTGTTCTCGGGAAACAAATTTTAGTGACGCAATCCTCTATATCTTGTCAAAGATATTCTAAAAGGGTAAGATGGATTACTTAAAAGCTCGGCGAACCGGGCTGATAGAGTTATCGTTAGTGCGGACGTGTACACTATTCACAGTGGAGGCTATCCGAAAACTCGGACTGGAACTTGAACGGAGAATTCAACTGGCCTATCGATGTGTAAAATGTGTCACGTTTCAAAGGGGCATAACCAGTGTTTCTGTCCTCACTACTCATATAGGGAAAAGAGACCGGATGCTTATCTTCCCCTATACAGTCTTTGGTGTGAATCGCAACACTCTCTTTTCTTAAACAATGTGATAGTCTGTGGGCTTGGTAAGAATTAAAAAGAAAACCTCCTTGACCAGGTTTAGTTCCCTGCACAAATGCCCCCAAATTGAAAACGAAACATCATTTTAAAGAGCAGCCTCAATTCCAAGTTGGGGGCATGGGTCACAGCTACCCAGAAAAAAAAAGAAGCTGACTTAATCGTGGTAGGTCAGTGTAACTCTAAGCACCACTTTTCCCTCACCCCTACGCCCCCCTCCCTACCTACCCAACCCCCACTCTAACACACACACACACACACACACACACACACACACACACACACACACACACACACACACACACACACACACACACACACACACACACACACACACGCGCGCGCGCGCGCACACACACACACACACGTGTCCGCGCGCGCATTGTTCGCGTGTTGTCTGATGCATTGCGTTTTATAAACGGGCATAAGCTTTCAACTGTTGGTTGGCGCTCTTTTGCTGTCTCAGGACCGACCTCCTGGAACAAACTTCCTCTCTCCCTCCGTCAGCGACCGACTCTCTCTGCTTTCAAAGCTAACCTTTCCCCCATCATTAAAGCTCCTCTCTCTTTATCTTCTCTCTCTTGCCATTAGGTCTGTTTCTGCTATATTCCATTTATGTTATCCGTGCGTGTTCGCTTTGTATTGCGTTTTTGTTTGAATGCGCTATGAATGCTAACGTGTGTGTGCGCTTTGATTTGATTTCTATCAAGATTCAGCGCTGTATAAATACTGTATGTTGTTGTTGGTTGGAGGAGATGTCTCATGGTCTCTTTCAACGCCTTTCAGCCCAGACTTTCCATTACACTTACATGGGTAGAGACAAACAATTGTCTGCAATATTGAGGATTCCCATGGTGACATGGGTGTTAAATCATTGTGGTGCCAAGAGGCGACAGTGGAGATGAAAGCGTTTGTTGTAACCTGACATCCCTGATGACGTAGTCTCTTGCAGTTTTCTTTATTACAGACGCAGTGTCCGTTTGGGCTGAAGGAAACGTCACTAGAACTTTGGTCTTATGTTGATTATTTTTGTTCGCGGGTAAACTATAACAAGCGCGAAATCGCAATAGTTTGTGGCATGCGGTCTATTTTTACCACTCCAATCATGAGTCACCTCCCCTGGCTTTTCAATAATTTTAATCTGTAAACCAGAATGTTATCTCTGCACCATTTCGTAACTTTTTATATCTTTTGGAAAACATTTAAAGCTATGTATCCTACTTATGCTCATCGAAAGACGCACCGCATACTCGTCGTGTCTGTTGTAGTGTCTGTATTACGTATGTTTATTATTTTGTACGCTTTAAAATACATCATTTTAAAGAGCGGCCTCAATTTGAAGTGCAGCCTCGATTTGAAGTGCGACAATTTTGTCAATATGTGCGACAATTTTGGACCGACAGACAGACCGACCGACCGACCGAACGACCGACAAAGTGAGTTATAGGTTTGTGGCTTGAGCCACAAACAAAAAACACACCAAACAACCAAGGTAGCATGATGAGCAAAAACATATACAGCATAGAAACAAAAATTAATAACAAACAAACAAAATACGTAGACTGCATCAACACTTCCTTTACGTTAGCTGGCAGCTGAAGCACTTCAAAGGTGGACCCTGACGGATGAGGTTTTGCAAGAAACACGTCGAGATCACCAAAAAGACAGCCTTATCAAGGATCGGAACTCTCACTTTGCTCTGGTTTCCTAGAAATTAAACCGCCAAAACGGCGATTCCTCCTTGGCGGAGTTGCCGGAGAGAGTAGCCATTTTGGAAGGGGTGGGTGGAGGTCACTCATTGTGGTTGAAGCGTTTTCTTTTTTTGTAGTGCAGTAGGGAAAAAAATGGAGCTATTTCCTTTGTTGTGAGCGAAACTCCTTTAGATAAACTATAACATAAATTTTTTTTTTTTTTAAAAAGGCTTGTATTTCGAAAATGTCGTGCCAACGATTTGGCGGCCGTTAGAAAAGAGACGGCACACGCCTTCTCTTTGTGTGAAATAATTTGACTTCCGGCACCTCCGCCACGGATGAATCGCCGATTTGACGGTTTGATTTATAGGAAACCAGAGCAAAGTGAGTGTTGCAATCTCTGTAAAGGGTGTTTTCCTGGTGATCTGGACGTGTTTCTTACAACAACTCATCCGTCAGGATGCCCCTTTATCTATTCCTATTCTAACTCTAACCAACGCTGTTTCGTGCGGACTCCATCCCTAATATGGCCCGTTCACTAATGAGAATATCCACAGACACTCCGTGAATCGTACCGAGGCTGACGTCCGTCCGGTATTCGCTTCGTGAATAAAAACGAAATGATCTACACCCAACAAGGGCTGTCAGACTTCTGTCCCTGTCCGGAAGTGAGGAATAAAATGAGAGTTCGTGACCAACCTTTCAAGTCAAGTCAAGTCAAGTATACTTGATTATCTCAACAGATAAATTACATTCAGGTGCAACATCAAATCATTTTAAAAACATATCACAAAACAATCGCAGAAAGCACGATAACATTAAGACACATGGGATTAAATTAGGAACATATTTAAAGCAATCAACAACACAATCCACAGAAGCATAATAACATACGCCTAATATTAAGATAGTAACATTAAGATACATGGGATCAGATTATGAGCATTCAAACCAAGACTACAATTATCAACCAAGACCACCATTTCACAGAGTATCGCTACACATCATGAATAAATTACCGTATACATCTCTTTAAAATGGGATTACATTAGAAGCATTCAAGTTAAGATCACTGTATCACAAATATTACAAATCGTGAATAATTAATTATACATGTATCTCTTTAAGAAAGCATGGCAAATCAGTATATTTCACATATTATACATTTTATAAGTATTGCACACACACACACACACACACACACACACACAAAAAAAGTACCTAAGCTTATTAAAACAAAATTAATAAAAACAGTTTCTTGACGTTAATTAATGTAAACTTTTTCACGTTTACCTGGAATCGTTCGCGTGCGGGAAACTTAACACTGCGTAAAAGTGAAACGTGATAAAAGGTTAGCTACGCATAACCCTCCCTTTAATTAAATAGTTCTCTTGCAAAGTACGCTCTCTTCCTTTTTCATTTTTCTCAACACAATGTCGACATCACCCGTCTGTCAAACTTTGGACCGTCTGTCAAACTTTGGTTGAGGTAAACCTCTGTGACAGCGCAAATTGTAAAGGTGACAGCGCAAATTGTAAATGTGACAGCGCAAATTGTAACAACTGCGCAAAATGTAACAATTGTTACATTTTGCGCTAGGCGCCCACCTTTTGACGAAATTAGCCAAAAAAATGGCAGAGTTTTTCGTCATTACAGATCAAATCGAAGGAAAATCTTCAAGGAGTTGATGAATTTGTCTTCATCATAATATACCAAATCGAAAGATAAAAAAAAAGTCTACATCTAAATTTCCAAGTGTTTGTTTCCTTGCCCGCGCAAAATGCAACAATTGTTACATGTTGCGCCGTTGTTGCATTTTACGCTGTCACAGGGTAGCAAAATCGAACATTGTTACATTTTGCGCGGGCAGCCCGCGCAAAATGTAACAATTGTTACATTTTGCGCCGTTGTTACATTTTGCGCTGTCACAGGGGGGCATGATTTCGTTTTCCGGCTCACGGTCTATTAAGGCTTAGCCACACTACATTCGATTCGATTCACTGCGACCCGATTTTGACATTTCGTGAGGCAGGATACATGCGCAATTCTACTGTCTAAATAAAGCTCACCAAATCCTACTAGTTATATTGTGTAGTCCGCCTTACACGAATCTGATAACATATCTGTAGTTTTTTAAATAAATATTAGGTACTTTATAGTCACAGAGGCGTCTCTGTGAAATTCGGGTTGCTCCCACCTGGAGAGCGCGTCGCAGCCAGAGGCGCGCCACCCAATTTTTTTTTTAAAAATTTTTTTTGCATACGATTTTTGTCACTGATGAGGGGGGGGGGGGGTAATTTTTTTTTACCAAATGACAACTTTTTCGTTGCCACTGGGTTTAACGTATGCTAAGTGCATGGGCACACGGGACCTCGGTTTATCGTCTCATCCGAAAGACTCCACGTTCAGACCGTTAAGGCCTCAGTGCAGAATGAGAGGAAAAAATCCCCTGTACCCAGGTTCGAACTCGGGTTTACTTGACACGAGGCGAACGCGATACCACTGTGCCACAAATATATCAGACATTTGATTTGATTCGTGTACTGGGCTCTACTTGAGCACAGTGAGCGACAATAGTAGCATTAACCTTGCTTTGACCGGGTTTGACTCCCATACAAATGTCCCCAAATTGAAAACGACAATAGTAGCATTATGTTTTTAGACGGAAGTATTTCACATAAATCTCGACTCACAGACATCGTCACAATCGAATCGTATGCAGTGTGGTTGACCTTTAAGTCCATCTCTTTTTCCCTTCTTTAAAGACCCACCAGGTCACGTGTCAAAATCACGGGTTTCCCTCTTATAGCTGGTACGAAACCTTGCTTTGACCGGGTTTGACTCCCATACAAATGTCCCCAAATTGAAAACGAAACATCGTTTTAAAGAGCAGCCTCAATTTGAAGTTGGGGACATTTGAATGTGGGTCACAGCTACCCAGAAGAAAAAAAAAACCAAGGGACTTAATCGTGGTGCGTCAGTGTGTCTTTAACATTTGGAGCAGCGAAACAGTTAGTTCTCTGCCCCATCCCATTTAGGCCTTCGTCGTTTTTACAACACCTCTCATCGTTGTTAATATCACATCTCCTTTTGGTTTAACCCTTTCGCCGCCAGCCATATTTCAGAGAAAAAAAATGTCCATTAAATTTACCTGGGTGGAGAACAAAATCCATCTGCAGTATTGGGGATTCCTCCGTGACATATATAAAATAAGGTCTATCCCTACTCCCCATAACTCTTTGGTAAATCACTGTCGTGCTTGAATGTGACTTTGGCGTTGAAAGGGTTAAATAGCATTTTATTTCTCAAAGTCACAAATGAAAATCAACAATGATCATTAGATAGGGCAACAAGAAAACTTATACAAAGCCCACATCTCCTTTGACATCGTTCAAATTTGTATGTGTTTCCCCCTCTAACTCAAACCCACCCCTCTCAATCAATGAATCCATCAATTAATCAATCAATCGATCGATTTATTTTCCTTTTAAAATGCAAAGCATAACGAAGGCATTTTGTCCCCTGCTGTAACAATAACAAACAACAAGGGAAGTAAAAAATAAAACACCACACATGACCAAACCACTGACTCTAGCACATCTCTCTCTCTCTCTCTCTCTCTCTCTCTCTCTCTCTCTCTCTCTCTCTCTCTCTCTCTCTCTCTCTCTCTCTCTCTCTCTCTCTCTCTCTCTCTCTCTCTCTTGTGCTTATTCCGCTTTCCCTCAATAAAAAAATATTCGTTCGTTCATTCGCTCTCTCTCTCTCTCTCTCTCTCTCTCTCTCTCTCTGAGCACAGATTTAAATAGAGAAAAGAATAGTAAAAAGAACGATTGGTGACTCGACAGGAATAACAACACCGAGAAAGAGGATCATTACTATAGAACGAGTCGAGAGTTGATACATGAGCGAAAAAAATATTGATGAACGGAATATAGATGACAGACAGTTACTACTACTACTACTAATAATAATACATAGTATTTATATACTACTACTACTACTACTACTAATAATAATAATAATAATAATGGGAATTTATATAGCGCTCTTTCTCACATGAGCTCAGTGCGGTTTACATTGATAACAAGAACGTTAAAGGCAAACAAATAATTAATCATTAGAAAGTCAAATAAGTACGATGCTTGCACGCAACGTTCTCTTACTTCCGTACGCACACACACACACACACACACACACACACACACACACACACACACACACGCCGCGCACACACACACATACACAAACATGCATGCGCACACACACACTCACACACAATTAATTATACAAGAGTAAAATAGTTACAATATGAACATTCTAAGAAGAAACATAGAGACCACATTCACATTCTCAATCAAGTTTGAATACAATACTGCAACTTGAAATAAAATCATACTGCCATCGACATACCAATTACATGACTAATTATAATAGACAAATTCTGCAAAAACAAAAATACCCTTCTACCTCATTTACTAGCATTTAAAGTTTACAAGACGTAGACATTCTACATACAACATACGAATCATAAAATAATTGTAAATACATTTTTTACAAGATTTCTGCAATAAAATGGACCCCCCCCCCCCCCCCTCACACAGACACACACACACACACACACACACACACACACACACACACACACACACACACACACACACACACACACACACACACACACACACAAACACTAATCAATCATATAATATTATGTCCGAAACAAGTGAGTTTTAAGGGCAGAGCGAAAGGCGGAGATAGAGTCAGATGAGCGGACATGTTGTGGGAGGGAATTCCATAAGTGAGGTGCTAAATAGTAGAAGGATCGTTCACCAAACGATTTCGTGTGGACCCGAGGAACCTTGAGTGTGCAGCAGTCAGAGGAAGAACGTAGGGAGCGAGCAGGTGTGTAGACAGTTACTAGTTCGGAGAGATAGACGGGACCAGAGGAGTGAACAGCATCGAAACAAATGCAAGCTATTTTATACTTGATTCTAGCCTCTAGTGGAAGCCAGTGCAAGTTACGAAGATGAGGTGTCGTGGAATCTTGAGAGCGCCTTTCTTTAGAATTAAACTCAAGGCGCTCACATTCACTGATTCACACGCAATTGGTCTGACATACACATTCATTCGATCATCCGAGAGGAAACGAGTGAGTTTTCATTTGGATTTTGAAAGCGGGAAGTGCTGAATTGTGACGGAGGTGAACAGGCAAGGAGTTCCAAACAGTGGGGGCGCAGAAAACTAAAACTGCGTTGTCCCAAAAGACTTTCAATTCATTTTAGGAACAA
Organism: Phymorhynchus buccinoides; assembly: GCA_017654935.2. Taxonomy (NCBI): domain Eukaryota; kingdom Metazoa; phylum Mollusca; class Gastropoda; order Neogastropoda; family Raphitomidae; genus Phymorhynchus; species Phymorhynchus buccinoides. The sequence continues at coordinate 9,722,737 of CM065689.1, forward strand.
ATACAGAAAGCAAAAGAGAAAAGGGGAGAGAAAGAGTGAATGGAAAACCACCACCACCACCACCACCACCACCACATAGAAATAGAAAGAGCGAGCTAGGACGAATAGAGCGACAAACGAACGAGTGAATGAACGAGCGACAGAAACAGAAGAAGGGGAGAGGAGGGGAAGGGAGGGGTGGTGGTAAGAGTGGAAGGGAGGTGCGTAGATCCATGACCAGAAAACGAATGCCTAAGTACAAATCCCCCCAAAAGGGGGTCTGTGGGTAAGAACCTGCATTTGCATAAGCTCTCAGTTCCAGGCCTCATTATTGACGTTTCGGGAGCCGAGGTCCAAGAATCAGACCCAAGGAAAAAAACCCAAAACAAGTGCAACTCCGAGCGGCTGCAAAGTCCCCTCGCAGCATTGCCGAGCTACTCCGAAATCGGAATGTGTCGGCTGTACACACAGCGGGGAGACCATTGAGAACTGAAAACAGGACGCACGCACGGACGGATGGACGGCCGGAAAGAAGTGGGACATATTATTATCGGGCCTGTGACACAAAGGGCCTAGGGCACAGCGGGATTATCCCATGAACAGGCGAAGCGTCAGATATCAAAAGAAAACGTACTTACATAACAACGCATCAAAACAGCACGTAACTGAATAGTTTTTTATATATAGCCTTGGGGTTCGGACCCGTGATTTGAGCGCGCGCGATCATGCGCACACGAGCGCACAGAAAAATTCATGACAACTGTGTTAGAGACCATTCATCAAGAAATGTGGGGGGAAAATGCATTGAAATACATGCAAAACGTCGCAAGATATTAGCGATTATGTGTTTCGGGGTTTGAACCCCGTAACTGGCGCAACCTTGGCCTTAACCCTTTCACCGCCAAAGTCACATTTTAGCACCACAGTGAATTGTGCCCCCCCCCCCCCCCCCCCCCCCCCCCTCTTTTATCGGTTAATTCTATTTTTCCGTTTTTGCCTTTCTTGCCATACATAAAGCTATATTTTAGGAACATTTTCAGCTAATAACCTTTTAGGAATACTAACCCTATCCCTAACCCTAGCCCTAAACCTAACCCTACCCCCCACTATGTACTGCAGTACACCGCGATTTGTCACAGTTGTGGTTCGTTGCGTTTTTCCGTCTTATAGGGTGGGGGGTAGGGTTAGGTTTAGGGCTAGGGTTAGGGATACGGTTAGTATTCCAAAAAGGTTATTATCTAAAAATGTTCCTAAAATACAGCTTTATGTATGGTAAGAAAAGGCAATAACGGAAACATGGAATTAACCGAGATAGGTTGGGGGGGTGGCACATCTTGACCTTTACCGACCTTATTTTATATGCGTCACAGAAGAATCCCCAATACTGCACATGGATTTTGTTCTCTACCCAGGCAAATTTAATGGAAATGTTTGGTTGAATTGTGGTTGGCGGTGAAAGGGATAATGTAAAACTAAATACATCAGTGGATAGCTTGCATCTTGGCAAACTAGTATGCCAAATGTGATGATGATAGACTGAATAGTTTTTGAGAAAAACGGACGAATAGCCGGACGGACGGACGGACGGAGACACGCCGGACGGATCAAACAGAAACAATACCTCCCCGAACCTTCGGCTCGCGGACTAAAAAAAAAAGCGAGCCTTCCTAGCCCTCAGAAGCGAGCCGCGTACTAGGGACTGGCCAATACCTGTATAAAAGCAGGGTCAGTAGCCATCGCTGGTCCATTTTCTAGCAGGTCTCGCTTCTCCAGAGAGCGGGAGTCAGGACTGGTTGTAGCCTGGACATTCCTCCGTTTTGCGCTTCGGGTAGCGTGGATTGGGCAGGACTGGGTTGGGCCTTGGTTGGCTGTGCTTCTCCTGTTCTGTTTCTTTGGGATCACAAAGCCTTCAAAACGTAAGTCGTCTTTTTTCCCCCAATCAATCAACTAAGGGCAGGAGCTGTGCCGGTCGGGTTTCGTCCCCGGTGAGCGCTACGCTCTCTCTCTCTCTCTCTCTTAGAAACAGAAGATAATTTTTGTTATTGTTGCTCGAATTGCGCATACACTACATAATAAATAACCAAATTATTTGCTTATTGTGTTCCATCACATAGTATAGTTACATTAAAGATATGACATAATACAAAATATGTTCTTATAATTATGGTCTATAACATAGTATACATTGAAAAATAACATTTTATATGAGCAATAGAAAAAAGTAATTAACATTTAAAAAAACAATGGAAGTTATCAAGAGCATGCTCTCTCTCTCTCTCTCTCTCTCTCTCTCTCTCTCTCTCTCTCTCTCTCTCTCTCTCTCTCTCTCTCTCTCTCTCTTACACACACACATACACACACACGCACGCTCGCATACACACACACACACACACACACACACACACACACACACACACACACACACACACACACACACACACACACACACACACGAAAACTTAAATTTAGTGCAGCTGACATCTCTCTCTCTCTCTCTCTCTCTCTCTCTCTCTCTCTCTCTCTCTCTCTCTTGTTTGTTTGTTTTTCGTTCTTTCTTCTTCCTCTCTTCCTTTCTTTCTTTCTTTCTTTCTTTCTTCCGTTATTTCTTTCTTCCTTCCTTCTTCTTTCTTTCATTCTTCCTTCCTTCCTTCTCTTTCTTTCTTTCTTCCTCTCTTTTATTCTCCCTTCCTTTCTTTCTTTCTTCCTCTATTCCTTCCTTCCTTTCTTTCTTTCTTCCTTCCTTCCTCTCTTTCTTTTTTTCTTTCATTCTCCCTTCCTTTCTTTCTGTGTTTCTTTCTTCCTTCCTTCCTATCCTTCTTTCTTCCTTCCTTTCTTTCTTCCTTTCTTCTTTCCTTCCTTCCTTCCTTTCTTCCTTCCTTTCTTTCTTTCTTTCTTTCATTCTCCCTTCCTTTCTTTCTTCCTTTCTTTCCTTCCTTTCTTCCTTTCTTTCTTTCTTTCATTCTCCCTTCCTTCCTTTCTTCTTTCTTTCTTCCTTCCTTTCTTTCTTTCTTTCATTCTTTCTTCCTTCCTTTCTTCCTTTCTTTCTTCCTTTCTTCCTTTCTTTTTTTCTTTCTTTCTTTCTTTCTTCCTTCCTTTCTTCCTTCCTTTCTTCCTTTCTTTCTTTCTTTCATTCTTCCTTTCTTTCTTCCTTTCTTTCTTTCTTTCATTCTCCCTTCCTTTCTTTCTTCCTTTCTTCCTTCCTTTCTTCCTTTCTTTCTTTCTTTCTTTCTTTCTTTCTTCTTTCTTTCTTTCTTTCTTTCTTTCTTTTCTTTCCTTTCTTCCTTTCTTCCTTCCTTCCTTTCTTTCTTTCTTTCTTTCTTTCTTCCTTTCTTTCTTCCTTTCTTTCTTTCTTTCTTTCTTTCTTTCATTCTCCCTTCCTTCCTTTCTTTCTTTCTTTCTTTCTTTCATTTCCCTTCCTTTCTTTCTTCCTTCTTTCCTTCCTTCCTTTCTTTCTTTCTTTCTTTCTTCCTTTCTTCCTTTCTTTCTTTCTTTCTTTCTTCCCTTTCTTCCTTTCTTTTTCTTTCTTCATTCTCCCTTCTTTCCTTTCTTCCTTTCTTCCTTCCTTTCTTTCTTTCTTTCATTCTCCCTTCCTTCCTTCTTCCTTCCTTTCTTCCTTTCTTTCTTTCTTTTCATTCTTTCTTTCTTCCTTTCTTTCTTTCTTTCATTCTCCCTTTCTTCCTTTCTTTCTTTCTTTCTTCCTTTCTTTCTTTCTTTCTTTCTTCCTTCTCCTTCCTTTCTTCCTTCCTTTCTTCCTTTCTTTCTTTCTTTCATTCTCCCTTCCTTCCTTTCTTTCTTTCTTCTCCTTCTTCCTTCCTTTCTTTCTTTCTTTCTTTCTTTCATTCCTCCCTTCCTTTCTTTCTTTCTTCCTTCCTTTCTTTCATTCTCCCTTCCTTTCTTCCTTCCTTTCTTCCTTCCTTCCTTCCTCTCTTTCTCTCTTTCATTTCTTCCTTTCTTTCTTCCTTCCTCCCTTTCTTCCTTCCTTTCTTTCTTTCTTTCTTTCCTTTTTATATACATATAATGCCTGAAGCTGAATCACAGTTGCTGTTGTTGATTTGGCAACGTTGTAGCTTAGAACCCCCCCCCCCCCCCCCCCCCACCCCCCCTCAAATTTTCGCATTGAAACAAAACATCACTGAGAAGCAACATCCTGCCGTTTTAGGGACAGGGATAGGGTTAGGATCAGCCTAGGGTTCTTGGCATGAAACTGAAGGAACCAGACATTGAGACTTGAGAGTCGTAAAACATAAAGGAGAAGGAATTAAATGTTTGTATGTTACATATTATTGTTCTGCAGACATTGGAGTGGTTGTTTCCTTGTAAGCTGAGACTGCTCTCCATTTCTCACCATATTTGTTTAATATTCATAATATATACTCAATATTACAACAACAACAAACAGACATACAAGCTGCTTCTTTCATTTGCCAACGTTTCGGCTCTTGCCTTCAACCAGGGCTATTTTTATTCGCACTGAAATACGACTGTACGATACGATTCGATCACGTGCTCTCCAATAACATAAGCACATTTTATGTGATTCGCGCTTCGAGATCACGTGATCGAATCGTATCGTGCAGTTGCACGATTTCAGCTGACGTGTGGCTGGCCCTTAAAGGGCCTGCTACACGACATACGATTCGCTGTCAATGCGATGCGATTGTGACGATGCGAGTCATGATTCACGTGAAATACTTCCGTCTAAAAATGATTCTACTACTGTCGCTCTGTATACTCAATACGTGAACTTAAAAGTATTTTGAAATACTTTTGTCTAAGCATAGTTCTACTACTTTCGCTGGCCACTGCAACTAGGGTTATTAACGCCCGTGACGGCAAGAGTTAAGCCCCTGCTGGTCAGTATCCAAAAGGGCATTCACTCTTGCAAAAGGCAGCCATTCCGTGGCCTCAAATAGGGTTATTGGTGAGAGTTATGCCCTTGTTTGGTCATTGAGTACTCAAGCATTTCCCCCACCCACCAAGGGCATTCACTCTTGCAAAAGGTGGTCGTTGCAGTGGCCGTCACGTGAATCATGACTCGCATCGTCACAATCGCATCGCATTGATAGCGAATCGTATGTAGCGTAGCAGATCCCTTCCAGAGTATTAGCAATCATCATATAGTAAAAAGCCAAGTGTCCGTGTGTGTGTGTGTGTGTGTGTGTGTGTGTGTGTCTGTGTGTCTGAAACACGAAACGGGCCTTATAACTCCGCAGTTTTTCGACCGAATCGCTTCACATTTGCTGTGAGCCCTAATGGGGCGATGGCAACGGCAACCGAGGCGGCCGTTTCATTTGCGCGGTTTGGCAAATGCGCGAAACGCGTATCCGCCGGCCGCTCGGCGCCCGTATCTCTGGTATTTCTTGACCGATTGCCTTCACATTTAGCAGGAACATGGCCGGGGAAGGTGACTATCGATGTGCCAAACCGGAAGCGAATCGATTCATAAACGCGCGCGATATACGCCGCTTCACCTTTTCACAAATAACTCCGCTGTTTCTTAGCCGATTCGCTTCAGGCTTGCTGTAGCCGGGGCAAAGCCTGGCAGAAAATTTGAAGAGAATCGGGAGAATGCGTCACTCTCAGAGCAGCGCCAACGGGAAACGGGGCCTTATAACTCCGCCGTTACTTAACCGATTCGCTTCAAATTTGCTGTACTCAGTGTTACCAGTATTTGGCGTTACCATTACTAGGTGTTACCGTTACTAGGGAGAGCGCATCACTCTCAGAGCAGCACCAACGGGAAACGGGGCCTTATAACTCCGCCTTTTCTTAACCGAATCGCTTCAAATTTGCCGTACTCATCATTATCAGTACTTCGCGTTACCGTTACTAGGCGTTACCGTTACTAGGCGTTACTGGTACTCGGAGTTGCGCTAGTACATTATGATACAAGGAGGATGTCAAGGACAGTCCTGTTGTAACTGATCTTCTGACGTGATCATTTGTCAATGTCATTCCGTACATTGTCATGTTAGGTAGGTAGTACTATGGACTATGCTTACACTCCCACACGCACAAGAAAAGAAAGAAAGGAAAAAAAGAAAGAAAGAAAGGAAGGAAGGAAGATCAAAAGAAAGAAGAAGAAGAGGAAGAGGAAGATTGATTGATTGAACTTTTTAACGGGTAAAGATTTCAGCACACTGAAGCCCTTTTTACAAATCTGCCCATTTTTAAATAATGAAAATGAAACGTAAAATATTTTGTTTTAAATAATATTAAATCACGACGACGACGACAAAGAAGAAGAAGAATAGAAGAAGAAGAAGAAGAAGAAGAAGAAGAAGAAGAAGAAGAAGAAGAAGAAGAAAGAAGAAGAAGAAGAAGAAGAAGAAGAGGAAGAAGAAGAAGAAGAAGAAGAAGAAGAAGAAGAAGAAGAAGAAGAAGAAGAACAAGAAGAACAAGAAGAACAAGAAGAAGAAGAACAAGAAAGAAGAAGAAGAAGAAGAAGAAGAAGAAGAAGAAGAAGAAGAACAGGAAGAAGAAGAAGAAGAACAAGAAGAAGAAGAAGAAGAAGAAGAAGAAGAAGAAGAAGAAGAAGAAGAAGAAGAAGAAGAAGAAGAAGAAGAAGAAGAAGAAGAAGAAGAAGAAGAAGAAGAAGAAGAAGAAGAACAAGAAGAAGAAGAAGAAGAAGAAGAAGAAAGAACAAGAAGAAGAAGAAGAAGAAGAAGAAGAAGAAGAAGAAGAAGAAGAAAGAAGAAGAAGAAGAAGAGCAAGAACAAGAACAAGAACAAGAAGAAGAAAAGAAGCCAAGAGAAAACAAATAAAGAAACAAAATCAAAACAAAGATCAACAACAAACACAACTAGCCCACAGTTTTCTTGGCGTCCTGTGGGGGTGATATGAAGTCCACATCAATTATTCTGTTGGCCACACAAGCCCTTTACAAGTCATATAAGTCAGTGTGCATAATTACACATTACAGATGACATGACAGAGAGACAGATGAGAGAGAGAGAGAGAGAGAGAGAGAGAGAGAGAGAGAGAGAGAGAGAGAGAGAGAGAGAGAGAGAGAGAGAGAGGAGAGAGAGAGAGGAGGGAGGGAGGGAGAGAGAGAGAGAGAGAGAGAGAGAGAGAGAGAGAGAGAGAGAGAGAGAGAGAGAGAGAGAGAGAGAGAGAGAGAGAGAGAGAGAGAGAGAGAGAGAGAGAGAGAGAGAGAGAGAGAGAGAGAGAGAGAGAGAGAGAGAGAGAGAGAGAGAGAGAGAGAGAGAGAGAGAGAGAGAGAGAAGAGAGAGAGAGAGAGAGAGAGGTCGAAGTCGAATGGTTTATTCATTCAAAGGCCAAGGCCCCATATAACTAAGGGGCAACCATATGACTAAGGGGCAATAATTAACAATATTTATACATCCGTGGATTATAGCACTTGAGAACGACAACAAATCGCTTTGGAACACAAGCATAATAAATTATTTGTTTTATATACTAGCAAACAATTACAAACTTGGTCATACCGGAAAGCTTTGTACAAATACAGAGCTAGATTACGTACTGTTCTCTCATTAGAATTCGCCGTCAATAAAGTTAAAGAGAGAGAGAGAGAGAGAGAGAGAGAGAGAGAGAGAGAGAGAGAGAGAGAGAGAGAGAGAGAGAGAGAGAGAGAGAGAGAGAGAGAGAGAGAGAGAGAGAGAGAGAGAGAGAGAAAGAGAGAGAGAGAAAGAGAGAGAGAGACAGAGAGAGAGAGAGAGAGAGAGAGAGAGAGAGAGAGAGAGAGAGAGAGAGAGAGAGAGAGAGAGAGAGAGAGAGAGAGAGAGAGAGAGAGAGAGAGAGAGAGACAGAGAGAGAGAATTAAGACTGAAAAAAAACCTTTATTACACAAGGGTTGAGATATTAGGCTAAAGCCTATTCTTCCAAGATGTCCTTGGGACGAGAGAGAGAGAGAGAGAGGGGGGGGCGGGAGAGGGGGGGGGGGGAACGACGGAAGCGGATATACCTAACTCGTCACTGTCATGTGTAAGTGATAGTTCCTTTAGTCGTACCAAAGTAGTGTACCAAATGTATACTGTGTGTGTCCTTACAAAATAACGGCGTGGATAGACAGGTAGACAGGTAGACAGAGTGATAGACAGAGAGCGAGAGAGAGAGAGAGAGAGAGAGAGAGAGAGAGAGAGAGAGAGAGAGAGAGAGAGAGAGAGAGAGAGAGAGAGAGAGAGAGAGAGGGGGGAGGGGGAGGGAGGGAGAGAGAGAGAGTGAGAGGGAGGGAGGGAGGGAGAGAGAGAGAGAGAGAGAGGGAGGGGGGGAGAGAGAGAGAGGGGGAGAGAGAGGGAGAGAGGGAGAGAGAGAGGGGAGGGGGAGGAGACGGACATTAGAGGGACAGGATGAGAGAGAGAGAGAGAGAGAGAGAGAGAGAGAGAGAGAGAGAGAGAGAGAGAGAGAGAGAGAGAGAGAGAGAGAGAGAGAGAGAGAGAGAGAGAGAGAGAGAGAGAGAGAGAGAGAGAGAGAGACAGAGCTCAGACGGAGAAACAGAGACAGACAGAGAGATAACTAAGGCTGGAAAACTGTATTATACAAGGATTGAGATTTTAGGCTAAGCCTATTCTTCCAGTGTGTCCTTGGGACGAGAAGGGAGAGAGAGAGAGAGAGGGAGGGAGAGAGAGAGAGAGAGAGAGAGAGAGAGAGAGAGAGAGAGAGAGAGAGAGAGAGAGAGAGAGAGAGAGAGAGAGAGAGAGAGAGAGAGAGAGAGAGAGAGAGAGAGAGAGAGAGAGAGAGAGAGAGAGAGAGAGAGAGAGAGAGAGAGAGAGAGAGAGAGAGAGAGAGAGAGAGAGAGATAATGTGAGAGAGAGAGAGATGAGAGAGAGAGAGAGAGAGAGAGAGAGAGAGAGAGAGAGAGAGAGAGAGAGAGAGAGGGGGGGGGGGGGGACGACAAATATATCTCATTTTAACTGTCTGCCTCGTTATATCTCTCTTAAGTTTCCCCCCTGAATCGTCCGTCGGGGCTCTTCCCCTGTACCCTGCCGGGGTCCAGGGGTCCATGGACCCCTACCTTTCAGGGTTTTTTTCATTTTGGGGAGTAGCACCCATGCAATAGCGATGGCCCATTAAAGACCAGTTCTCTAGAATAGTCGCTGTCCTCTCTTGCAAATGTCCTGTAGTTTGGGGTTGGTATCCCAGGAAACCCCGTCACGATGAGGAGGCCATAACGATGACCAATGTCAGCCACGTTTTTCAAAATAGTCACTGTCCTCTGTTGCAAATGTTCTGTAGTTTTGGGTTGGTATACCAGTAAACTACGTCACGATGAGGAGGCCATCACGCCATAAGGATGACCAATGTCGGCCCATTTCACCTGAATAGTCACTGTCCTCTGTTGCAGATTTCCCATAGTTTGGGGGTGGTATCCCAGGAAACTCCATCATGTTGAGCAGTGCAACCAGACGAGGAAGCTATCGCCATAACGATAACCAATGTTAGCCCATTTATCCAGACTAGTCACTGTCCTCTGTTGCAGACTCCCTGTAGTTTTGGGGTTGGTATCCCAGGAAACTCCATCATGTTGAGCAGTGCAACCAGACGAGGAAGCTATCGCCATAACGATAACCAATGTTAGCCCATTTCTCCAGACTAGTCACTGTCCTCTGTTGCAGACTCCCTGTAGTTTTGGGGTTGGTATCCTAGGCAACAATAACGATGAGCGGCGCACCGGAAGAGGAGGCCATCGCCATCATCGGCATGGGCTGCATCACGCCAGGGGCAGACAACCTGCAGGAGTTCTGGCGCCTGCTGGTCAACGGCGAGAACCACGTGATCGACATCCCGCCGGAACGCTGGAACGCCAACGCCTACTACAGCCCCGACTCCATGTCGCCGGGCAAGTCCTACATCAGGAGGGCGGGGCTAATCAGGGCGTGAGTAGTGATTGACAGGTGTCATTAGGATATCTGATGTTAAGGGATGAAAGTCTTCTCTTCTTCCGATAATCACGTTCATCTGCTGTAACTGGCAATGATTGACATGTAGTCATGTACGTGACATTTTTTCTCTCTTTCCGCAAAGCAACACAGTGATAGCCAGCACAGTGATAGCCACCCATAAAGGTTTGAATACACGTTAGCATGTTTCACTCTTTCCCCCATGGCAATACAGTGATATGCCAGTCATAAGGTTACTTGCATGTCACTGTGTTGCCATGAAGGAAGTGTGAAAAATGTTCACGTGTACAGAGACCTTAACAGGGTGCAAAAAGATGTGAGCATAATTATGTCTTGAAAAAGTTACTCAGCTTCAGGTTAACTGCTAAAACTGTTTTTTTCTGTCATTTAAAAACAAGCGCGAAATCGCAATAGTTTGTGGCACGCGGTCTATTTTTACCACTCCAATCATGAGTCACCTCCCCTGGCTTTTCAATAATTTTAATCTGTAAACCAGAATGTTATCTCTGCACCATTTCGTAACTTTTTATATCTTTTGGAAAACATTTAAAACTATGTATCCTACTTATGCTCATCAAAAGAAGCACAGCATACTCGTCGTGTCTGTTGTAGTGTCTGTATTACGTATGTCTATTATTTTGTACGCTTTTAAAATACATCATTTTAAAGAGCGGCCTCAATTTGAAGTGTAGCCTCGATTTGAAGTGCGACAATTTTGTCAAAATGTGCGACAATTTTGGACCGACCGACAGACAGACCGACCGACCGACAAAGTGAGTTATAGGTTTGTGGCTTGAGCCACAAACAAAAATAGATATCAGATGTTTATTCCCTGACCTGATATACACTGATTTGTTCCCATCACTATGAGAGTGAGTTGACGACAATAACCCCTAGTCTCCAGCTTCAGTCAGTTTGGTTATTGAGCTATCGAGGTGTATCTGGTTAGCACGAGAAGATGGCTGAATTCCAGGTTTTGACAACGAAACGTGAAGGTTGAATAGAAAATTTGAAACGTTACTTTTTATCAATACATTTAATATTGATAACCTCTCTTGAACTGTGTTGAATCTTAGAGAGAGGCAGGGCAAAATGGGAACAGGGCGGATCGAAACAGGGCGAAAAGACACTGCCGTACTCGTCAGGGCGAAAAGGGAACAGGGGGACTAGTCATGGTCATGCGGAAGGGCAAAATGGGCCAGGGCGAAACGGGACGTCCCCGTAATAGCCACGAATGAGATTGAATCTATATCATTGTGTTGCCATGGAGAAAGAGTGAAACATGTTAACGTGTATTGTTCTCAATGGAGGAAATAGTGTAGCGGATTATTACAACACCATTTTCATACACGGTATTGGACAAGCGTCGAAATCACCGATCAATACCAATGTCACCGTACGACCCAGAAGATGGGACAGCACCAAAAAAATATATATATAATTTATTATTTATTATATCAATGTCAATAATGTTAACCAAGAAGGAAGGCTATTACGTTAAATTTGGTCATGAACTGATCTCTCAGTTAATACAGATAGTCACAAATCATTTTCACACACGGTCTGCATGGTCGTTGGTCCCAGGTTGGACGAGTGGGATAACCGATAATCGGAATCACCGATTAATATCAACGAATAAAGAAAACAAAGAAAGAAAAGTTTTGCGAGATTTTGCCATGAACCAATCTCTCAGTTTAGATAGATAGGTGCTACATATGTGACCCGTATCCACGAAAGGGACATTAAGTGTCAAACTGGCCATTCTGAGAACATTATATATTTCAGACAATTCTCTTTCTAACGATATATTTTTCCGTTCTATCGTTATGAGCATTTAAAGTTAGTAGGGTGGGCGTCGGCCATTTTGAGGAAACAGTCTAAATTCTAAGAATAAAAGAAAGAAAAGAAGAAAATGCATTGGCCTACTCGCTTCAAGGCACTTATAAGACCATTTAGAGATCATATTTAAAGATTGTCCTTTATAAATATGAAAGATAAGATGTTAGAGAACACAAATATACCCCATATATTAAAATTGATTAAAAAATTGTATTTTTGACTTTGCAAGCCTGTTGTGAGAAACTAGCCCAGCGACGTAATGTCCCTTTCGTGGTGCTGGGTCACATTATTATAATCCCATACCATTTTTACACATGGTGTGCATGGGTTGTGGGTCCCAAGGCCTGACGAGTGGGACAACCGTCTGTTCGGAATCAACGACTTCGAGGCGAACCAGACGGACCCCCAGCAACGCCTGGTGATGGACTGCACTCACATGGCTCTGGAGAACGCGGGGCTTACCAAGGACATGCTGCAGGGATCCAACACGGGCGTCTACGTCGGTGAGTCCTGGAGGCCTGATTCATGGGCACGGTACTTTTGTGTTCAATAGTTATTGTGAATTTCCAGTCAGTATGGTTATGCTGCAGGGATCCAACACGGGGGTCTCTACGTCGGTGAGTCCTGGAGGCTTGAGTCAGGGGCACAACACATGTTTGTATAACGGTCACTACACTGTACACACTGCTTCGCCATGTGGGGGTTAGCTTCGTGTGTGGGTGTGAAAGAGACTCCAGATAGTGATATGAACTACCAACTATCGGGGTGGGCTGTTCACCCATTTACCACCATCCTACAAGAGCACAATTTCTGTGCAATTCTATATTACACAATTTGTCTCCAGGCTCGATGAACTGTGACTGATACCGCGGGCTGTTCATTCAGTTACCATCTTAAAGGGGCACCCTGATGGATGAGCTTTTGCAAGAAACACGTCCAGATCACAAGGAAAACACCCTTTACAGAGATTGCAACACTCGCTTTGCCCTGGTTTCCTAGAAATCAAACCGTCAAATCGGCGATTCCTTCTTGGCGGAGGTGCTGGAAGTCGAATTATTTCACCCAAAGAGAAGGCGTGTGCCGTCTCTTTTCTAATGGCTGCCTGCGTTTAGACCAAATCGTTTGCACGAATGTTTCACAATACGAGCCCTTTTATTTATTTATTTTATAATTGCATACATTTTATCTAAAGGAGTTTTGCTCACAACAAAGGAAACAGCTCCTTTTTTGTTTTTGCTGCACTACAAAAAAAGAAAAAGCTTCAACCACAATGAGTGACCTTCACCCACTCCATCCAAAATGGCTACTCTCTCCGGCATCTCCGCCAAGGAGGAATCGCCGTTTTGACGGTTTAATTTATAGGAAACCAGAGCAAAGTGAGTGTTCTGATCCTTGAAAAGGCTGTCTTTTTGGTGATCTCGACGTGTTTCTTACAAAAACTCATCCGCCAGGGTCCACCTTTAATGAAGAAGATTTTAAACACTTTCTCTCAACTGAAGTATTACTACACACTAGGTAGCTTTCGCCAGACGTCCGCCCGGCTTCGTCAGCGCTTGAACACTGAGGTTGGAAACTTGGTATTCAGTCAACACGCCGGTGAGATGAACTCACGACGTGCGACTGAATACGGGAGTTGCTGGCCTCTGGCAAGTTGTGCCTGCCCCTGTCCCTGTTCAGTGTGGGTGACTACAGATACATATATCACAGTGGCTAGAGGTACGGCATTCTTGCAACACTCAGACCATGTTCAGGGATGGTAACTCTTCCTAGTCGAGTTTTTTGTCAACAACATTAATGCATTTTCTTGTTTCGTACATCTTGGTAAGGAATATGATTAGGGATATGGTTAGGAACATAATTATCAGAGTTAATGTTAGTAGTTTGTGAAGACATTTGCCCACAATTTATGCGTCCCGTGATTGAGCGCCGTACCCGAAGCCTGGAGAATGCGATACACGGGCCCGTACCCCGAGCCTCTGCCTACTTATATACTTAATATGTACTTATTCAATGTTACACAATTGTGTCCACATCAATACCTGTGCAAATACATAATTATTCTCTCTTTTTAAAATTCTATTTTACACAATCGTCTCCACATCAATACCTGTACAAATAGATAATTATTCTATGTTAGACAATTGTCTCCACATCAATTCCTTTACACATAGATAATGATTCTATATTAAACAATCGTCTCCATATTAATACCCGTACAAGTAGATAAATACTCTATGTTACACAATTGTCTCCACATCAATACCTTTACTAATTAATAATTATTCCATGCGCAATCGTCTCTACAGCAATACATGTATCAATAGATAATAATTATTCTGTGTTGCACAATTGTCTCCGCATCAATATGTGTACAAATAGATAATTATTCTGTATTACACAATTGTCTCCACAACTGTACATGTACACATTGATAATTATTCCATGTTACACAATAATTGTCTCCAGGCTCGATGAACTCGAACTACCGCGGGCTGTTCTGTTCTATTCTACCAGGACATATTTTACACTTCTCCCTTTTTCTGCAGGCTTTTCTATCTTTACTTTTATTCCTTTCCTTATTGTTTAGTGTTATTTGTGTTGAAAGTAAAACACGTTAGTAATGGTCACCAAAAAAATGTTCCTTTTCAGGGTCGATGAACTCAGACTACCGCGGGCTGTTCTATTGAATTTCTACAACATATTGTACACTAGTCTTCTCTCTCTTTCTACAGGCTTTTCCATCCATATGAATATTATTCATGTCCAGGGTCGATGAACTCTGACTACCGCGGGCTGGTGTGTTTTTTTTATACCAGGACATATTAAACACTTCTCCCTCTTTCCGCAGGCTTTTCCATGTTTATTTTACAGTAAATTTACAAAACAATAAATTTGCAAATTTCCTAACATTTTCAACAAATTTGCAAATTTCCTGTTTCACTCAGGGATTTTGCAAATTTCCTTAATATTTGTGTATGCATTTGTTTCTCAATTTTGCTGAGGATTGCAAGTCAGTAAATTTGTAAATTCATGGACTTCCAAATCAGGAAATTTGCAAATGTTATGAACATTTTAGGAAATTTGCAAAATCCCTGAGTGAAGCAGTTAATACATGCATTTGTTTCTCAAATTTACTGAATATTGGAAGATGAGTAAATTTGCGAAATTCTTCATACTGATTTAGACCCCCCCCCCCCTCTCTCTCTCTCTCTCTCTCTCTCTCTCTCTCTCTCTCTCTCTCTCTCTCTCTCTCTCTCTCTCTCTCTCTCTCTCTCTCTCTCTCTCTCTCTCTCTCTCTCTCGCACTCTCTCTCTTATTGTCTCTCTCTCTCTCTCTCTCTCTCTCTCTCTCTCTCTCTCCATCATCTCGGCCCGCCTGTCCTACGTGTACGACCTGCTCTCTCTCTCTCTCTCTCTCTCTCTCTCTCCCGCACTGCCTCTCTCTCTTATTGTTTCTGTATCTCTGTATATATTATCATTCCTGTCCAGGGTCGATGAACTCTGACTACCGCGGGCTGTTCACGGCCTCGTCCACCATCGTGGGCAGCTACACGGCCACGGGCATCAGCAACTCCATCATCTCGGCCCGCCTGTCCTACGTGTACGACCTGCACGGGCCCTCCATGACCATCGACACCGCCTGCTCCTCCGCCCTGGTCTCCGTGCACCTGGGGGCCCAGGCTATCCGGGCAGGTAAACAGTACAGTGAGAGTGAGAGCTGCTCCTTCTCCTCAGTCCTGGTGTCTGTATATATGTGGGTCTATCAGGGAAGGTGAACAGTACAGTGAGAGTGAGAGCTGCTCCATCTCTGTCCTGGTGTCTGTATATATGTGGGTCTATCAGGGCAGGTGAACAGTACAGTGAGAGTGAGAGCTGCTCCTTCTCCTCAGTCCTGGTGTCTGTATATATGTGGGCCCAGCACTATCAGGGAAGGTGAACAGTACAGTGAGAGTGAGAGCTGCTCCTTCTCTACACTGGTCTCCGTGCATCTGGGGGCCCAGGCTATCCGGGCAGTGTGCCACTTGTTACACAGTACAGTGAGAGTGAGAGCTGCTCCTCTGCCGTTTTCAGCGTACACCTTAGCGCTTTAGTCACCTTTACGGTCCAGTATTGTATTGTAATAAACTGTACTGTATTGCATTGCACTGTACTGTACTATATCGTACTGTATCATACTGTACTGTGTTGTCCAGGCGATTGTGACCTGGCTATCTGTGGAGGGACCAACTACATCACCCTGCCTGACGTGTTCGTGCACCTGTCCAAGGCCCACATGCTGTCACCCACCGGTCAGTGCCACGCTTTCTCCGCCAACGCTGATGGATACACCAGGGGGGAGGGGTGCGGGATGCTGGTGTTGAAACGACTCAGAGATGTGGGTACTATGTGTATGTGTGTGTGTGTGTGTGTGTGTGTGTGTGTGTGTGTGTGTGTGTGTGTGTGTGTGTGTGTGTGTGTGATGCACCAGCGGGGAGGGGTGCGGATGCTGGTGTTGAAACGACTCAGTGATGTTGGGATGCTGTGTGTGTGTGTGTGTGTGTGTGTGTGTGTGTGTGTGTGTGTGTGTGTGTGTGGTGTGTGTGTGTGTGTATGTGTGTGCGTGTGCGTGTGTGCGTGCGTGCGTGCGGAAATGCATTAAAAAAAACCCAGAGACAAATATGTCATTAACAGAAGTTTTTTTAGGGTTCTTGTCTACTTTTGTTGCTATAAAAAAAAATTAAAAAAGAAGAAAGAAAAGCTGAGCGACGTTGTGTCACGTTTTGTGATGCGTCGCAAACTAATGATGAATACGATAATGCCACAGCAGCTGCCAAGTTAAAACGGGGCACGTGTGTTCGTTAGAAGGCCCCGTTTTAACACGCAGTTGGAATTTAAATGTGACTATACTAGTTAAAGGACACGCGTCACACGTCAAGCGATGGTTTCCTATGCAGGTCGACATTATGCTTAAAAGGTTCTACGGACGCATAAAACATACACACACATGCACACACACATAGGCTAATATGCAAGACTTTAATGCATACCGTGTTTAACAAACAAAAATGGTAGGCCCGTGTGTGTGTGAGAGTGCGTGCGCGCGAGCGCGCGCGAGTGTGAGAGAGTGTGTGTGAGAGAGAGAGAGAGAGAGAGAGAGAGAGAGAGAGAGAGAGAGAGAGAGAGAGAGAGTAAGGCGAGAGGGGGAGGGAGGTGGAGTCATAATAATAATAATAATAATAATAATAATGGAGTATTTATATAGCGCCCGTCCTATTAAGTAAGCTATAGGTCGCTTTGCACATAACAATATTTAAAAAGAATCGAGTAAAAACATGAGACAGAAATCCAACCACTTAAGCAGCCAGTGCAGATAACAATCAATAACAACAACTCTGCTGCTACTACAACTACTTAAGAGAAAATCTGTCAAAATATGTTCAATATATTAAGTTGGCCAATATGTGCGTGTTGTCTGCGCGTGTGGGTGCGTGTGTGTCTGCGCGTGTGTGTGTCTGCGCGCGCGCGTGCGCGCGCGCGCGCGCGCGCGTGTGTGTGTGTGTGTGTGTCTACATATATGCTTATTTGTGCGTGTGTGTCTGTCTGTACTGTATGACTGTGTCTGTATGTCTGCCTGTCTGTCTGTCTGTCTGTCTGTCTGTCTGTATGTATGTATGTATGTATGTATCTATGTATGTATGTGTGTCTGGCTGTGTGTTCAGGCTGAGTGGCCACAGATGAGTGGTGACGGGCTCCAACCAAGACGAATCTGTCTGTCTGTCACGTCTGTCTGCCTGTCTGCCTGTATGTGTGCTTATCTCTTATCTCTCCATCTGTCTGTCTGTGTGTCAGGCTGAGCGTGACTGTGACCCCATCATGGCCACGGTGGTGACTGGCTCCAACCAGGACGGGTCTGTGTGTCTGTCTGTCTGTGTGCTTATCTCTTATTTATCCATCTCTCCGTCTTTCTGTCTGTCTGTCTGTGTGCTTATCTCTTATCTCTCCATCTCTCCGTCTGTCTGTCTGTGTGTCAGGCTGAGCGTGACGGGGACCCCATCATGGCCACGGTGGTGACGGGCTCCAACCAGGACGGGCGCAGCGTGACGCCCATGACGGCGCCCTCCATGGAGCAGCAGGTCAAACTGCTGGAGAAGATCTACTCCAGCCCGGGTGTCGACCCCGATAAACTGGACTACATCGAGGCCCATGGTACGCTCACCTCTCACGTTTTTACTCCCATTAAATCACGGTCTGTTGTCAATATTTACTTGTGTAATCGCATCCCTTTCGCTGTCAGTAAATCAAGGTTCTGGAGAAGATCTGCTCCACCCTAGAGTGTCGACCCCGATAAACTGGACTACATCGAAGCCCACGGTACGCTCACCATAATGGTTTCTTTCTCTTCATTAAAACCCTTTCCACGCTAGCCATTCCTCAGCCAAAAGTTACCATTAAACTTACCCTGGTAGAGCAAAACATTCCGTCTGCAATAATTGGGGATGCCTCTATGACATGCATACAATAGGGCCTGTCCTTACCTCCCGAAATGAAGAACATAAGGTCACTGTATACCAGACCCTCATTTGATGCTTTTTAGTGACATAGGTGTTAAATCGTTGTGGTGCCAAGAGGCGACAGTGGCGATGAAAGGGTTAGCGAATACTGCCTGGTTAAATCAACGCTATCGCTTCATGTTGAAGATCTTGGCCTCATCCACCCTCGGGGGTCGACCCCGATAAACTGGACTACATCGAAGCCCACGGTACACTCGCCTCCCGATTTTATGCTCTCGTTAAATCATGCTCTGTTGTCAATATTGCCTAGTGGGATTAGAAACCTTTTACTGTTAGTTATGTAAGCTCTCCTGAAGAAGGCCTACTCTACATCGGAAACTGGACTACATCGAAGTCCATGGTCTAGCAATCTGTCCTGCTTATTGCTTGTTTCTTTAAACGACCTTGTGCTGTGAACGCGTCCAGCAATTGAAGCTCCTGGAGAAGATCTAGCCCCACCCCTTTGATGCATATGGAGAGGCTGGACTACATCAAAGCCTATGGTAGTGTCCTCGCTTTCACCCTTCATTAAAACAATAATGAGTGTTTGCTTTGTGTATTAAATCAACCCTGTCACTTTCAGTACATTAAGCTCATGGAGAACATCTACCACACCCCAGAGATCCTCCCAGATTTGTTTTAGTCGGACTAGGGCCTGCATCAAATCCCATGGTAGTTGATCCTTTCAACGCTAGCCATTCGTCAGCCAAAATTTACCATTAAACTTACCCGGGTAGAGAATAGATTTCGTCTGCAATATTTGGGATTCCTCTGTGACATGCATAAAATAGGGCCCATCCTTACCTCTCAAAATTAAGAACATAAGGTCACTCTATACCAGACCCTCATTTAATGCTCTTTTTTTTAGTAACATGGGTGTTAAATCATTGTGGTACTAAGAGGCGACAGTGGCGATAAAAGGTTTTTGAAGGGAAGTGCAGTCACCATTCATTTTGTTGACGCCTACCCTTCATTTTTTGAATTAATATTCTTTGTGGGTTTTTTTGTTTATCGCGTATTCGTTTTGTCTGGACATTCCAAGAACAAATAAATTCAATCGGTCAGTTGTTGAACTTTTCCTCGTGCATACTGAAGTTCCAGAGAATGTGCACAGCTGTTTCCAATGAAGGGCGATTGGTTATCGATTCTCCCGATGGGGTTTTAGAGAGAAAAGTTCGGTGCAGTAAGTCATGAATCGTGTGGCCTTAAAAACCCTTTCATCGCCACTGTCGCCTCTTGGCACCACACTGATTTAACACCCATGTCACTAAAATGCATCAATAGAGGGTCTGGTATCCAGTGACCTTATGTTCTTAATTTTGGGAGGTAAGGATTGGCCCTATTTTATGCACGCCGCAGAGGAATCCCCAATATTGCAGACAAAATCTGTTATCTACCCGAGTAAGTTTAATGGTAAATTTTGGCTAAGGAATGGCTAGCGTTGAAAGGGTTTTAGTACAACGCGGTTGTGCCATGTTCTTTCAGATGTGCATTACAGGGTTGTTGTTATTTTAGCCTTCTACTCATTTCTTGTGTAGTCAATACAAAATGGCCTACAAACAACTAGATGCTTACTGTTGACGCATTTCCCCTGCTGCTGCTGCCAGACACACGTGCCCTGCACCCTGGCAAGGCTCCATGCTGAACGCGGCGCCGTGGACATTGTCTTTACGATGTTTTTAATTGAAGATGTTGATGACCACAACGACTACGACAACAAAGACGACGACGATGATGATGATGATAATCATGATGATGATGATGATGACGATGATGATGATGATGATAATTATGATGATGATGATGATGATGACGACGACGATGATGATGATAATGATGACGACGATGATTCCAGGCACGGGCACCCCGGCGGGTGACCCCATCGAGGCGAACGCCGTGGGCACGTTCTTCAGGGACCACAGCAGCTCCGCCCGAACACGATACATCGGCACCGTCAAGTCCAACCTGGGGCACCTCGAGTCTGCCGCTGGGGCTGTGGGCATGATCAAGGTCAGGGGGTGGGGCTGTACCCTGGGCATGGCATAGACACACACATAATACACACACACACACACCGTCAAGTCCAACCTGGGGCACCTCGAGTCTGCCGCTGGGGCCGTGGGCATGATCAAGGTCAGGGGGTGGGGCTGTACCCTGGGCATGGCATAGACACACACATAATACACACACGCACACACGCGCGTACACTCTCTCTCTCTCTCTCTCTCTCTCTCTCTCTCTCTCTCTCTCTCTCTCTCTCTCTCTCTCTCTCTCTCTCTCTCTCTCTCTCTCTCTCTCTCTCTCTCTCTCTCTCTCTCTCTCTCTCTCTCTCTCTCTCTCTCTCTCTCTCTCTCTCTCTCTCTCTCTCTCTCTCTCTCACACACACACACACACACACACACACACACACACACACACACACACACACACACACACACACACATACACACATACATGCACACACAATCTCTCTCTCTCTCTCTCTCTCTCTCTCTCTCTCTCTCTCTCTCTCACACACACACACACATACATACACACACAATCTCTCTCTCTCTCTCTCTCTCTCTCTCTCTCTCTCTCTCACTCTCTCTCTCTCTTCTCTCTCTCTCACTCTTTCATCTTTCACTCTCTCACTCTCTCACTCTTTCACTCTTTCACTCTTTCACTCTCTCACTCTCTCACTCTCTCTCTCTCTCTCTCTCTCTCTCTCTCTCTCTCTCTCTCTCTCTCTCTCTCTCTCTCTCTCTCTCTCTCTCTCTCTCTCTCTCTCTCTCTCTCTCTCTCTCTCTCTCTCTCTCTCTCTCTCTCTCTCCCAAGCACTGTCTTGTAAATACTCACCGAAACGCAAGATTGTCATTACTGTCCAACCCTTCCTCCTTCTGTTGCTGTGTCTGCACGTGGAATCCGTTCCTTTCCTTGCAGGTGATGCTGATGATGAAGCACAGTGTCATCGTTCCCTCCCTTCACTTTTCCCCGGACAAACCCAATCCCCGCATCGACTTTGAGGATCTACAGCTGCAAGTGCCCACAGAGGTAAGGATCGACGTTCTGAAACGTGACAAGAAAAGGGAGTTTTTATTATTGTTATTTTTTATTTTTTTTTTTTTATTTTGCGAAAAGGGAGTTGAAATAGACTCCTTCTTCTTCTTCGATCGCTCAGACAACCTCCTGTCAAATATGAGCGCAGATGCGTCATGCTACCGTTATGCGCCTAACTAAGAAATAGTTAGGCCCAGCAAGTCCGACTTCGGCTGGAGGAAATCTTTTTGGAAGTGATTCTCGAGAGAAAAAAAAGGCAGGAGAATGGACCGGTAAGGCAGAAAGATAGATGACAGCAAGCAAAGGGAAAAGGCAGAGTCAAAGAGAGCGACAGATTAGAGGAAGATACAAGCACAGAACTTCCAGAAGGTGGGGGAACTATTTATACAAAAGACCCCCCGGTATCCCCACTGGGGGGTGGGGGGTGGGGGTGAAATAGACGATTTTCGGATTTAAAAACAACAACTAAGGGAGAGCGCTTCGTGAAAATTAGAGTTGTTGAATGAAAATCCGTTTAACGTCCTCCGGTCTTCCGGTCTGGAACAGACACATGTGGGACATTGGCGGATAATCAAGATGGTGGGAACGAGCCGGGAGGCAATGCCCGGAGGCAGTGCAACACCAGGAAAGTCCCGAACTTCCAACAACACAGATAAAAATATAAATGACATCCATTTTAGAACGATGCGCGGTGTTCTAAGTGCTGTATGTCTGCTCAAGCACACGAGGCGAGAGCTGGGAATAGCTGATGGTAGAGTAACTTCCCCTGTTTGACCGATTGAATTAGGCAAGATCACTCCCACACACCATGAAATTACTCCCCTTAATTATTTCCGAACAATTCCTATCAGAACGTATTGACTGAGTACAATGTTCCGCCTAGAATTAGAAATGCCATTTGGTGTTGTTTGAAGCCTTTTATTATATTAAAGGGGTACCCTGACGGATAAGGTTTTCTTGTTGCAAGAAGCACGTCGAGATCACCAGGAAAGCACCCTTTACAGAGATCGCAACACTAATTTTGCTCTGGTTTCCTAGAAATTAAACCGTCAAATTGGCGATTCCTCCTTGGCGGAGGTGCTGGAAGTTCAATTGTTTCAGTGATGAAAGAGAAGGCATGTGCGTCTCTTTTCTAATGTCCGCCTGAGCTTAGACCAAATCGTTTGCACGAAATGTCCTCAATACAAGCCTTTTTATACAGTTTTTATACAGTTTACCAAAAGGAGTTTCGCGCACAACAAAAGAAGTAGCTCCTTTGTGGTTATTTACTGCACTACAAAGAAGAAAAAGCTTCAACCACTCTCAGTGGCCTCCACCCACCCCGTCCAAAATGGCTTATCTCTCTGGCAACGCCGCCAAGGAGGAATCGCCGTTTTGACGATTTGATTTCTAGGAAACCATTGCAAATTAAGTGAGTGTTCCGATCCTTAAAAAAAGGCTGTCTTTCTGGTGACCTCGACGTGTTTTTGCAAAAGCTCATCCGTCAGGGTGCCCCTTTAAGAAACACATTTCGAAACGTCCGCTCATTGTATTTTATCTGTTCCTCGGATAAATCGACCCTCGGATAAATCGACCTTTTTCCCACGGCCCCCAAGAAGGTCGACTTATCCGAAGAGGACAAGTAGGCCTATTTGAAAAGGGAAAAAACTAAGTGTCAAATAATCCTTCTTTCGTTCAAAGAAAAAAAACTCCTTTTCGCGACACACATTTAAGCTTAAGTACTATTACTACAATATATTCATTCTTGTATTGGTGTGCTATAATTACACGTATGGATACTTGTGGATAGTTTGATGTGTTTTCGTGTTACAGTCAAATAAAGCAAAATATCGTTTGTCATCACCAGTTAATGAACCCTCTTTTTGTATTGCACACAATATAGTTGTATATTAAAAAAAAAAAACCCAAAACAGAAGCGTTAATACATGCAGCCCACAACGAGCGCTTTAGGTAGATGTATTGCCTTTTCACTTGGGTGTCACAATAGAAGGTGTTTTGTCGGTTGTCGGTTTCATTTTTTCCCTAAAAGAGCCAGAATATTGACCGTGAGCCCTGAAGAGAAGAAGAAGAAGAAGAAGAAGAAGAAGAAGAAGAAGAAGAAGAAGAAGCAGAAGCAGAAGCAGAAGCAGAAGAAGAAGAAGAAGAAGAAGAAGAAGAAGAAGAAGCAGAAGCAGAAGCAGAAGCAGAAGAAGAAGAAGAAGAAGAAGAAGAAGCAGAAGAAGACGAAGACGAAGAAGAAGAAGAAGAAGAACTCTATTGTTCTCTCTCTCTCTCTCTCTCTCTCTCTCTCTCTCTCTCTCTCTCTCTCTCTCTCTCTCTCTCTCTCTCTCTCTCTCTCTCTCTCTCTCTCTCTCTCTCTCTCTCTCTCTCTCACACACACACACACACACACACACACACACACACACACACACACACACACACACACACACACACACACACACACATGCTCAGCGAAGTACTAATTTTACCTTCTATCTGATCAAGAGAAGGTATAGCAAGTCAAAAGATGTACCTCTCTCTCTATAATTAATGTTCTTTATTTTAACCATCCGCGAATCGAAAGCTGGTTACTGTTTTCAGTGCAGTCTGTACCTGCTATGTGACTATGTTAGCACAAAAACGTTTCAACGGAGGGATCTAGGACCTTCACATTGTGCATGCACATAGGTAGTTAGGATATCTAGGCCCCACGCGAAGATGAAGGTCATTCGTCAAAGGTCAAGGTCGCTGGAGCCGTTTAGTGCGATATAATTGTTCAGGGGAAACAAATCTTTCTTTGCCACCAATAGCAAGCACCAAATTACTTCCCTTTACTTGTACTTTAGGTACTTGGCTACTGCTGGGCTCTTACTCTGTCAAAGTGTGTGTGCGGGTAGGTAGATTGAATGTCTACGCCAAGCTCGAAAATGAAAGTCAGTGGTCAAAGGTCAAGGTCACTGGATCTCAAAATGCTGTGGCCCGGCTGGTTTATCCAGCGTTTTCACGCTCTAGCTTTACTGACGCTGTCCTGGTTTATACGAGCGCATCTGTGAACAAGAACAAAGAATGTGAATACCTGTAGGGCATCTTCAAGTTCTATCACTCCTTTCTTCGTGCCCATTACAGCTGTACTTCCCTGTTCAGGCGACCCCCCACCCCCCTCTTGGCCTATCATAAATAAGATTACTATAAAAATAAGAACTTTCAATTTCCATCATCTGTTGATACCCATCTGCATTCTCTCTTATGAGAAGGTAAACAGTGGCGCAGTGGTAGCGCGTTCGCTTCGTGTCAAGTAAACCCGAGTTCGAACCTGGGTACAGGGGATGTTTCCTCTCACCTTGCACTAGGACTTGCGGTCTGAACGTGGAGTCTTTCGGATGAGACGATAAACCGAGGTCCCGTGTGCTCATGCACTTAGCACACGTTAAACCCAGTGGCAACGAAAAAGTTGTCCTTTGCTCAAAATTTACCCCCCTCCCTTCCTTCCTCATCAGGCACACACAAATCGCACTCTCCATGCGGCAGAGACGCCTCTGTGACTATTATGTATCTAACCTAACCTAACCTAACCGTAACCCGAGCCCAGGTAGACTCTACTTGGGCAAAAAGCAAAAGAAGCAGTGCTTGCAATCAATCAATCAACAGCTGATGTCCCGGTTCCTTATCATTGCCCCTTCACATGATAGTTTCCTGTTCAGGAGATCCCGTGGTAGAGCAAGAACAAAGTGTCCATAACTCTGTGGAGAATCTTCAATTCCTTCCCTTACCTTCCATCACGTGCATTGTTACCTGCCCCTTCCTGTGCAGGTGATCCCGTGGTACACCAAGAATAAAATGCCCATCACTGTGTAGAATCTTCTATTTATGTCCCCCATTGCGTCCATTCGTTCACGCCCTCTGTACCCATCCCTCCCTTTTCAGGTGATGCCAAGGCTGAGCAAGAACAGTGTCTATAACTCTGTGGAGGATCGTCCACTTCTTCCCTTATCTTTCATCACGTTCATTCTACCTGTCCCTTCCTGTGTCTCACCAACAACAAAGTGATCATAACTATGTCCAGAATCTTCAATTACTTCCCTTACCTTTCATCGGGTTCATTGTGCCCGTGCCTTCCTGTGCAGGTGATCCCGTGGCCCACCAAGAACAACATGCCCATAACTTTGTGGACAATCTTCCATTTCTGACCTTACCGTTCATCACGTGCGTTGTTACCTGTCCCTTCTTCTGCAGGTGATCCCGTGGCCCACCAAGAACAAGGTGGCCTGTGCCAGCTCCTTCGGGTTCGGCGGCACCAACAGCCACGCGGTCATCATTGAGTACACCAGGCCCCAGGAGCAGGAGGAAGCTGGGGTGACCTCCCTCAGCACTGAGGACCCCCAGGACAGCAGGCCCTACCTGGTGTGCTTCTCGGGCAACTCGGACAAGTCCATGCAGGGCAGCCTCAGGGAGTTCGTGGAGCAGGCGGAGCAGGAGGAGGCGGAGGGGCAGGGTCTGGCGCTGGCTGACGTGTCCTTCACGTCCACGGTACGCCGGGACCACTACAGCGTGCGCCTGGCCCGCGTGGCCCAGGACCTGCCTGACCTGCTCCGCTCCCTGCAGGCCCACCTCGGATCGGGGGCCAAGGGTGCCAACGCCGTGCGCAAGCCGCGCGTGGTCTTCGTCTTCTGCGGCATGGGCACCAACTGGAAGGGCATGTGCCGGGAGATGGCGGCCCACTGGCCGCTGTTCCGGGACAAGCTGGAGGAGGTGGACCGTCTCCTCGGAGCCTTCGTCCCCTGGTCCCTGCTGCAGCGCCTCCGGGAGGAGACCCACGTGGACGACCCCGAGTTCTCGCCCCTGGCCATCTTTGCCTGCCAGGTGGCGCTGGCGGCCGTGTGGCAGAGCGTGGGTGTGGTGCCGAGGTGCATTGTGGGGCAGTCGGTGGGCGAGGTGGCCGCGGCGCACGTGGCCGGGTGTCTGACCTTGGAGCAGGCCGTCAAGGTCGTTTACTACCGCACGCACTTCTTGTCCACCGTCACCGGCGGGAAGATGATCGTCGTGAGGAACCTGGAGGAGGAGAAGGTGGGTGAGGATGGGGATGATGATGATGATGATGATGATGATGATGATGGTCATGATGGTCATGATGATGATGGTCATGATGATGAATATGGTGATGATGGTCATGATGACGATTGTGATGGTCATGATGATGATGATGGTGATGATGATGATGATGATGATGATGAAGATGAAGATGAAGATGAAGATGATGATGATGATGGTGACGATGATGATGATGGTGATGATGATGGTGATGATGATGATGATGATGATGATGATGATGATGGTGATGATGATGATTGTGGTGATGGTCATGATGGTCATGATGATGATGATGATGGTGATGATGATGATGATGATGATGATGATGATATTGACGGTGCAGTGATGATGATGATGATGATGTTGATGGTGATGGTGATAATGATGATGATGATGATGATGATGATGGTGATGATGATCATATTGACGGTGATGATGATGATGATGATGATGATATTGATGGTGATGTTCTGTCTGTCTGCCTCTGTCTCTGTATGTCTCTGTGTCTCTGGACAAGACATTGCCTGTGTGAAAAGAAAGAGCTCAAGACATGTGTGTTGTCTTTGCTATTATTGGCTCTCTTAGGAAAAAAAAATAAAAGCAAGCAGAATGCTTGGGATTTGTGTCCTGCGCAAGAATAACATGTCTGCTTATAATCGTTTGTGCTCCAAGTGCAGTCCTATCTGTACCATTGGCCCTCATGTGTGTGATACAGGTGCAGTCCTCAATGTACCATTGACCCTCATGTGTCCTACAGTCCTCACTGTACTATAGACCCTCATGTGTCATACAGTCCTCACTGTACCATTCACCCTCATGTGTGTGATACAGGTGCAGTCCTCACTGTACCATTGGCCCTCATGTGTCCTACAGTCCTCACTGTACTATTGGCCCTCATGTGTGTCCTACAGGTGCAGTCCCTGGTGGACCAACACCCAGGCAGGGCCAGCATCGCTCTGCACTACAGCCCCAAGGCCTGTGCCGTCAGTGGAGATGCGGACACCATCACTGCCCTGAAGACCACGCTGCTGTCTGGGGCCTACCAGCAGGTGGGTTCAACGACTAACTCCATTGTCACTACTGGCTACACCACAAAACTGTTCCTCCTATGTGTTCGAAGGGTTTGAGCAAGCCTGTGGCATTCTTGAAGTTATGTCAATTTATGTACACTTACATAAATTTCGAAATGACAAAAAAACTAGGTTTATTGACCCACACTTCTTTTCATTCGCTTGTCACAGCAAAAGACTCCACCTCCTTATTCAACCTATACTGTATTGTGTGTTGTCGTGTGTTATGTGCTGTGCTTTGTGTGCTGTGCTTTGTATGCTGTTGTGTATCATACGTGGTACATGCTGTGTTGTTGGTGTTCAGGTTCAGGTGGTGGACCTGGCCGTTCCCGTGGCCTACCACAGCCACCACGTGCAGCCCTGCACGGAGCCCCTGGCCGCAGCCCTGCACGACCTGGACGCCTGCGAGCCCACCGTGCCCATGGTGTCCTCCGTCACGGGCCAGCCCCTCCTGGAGCCCCCGGGCCCGCGCTACTGGGTGGACAACATGCGGCAGCCCGTGCTGTTCCGGCAGGCGGTGCGCCAGGCCGTGGAGCCCAAGATGAAGAACGTGCTGGTGGAGATCGGGCCCAAGGCCGTGCTGAGGGCGCACCTACCAGACCTCTTCCCCAAGGAGGAGCCGCAATGCCTGCCCTCCATGCTCAAGCCGCCCGAGCTCCGCCTGTTCCTCGCCAGCCTGGGGAAGATGTACGAGCTGGGAGCCGACGTCGACTGGAGCCAGGTGCCCACCAAGGGCAGGAGGGTCACCGTCGTCCCCCGCTACTGCTTCAACAGGCAGAAGGCTCTGGGGGTGTCTGAGGCTGCGGTGTCCATCCTGAACGGCGTGTCGTCCACCTACAGGAAGCACTCGTACGTCTTCCCTATCGAGAAGGAGTTCCGCCTGATCGCTATGATCAGCCCCCATGGCCAGACCTCGCTCTATGACCACGTGGTGTCTGGGGTCATCGTCGTGCCCGGGGCTTTCTACGCGGAGGTTGGTCTGGGAGTCGGAGCTCACCTCAGCACAGCCAAGCTGAAGTGGGCCGTCAGCGTCACCTTCGAGCAGCCCCTGGTGATCCAGAGAGACACTATCCTCAAGGTCGACGTGGAGTTCACCAAGGGTCTCTCTGACGTCCAGAAGACCCAGGCGCCCTTCAAGCTGGTCAAGGACGGCAAGGTGCTGGCCACGGTCCGCCTGACGGCCCTGGGTCCCCACGACGCCGCCCCGACCCCCATGCTGAACCTGGCCCACATCCAGGGCCGCTGCAGGACCCGCATCAGCAAGGAGCAGATCTACGACTCGCTGGCTCGCTTCGGCTTCCAGTACGGGGAGGGCTTCTCGCTGATCAGCACGGCCCTCCGGGGCGACACGGAGTGCCTGGCCACCATGCGACTGCCCGCCTTCCTCAAGGACGAGCTGACCGGCACCTACATCCACCCCAGCATTCTGGACAGCATGCTGCAGTCCGCCGTCATCCTGATGACCGACCAGAGCGAGGTCAACGACCTGCTGCCTCGCTCCATCCAGTGGCTGGTGGTGCACCGGCAGGTGGAGGACGTCATGCTCATCCACACCAGGCTCAAGCAGGCGGGCCGCAAGGAGACCATCTACGACATTACGCTATTGAACACCCACGGCGTGGTCATCGCTGAGCTGGAGGGGCTGGTCATCCGGTCCATCTCCGAAGGCCGCATCGGCCTGGACGACATGTACGTCTGCGACTGGAAGCACGTCATCGACCTGCCGCCCATGCACCCTCCAGCTCCCAGCGAGGCCCAGGACATCGTGTTCCTCACTGACACAGTGCCCAGGATCCAGCTGCCGGAGTGGATGAAGAAGGCTGGCACACCACAGAAAGAAGAGAATGCTGGAGACAAACTAGAAACTGCGAAAGATCCGATCACAGAGAAGGAAGAACTTGAAAACACAAAAGAGCACGGCACAGAGAAACAATTAGCCATTGAACCCAAGAAAGCCAAGGAGATCGTTTTCCAGTACAACTTGTCGGACAACACTCACCGTCTCCCTGAAGACTTCATAGAAACAATAAAAACCCACGGAGACATCCCCGCCATCGCCTTCCTGTGCCTGAGCCCATTTGATGACACCATGGATTCAGAAGCTCTGCAGACACAAGTGTCCAACGCCTGCTTCTTCATCCGGAGCGTGCTGATGCGAGCCGCGGACCAAGGTCTGCGCTGTCCGCTGTACATCTGCACCAACAAGGCCTGGCCCTCGCCAGCAGCCTCCAAACACGCGGTGAACCCCGTGCTGACCGCCCTGTGGGGCATGACGCGCTGCGCCCTCAGAGAGCAGCTGTACCCCAACCTCATCACCGTGGAGCTGCAGGTGCCTGAGGGCCAGCTGTCTGTGGGGTTTCTGCAGAAAGCGTTGAGCGTCGTCCGCCAGGAGAAGGCCCTGCAGGACTACCCCGAACTGCTGATCACGCCCTCCGCTGTCTACGTCAACCAGCTGGTGCAGGTGGAGTCAGAAACGCTGGTGCCAAGCTACAGGAAGCTCCACGCTGATGCGGACAAAAGCGCGCTGCTTCTATGCGAGGATCCTTCCCTGACCTCCAAACCCTTTGCCATCTTCCATGAAAACGACACGAATGGCAGAATCACCAAGCCCGGGAAGAACGGCACCAAAGCAGAGGTTGAGTACGTCAATGTCAAGACTGAAGCTTTCGCTCTGCACCACCCGGATCTGTTCAACATGTCCGTGCACTACAGCGAAATGGCGGAGAGCCTGGCTGGAAGCAAGGAGCGGGGCTGCCCCATCTTCTCCCTGGAGGTGAAGGGCCATTGCCCCCAGGACCCTGCAGGCAGCACGGTCAGCTTCTACCCCGTGGCCGTCAGC
Source organism: Phymorhynchus buccinoides (assembly GCA_017654935.2). Lineage (NCBI taxonomy): Eukaryota > Metazoa > Mollusca > Gastropoda > Neogastropoda > Raphitomidae > Phymorhynchus > Phymorhynchus buccinoides. Next base: position 9,752,965 of record CM065689.1, read on the forward strand.
ACTCAGGTGACGGTCCCCCGCTTTGCCACGTTCAGCACGGACAGCCTGCCGGGCTATGAGGTGGGCGACCTCACCAAGATGGCGGTGCTCTGGCTGCTGCAGCTGCAGGTCAAGACGCCTGGCGTGACCATCCTCAGCTCCGGCCGCACCCAGAACCTGGCGGGTCTGCTGCAGGGCATGCTGACCAGCCGCAAGGTGGAGAAGAAGACTCCCACGGTCAGTGTGGTGGACCTGGGCGAGCTGGAGGAGGGCGTGGTTCTGCACGACACGCTCCTGTCCCTAGTCTACCTCGACGGGAAGCTCGTTGCCAACCTGTCCAGAGCTTGGGAAAACGGCAAGGTGTTCATCTCTTACGAAGGCATGCTCAGCGCTGAGGGGCGTTCCAGCATGTCCTATTTCATGCCCGACGTGGAGTTGCAGGTCCTGTACACGGGGCAGCTCTTCCACCCCCGCCAGCTGCAGGTGCTCATGCCGGCCCTGCGCAAGTGGCTGAAGAAGCTGAACGGCAACGCCAACAAACTCATGGACGCCCTCCACAACGGCTTCCCCGCTCTGGTGCCGCCCGGCATCGTTCTGTCAGCCAACGCCCTGAAACCGGAACCTGGGAAGATGCCTGAGCTCCCCCCTGGAATCACGCTGGACATGATCCCGCCAGAGATGATGCCGGCTGACATGCCTATGGGTCTGCCTCCTGGAATGACACCTGAGATGATGAGTTCGGGTGGAATGCCTCCCGGGATGATGGGGCCACCCGGAATGATGGGGCCACCCGGAATGATGGGGCCACCCGGAATGATGGGCCCACCTGAAGGAATGGGAATGCCACCCGGAATGATGGGTCCACCCGGAATGATGGGTCCACCCGGAATGATGGGACCGCCCGGAATGATGGGTCCACCCGGAATGATGGGTCCACCCGGAATGATGGGACCGCCCGGAATGATGGGCCCACCCGGAATGATGGGACCCCCTGAAGGAATGCCCCCAGGCATGATGCCCCCTGGCGGTATGCCCGGAGGTCCCGGCGCGGGCCTCCCGGACGAGCTGAACCGGCGGCAGTGGGCCTCCACGCTGACGGTGCTGAACCCCCGCAACATGAAGAAGCGGCCCGCGCGGGCCTCGGACCTCAACCAGCTGCTGCACGTGGAGCGGAAGGACGCGCAGAGCGTGATGGTGCACGCCACCCGGGGGGAGCTGCTGAGGGCGGACTCGGTGTACCTGGTGATCGGGGGGCTTACGGGGCTGGGCTGGGTGCTGGTCAAGTACCTGGCCAAGGAGGGCGCGGGCCACATCGCCATCGTCAACAGGAGGTCCCCCTCCGCCGAGCACAGCGCCAGAATGGCTGAGCTGATGGAGGACCACGGCTGTGGGATCCACGCCTTCCAGGCCGACGTCACCTCCTTCTCCTCCGTGCAGGCGCTGTTCCGAGCCGTGGACTCGACGTTCGACGGCGCTCACGTCAAGGGCGTGTTCTACGGAGCCGCAATCGTGGACGACGCCATCCTGCCCAACATGGACGTGGCCAAGTTCAACAAGGTGCTGTCCCCCAAGGTGAAGGGCGTGTGGAACTTCCACCTGATGACCAAGGACCTGAAGCTGGACTACTTCGTGCTGCACTCCTCCATCACCTCCATTGTGGGCAACGCCGGACAGACGCACTACGGCGCCGGCAACGCCTTCATGGACGGCCTGGCCCACTACAGGAAGGCCTCGGGGCTGGCCGCCCAGAGCATCAACTGGGGCGCCCTGGACCTGGGCATCCTGGACTCCAACAGCCAGGCCAAGGTCATGCTGGAGGCTCAGGGCTTCGTCCTTCTCACGGAGGCCGACATTTGGGAGATCCTGACTCCCCTCCTCATGCTGGACTGGCCCCAGATCACGCCCTCCAAATTCAACAAGGAGAAAATGGCCTCCAGGATCCAGCATGAAACGTACCTGGAGAAGCGCCTGCAGACCTTGCTGCCCCAGAACATTGCCACCGCTCGCATCGACAACCAGATTCTGCAGAACGTTCAGAACGCGAGGAACATGGATCCAGAAAAAAGGAAAGAGGTGTACGAAACATACCTGATAGCTTTGGCCAGCCAGGTCCTCAGCGTGGATCAGTCCTTGGTGACGGGAGACGCCAACCTGATCGAGCTGGGCCTGGACTCCATCCTGGCCATGACCATGATCAGCCAGATCGCCAGTCTGACGCAGGTCCGGCTGCCCGCCATCCTGTTTGTCAGCGGGGACCCCAGTCCGCAGTCCATCGCCCAGGCCATCAGCGACGCCGTGGACGGCAAGCTGGACATCGGGGAGGACGGGGACACGCTGAAGATCGAGGAGCTGGAGGAGGAGCAGGAGGACGAGGCCTCCTCCCCGGTGTCTCTGATCGAAGCCCACCAGCTGAACTGGTACAAGAAGGCGGCGCGGAAGCAGAGCATGCACGGCACGGTGGACATCCCCATTCCTGAGGAACACGCCAACCTGGCCTCGGTGCGGGCCGCCATCTTCACGGTTCTGGCCAAACACCCGTCCACCCGCAGCGTCTTCAACGAGCGACACAACGACAAGACCAAGTTCCGGCGCAGCATCCTCGACCCCGATGACGTCATCGACCTCCGCGTGCTGGAAGACACGTCCGTGTCCCGGGGCAAGCTGAGGGACATGTCGGCGGAAACGTTCGACACGGAGAAATCGGGCCCCATCCGGTTCATCTTCATGCAGAAGCCCCGGCCCACGCTGCGCCTGGTGCTGCACAAAGTGGGCTTCGACTTCACCTCCACCTCCGTGCTGGTGCAGGACCTCGTCGACAGCCTGGACAAGACCTACGTGCCCGATGAGGTCACGGACCTCACGTCCATCATGCAGAAACACCAGGAGCTCAACACTCTCAACGACGAACTCGAGAACTTGTACAAGGAAAGGTCGGACGAGACTTTCCGTTTCTGGGAGCAGCTTGCCCACAAGAACTTCGGCACGACGACTCTGGGGCGAGAAGACGCGAAGAGTGGCGACAGCGGCGTGGAAGCCAACGAGATGGTGTCCCTGACGCTGAAGCCGAGCTTCGTGAACAAAATGAAGCGGTTCATCCACAAGAACAAGATCTGCCTGCTGGGGCTGACGGTGTCCTGCCAGCAGCTGCTGCTGCACGCGCTGACGGGCAAGAAGAGCATCCCCGTCATGTTCCCCCTGGACCTCCGCCTGTGCCTGGAGCAGCTGGGCGACATGGGCAACTACTGCAACGACATCCCGCTGATCGCCGACTTCAGCTCGCCCTACAGGACGCTGGAGGACTTCGTGGTGTCCAACACGCGCACCATCCAGGCGTTCATCGACCACGGCATGCTGCCCTTCAACATGTTCAGCGCCATGTCCGACCGCCTCTTCACGCTCTTCAGCGAGACCCCGCACAGCGTCAGCATCGAGAAGCTGGCGCCCAGCGGCACGCGCAAGTACAGCGCCATCGTGCTGCCCAGCAACTCGGAGACCCACCTGAACGTGCAGCACCACCTACCCCGGGACGTGGTCACCCTCACCCTCAGCTACCGCGGTCAGGCGCTGTCCAGGCGGTCAGCCTCCCTGCTGCTGGCCACCCTGCAGCGCCTGATGGTCAAGGTGGTCAGCAAGCCCTCGGCCACTGTGGCCCTGGCCCACGCCCAGACCAGCAAGCTGAGGAAGCAGATCCAGAAGCAGGTAGCTGCGTAGAACTGGGAACTCTGCAAACACTGGATATGATATTGTAACTATGACGTCAGTAAAACAGCTGCATGCAGAAACAGATAGCTGTATAAACCATGGACATCGGCATGGACTGAATATAATATAAAAGTAAGGACAAGAAGCAGGTCCAGAAATAAATATATGTTTAAAACAAAATACCTCTGAAACGTCTTAAAGGTGGACCCTGACGAATGCGTTTTTGCAAGAAACACGTCGAGATGACCAGAAAGACAGCCTTTTCAAGGATAGGAACACTCACTTTGCTCTGGTTTCCTAAAAATCAAACCGTCAAAACGGCGATTCCTCCTTGGCGGAGATGCCGGAGAGAGACGCAATATTGGATGGGGTGGGTGGTGGTCAATCCCATTGTGGTTGAAGTTTTTGTTCTTCGTTTTGTAGTGCAGTAAAAAAAAAAGAAGCTATTTCCTTTGTTGTGAGCGAAACTCCTATAGATAAACTGCATACAAAAAACATAAAAACAGGTTTGTGTATTGCGAACATGTCGTGCAAACGATTTGGTCTAAACTCAGGCGGCCATTAGAAAGAGACGTCACACGCCTTCTTTTTGGGTGAAAGAATTTGACTTCCAGCAACTCCGCGAAGGAGGAATCGCCGATTTGACGGTTTGATTTCTAGGAAACCAGAGCAAAGTGAGTGTTGCGATCTCTGTAAAGGGTGTTTTTATTGTGATCTCGACATGTTTCTTGCCAAACCTCATCCGTCAGGGTCCACCTTTAAGCATTATGTTAGTGAAACTGTGAACACTGTGAACACTGACTCGCCTACTTACTCACGTTAGTAAAACTGTGAAAACTGACTCCCGTAGAATAATGAAGGATCGTATTCGATTATTCTTCAGAGAAACAGGAGCCTTAAGAAAGTCACCAAGTTTGGACTCCTATTTCCATGAAACGTAGCGATACTGGTCAATTTTCTCCAGGGAAAACTGGACCTTCAAAAATATTAGCAGGTTTGGATTCATAGTTCCATGAATAAAGATCATGTGTTGATCACTGAAGTGGACAGTATTTAAATGAAACACATCTGTAGTTTAATAAATGATTGTTTGCACTCAATTAGAAGAATCTGTGGTAGGCAAAAACACCAAATCGTATTGAAGAGTGAAATGTCTGTATTTCATTTTAGAAATTCAAATGTCTTTTGTTGAGTTTTTTGGGAGTCAAATATCTGTATTAATAATCCGAGAATCTGTTTCTCTCTCTCTGTCTGTCTATGTCTGTCTCTGTCTCTCTCTCTCTCTGTCTTTCTGTCTCTGTCTCTGTCTCTGTCTCTGTCTCTGTCTCTGTCTCTCTCTCTCTCTCTCTCTCTCTCTCTCTCTCTCTCTCTCTCTCTCTCTCTCTCTCTCTCTCTCTCTCTCTCTCTCTCTCTCTCTCTGTCTCTGTCTCTCTCTCTGTCTCTCTCTCTGTCTCTCTCTCTCTCTCTCTGTCTTTCTGTCTCTGTCTCTCTTTATATCTGTCTCTCTTTGTCTCTATTTCTCAGTCACTCTGTCTCTGTCTCTCTCTCTCTCTCTCTTCCTCTCTCTCTCTCTCTCTCTCTCTCTCTCTCTCTCTCTCTCTCTCTCTCTCTCTCTATTTCTCTCTCTCTCTATCTCTATTTCTCTCTCTCTGTCTTTCTCTGTCTCTGTCTCTCTTTGTCTCTGGTCTCTCTTCTCTGTCTCTGTCTCTCAGTCTCTCTCTGTCTCTGTCTCTCTCTCTCTCTCTGTCTCTCTGTCTCTGTCTCTGTCTCTGTCTCTCTCTCTCTCAGTCACTCTGTCTCTGTCTCTCTCTCTCTCTCTCTCTCTTCTCTCTCTCTCTCTCTCTCTCTCTCTCCCTCTGTCTGGCTTCTCTCTTCTCGTCTCTGTCTCTCTCTCTCTCTGTCTTTCTGTCTCTGTCTCTCTTTATCTTTGTCTCTGTCTCTTTGTCTCTCTCTCAGTCACTCTGTCTCTGTCTCTCTCTCTCTCTCTCTCTCTCTCTCTCTCTCTCTCTCTCTCTCTCTCTCTCTCTCTCTCTCTCTCTCTCTCTCTCTCTCCTCTGTCTGTCTCTGTCTCTGTCTCTCTGTCTCGCTCTCTCTGTCTGTCTCTCTCTCTCTCTCTCTCTGTCTCTCTCTCTCTCTCTCTATCTCTCTCTTTGTCTCTCTGTCTCTCTTTGTCTCTATTTCTCAGTCTCTCTGTCTCTCTCTCTCTCTCTCTCTCTCTCTCTCTCTCTCTCTCTCTCTCTCTCTCTCTCTCTCTCTCTCTCTCTCTCTCTCTCTCTCTCTCTCTCTCTCTCTCTCTATCTCTCTCTCTCTCTTTCTCTGTCTCTGTCTCTCTTTGTCTCTGGCTCTCTTGTCTCTGTCTCTCTTTGTCTCTGTCTCTCTTTGTCTCTCTCTCTCTCTCTCTCTCTCACTCTGTCTCTGTCTCTGTCTCTGTCTCTCTTTGTCTCTCTCTCTGTGTCTCTCTCTCTCTCTCTCTCTGTCTTTCTCTGTCTCTGTCTCTCTTTGTCTCTGGCTTTCTCTGTCTCTGTCTCTCAGTCACTCTGTCTCTGTCTCTCTCTTCCTCTCTCTCTCTCTCTCTCTCTCTCTCTCTCTCTCTCTCTCTCTCTCTCTCTCTCTCTCTCTCTCTCTCTCTCTCTCTCTCTCAATGTGCATAATATGTGCATGTATGCACGTATTTGTGTACACAGACTTCAATTGTGTGCACACAGGTGACAACCTTTTTCTCCCTAATGTACAAAATAACAAAATAAATGCCGTTATGTCTTTTTTGGTTGCTATTTTCATGTGTGTGTTTTGGGGTGGTTGTTGTTTTTTTGCAAAGCCGGTTGACGTATATGATGTGCTGGATGCATTTTGTTTGCTGCACAAATAATTGATATCGTGTATAATAATAATAATAATAATAAATAATAATAATGAATAATGCTTATATAGCGCATAATCTTGCCAAGCAACTCCATGCGCTTTTCACTCACCATTCGTACACACATTTCTAACAAACTGGCCCACGCATCCTCACCGTACATCTCTATGAAAATGAATACATATTAGAGAATGCATTGCACATAATCATAACACAACACACCAACACCCACCTCCCTTCAACACCAACATCCCAAGATAACATGCCGATATAGAACAATTTATTAAACCAAACTGATTTCCCCCTTGGGGTGGGGGGGGTGAAGAGACTGTTGATATACACTCTGTTGTTGGGGCCAATAGTACATGAGAGTTGTACAATAAATGCTTTTCTACTGTATTAGAGAATCATGATACAGCTTAGGAATTTTGTGTTTGTGCGTTTGTTTGGATTTGTGTGTGTGTGTGTGTGTTTGTGTGGAAGCCTATGATTTTCGAACTAGGGTGCAGTACTGGCTGTTGTGCTGCAGCCAAAGGGGTCTATCTGACCTGGGACCTAAATCAATCAATCAATCAATATTTGTATTGTCCATTTTACAGGAAATTCTTTTTGCAGCAATAAAACAATCAACAAAACAACACAATAAAGACAGACATAGTATACAGAAAAGACAAAAAATGAAATATGCGACTCAGTATTTTAAATACTGTGCGCATATACAATTCTTGGTCACACACACACATACAAACGCACGCATTCACACACACACACACACACACACACACACACACACACACACACACACACACACACACACACACAGCACACACACACACACACACACACACACACACACACACACACACACACACACACACACACACACACACACACACACATCATGCACGCATACAACCATTTATCTATCTAACTTATACATATAAACACATATATTTACACATACATACAAACATACAACTTGCATTCACAAATTAGATATCATACAAATATCTTAATCTATATGCAGACATTCATAATACAACATTACATATATACATGCATACACAACATACATAGATAGGCCTACATAGATAGAAAGACAGATATATAGATAGACAGATACATACATACATACATGCATACACACATCTACATACATACATACATACATACATACATACATACATACATACATACATACATACATACATACATACATACATACATACATACATACATACATACATACATACATACATACATACATACATACATTCATTCTTTCTCCACGCCAGCTCTACTCAAATCCCATTGACCGAGATAATTGGGGATATACCATGGGCAGGGCATCTACACTACACACACACACACACACACACACACACACGCACGCACACACGCACGCACACACGCACACACGCACGCACACACACACGCACGCACGCACGCACACACACACGCACACGCACACACACACACACACCGCTTTTGAACATACACGTACTTCTATCTACATACAAACGAAGCAGTGGCGTGGACCCGTGCGTTTTATCCGCAAAGGGAACAGGGCGCACCCGCCTTCCACGTGTCTTGCGCGCGGGATATGGCAAGCTATCAGGATGAAATGCTTTATGGATATAATTGACCGACTGGCTAGAGTGAATGACTGCAGATTATCACACACTTGTGCAATGGCTCAGCACAGCTGAATGCACACACATTTCCTCACGCACACACGCACACAACCATCAACACACATGACCTTACTTCATGGAACGGTGTGGAAGGGTTCAGGATGGCGCCACACCTCATCAGCCTCACAGCCAAACAGGACGCAAACTGGTAACCCGCAAATTACCTAAGTACTAACTAAGCAGACTGAGAATGTGGCCGCAACTGTGGTGTATGGTCGCAGGGGCCTCAGCTGTATCAACCCCACTAACCCCAAGCCACAAACCCACTCTCACACTACAAGACTACAAGCACTAGTTCCCTTCCCTACACTACAACTGCCTACCCAATTTTTTTATTATTTTTTTGGGGGGCAGGGTGAGGAGGGGGTGTGAACAGACTTGGGAAACCTAGCTATCAATTTGGCCATACCAGGCAGCGGGATTTCTCCCTGCTCTTACCGACTCTCAACATGCCGTGGGTGTTTTACGTGCGTAAAGCGCAAGGATCAGACTAGCTTTAAGAGGGAAGGACTGGACGTTCAGTTCGATTTTCCTGTCAAACTAGAAAGAAAGGGCGAGGCCGGGATTCGAACCCGGGTCACTCACGTTGCAGTCACGCATTACATTTGGCAGGCGAACGTCTTAACCACTCTGCCACCTTTCTCCCTCTGTCTCTGCCACTTTCACACCAGGACATATTTCTCGCGACACCGGGTTAAGCACATTCCTAGAGGATTATGCCTTTATCAGGTCTGTAGGCTAATAGCAGAGACCTGCTACGCACTGGAGGAACTAAACTAGATTATAAGAAGGTGCTTTGGGTAACATCGTAAATAGTCGTTGACTATAATGCGCAATAAATATGTTATGAAAACAATATGTGTGATTGGTAGGTTGTTGTTAGGGGGGTGTAGATTTGTAGGCGTGGCGACTTTGTTTGTGTGATTAGAGAATGTGGGGAGAGAGAGATTGAGGGGGGGGGGAGAGACAGAGAGAGAGAGAGAGAGAGAGAGAGAGAGAGAGAGAGAGAGAGAGAGAGAGAGAGAGAGAGAGAGAGAGAGAGAGATAGAGAGAGAGAGAGAGAGAGTGAGTTCGGATTTTACAAACTTTATTTAACAAGGAGAAACAAATTAGGATTAGCCTATTAGAGAGAGAGAGAGAGA
>CM065689.1:9767341-9769841 GCA_017654935.2 Phymorhynchus buccinoides
GCGACTCAGTGTATATAATGATTGCAGTGGTAAAAATAGACCGCACTTCAAATCGAGGCTGCTCTTTAAAATGATGTTTCGTTTTCAATTGTCGCACGCCACAAACGATTGCGAATCCGCGCTTGTTGTTTAGTTGTTTTTTGTGTTTGTTGATTGTTGTTGTTGTTGTTGTTGTTGTTAGCATACCATGGCTAAAAGACTCCAGGGATCATCCCAACAGCCGAAGCGCTTGAGCAATAATTATCGTAAAATGCATCGGCTAGGAATGAGAACATTACCTGTGTAACCGTTTATTGATTACCCCGCCACGTTCCCACTTCAAGAGCATGTGCATGAGCCTAAAAGTCACCAAACTTCTTCTGCCTTTCCAGGCCATATGGCCACAATGGGTGAGGTACGTATATTATGTCCGGTGTTCGGTTATCACTGGTCTCCCCGCTGCATTCAGCCGACACTTTGGGATTTCGGAGGAGCTCGAAGGAAAAAAATAGTTGGCAGATTTTTTTTTTATTTTTTTTTGATTTTTTTTTAAAATAAAGGCAGGAGAATGGGTCTATAAGTCAGAGAAATAGTAGATGACAGTAAGAACAGACACAAACAAGCAGAGCCAAAAAGAGTGATAGATTAGAGGAAGTTGCTATGACAGAACTTCCAGAAACACAACAAAATCCGATTAACGTCCTCCGGTCTGGAACAGGCACATGTTGGACACCATATAGATGGCGGGACGATCCTGGAGGTACTGCAATACCAAGAAAGTCTCGATTATTTTAAAAACCATAATGATATTTTTTTCCCGAATAGAACTTCCAGAAGGTGAGGAAACTATTTCTATTGAAATATCTTCCGGTATCCCCACGGGGGAGTCCATCTGCTACACTACATACGATTCGCTGTCGATGCGATGCGATCGTGACGATGCGAGTCATGATTCACGTGAAACACTACCGTCCAAAAATAATTCCACTTCTGTCGCTCTATATAAGGCCTACTCAAGTAGACCCAATACTTACATTTCACGTGAATCATTTCTCCTGCCTTTTTTTTTTCTTCAAGAAATACTTTCAAAAAGATTCCCTCCAGCCGAAGTCGGACTTGCTGGGCCTAACTATTTCTTAGTTAGGCGCATAACGGCAGCGTGACGCAGCTGGGCTCGTAATTGACCGGAAACTGTCTGAAGAAGATCGAAGAAGAAAGAAGAAGAAGAAGAAGAAGAAGAAGAAGAAGAAGAAGAAGAAGAAGAAGAAGAAGAAGAAGAAGAAGAAGAAGAACAAGAACAAGAACAACAACAACAACAAGAAGAAGAAGAAGAAGAACAAGAAGAAGAAGAAGAAGAAGAAGAAGAAGAAGAAGAAGAAGAAGAGAAGAAGAAGAAGAGAACAAGAACAACAGGAGAAACAACAAGAACAAGAAGAAGAAGAAGAAGAAGAAGAAGAAGAAGAAAGAAGAAGAAGAAGAAGAACAACAACAACAACAACAAGAAGAACAAGAACAAGAACAGGAAGAACAAGAAGAAAAGAAGAACAAGAAGAACAAGAAAGAATAGAAGAAGAAGAACAAGAACAAGAAGAACAAGAACAAGAAGAACAAGAACAAGAACAAGAACAAGAAAGAAGAAGAAGAAGAAGAAGAAGAAGAAGAAGAAGAAGAAGAAGAAGAAGAAGAAGAAGAAGAACAACAACCAACAAGAACAAGAACAAGAACAAGAACAAGAAGAAGAAGAAGAAGAATCATATGACTCACATCGTCACAATCGCATCGCATTGGCAGTCAGAATCGCGTGTAGTGTAGCAGACCTTTAAACAGACGAACCATGTATTGTGTCGTGTGTGTTTACGCCGTAAACATCTTGCAAAATGCATAAGAGGCACTCCAGTTTCCACCCAACACTCGCTACATGCATTAGTCCTCAAAAGGCAGAATGAATGTCTGTCGCTTCTAGAATTACAACGAAAGCGCCATTTTCACTCACAAAGGAGGAAGATGCACACGTCCAGTTTCAGTGGTACGACTATGACGACATCTGTGAGGCGTGACTCCAATGAAACCCTACTGTCTTAATGAATCTGATGAAATCCTACAAAAACTGGAGCCAAACAAAAAGTTAAGCAACCTTTTTTGCCAAACAATGCAAAATATTTCTCCGAGCACAGTTCTTTTTGAAAATCAATGCAAATTAATTCAGCTTATCTATTCATCGACCTGCATTACTAATTTCACTTTGTGTGCATGCAAATTACGTAATGGTTAACTAACGCCCACACCAATGTTAGGGGTTGCTTTAAAATAAATGTTTTTGGTTCTAGCTTAGTTTCATTCGCCATAGCGCTTTTTTCAAAATTTGGTCTTTTGGGGTTATCTTTCCCTGTCTTGAAGTCGATTTGGAGTCGTTCCGGTTCAAAGTTAGAATTTTAAAAAAATGGAACTCACCTACCTTAAACAAAAACTATTATTTTGTTCTTGTCTTCAAGTTTTAGGGTATTTATGTCGTATCAAGAAA
>CM065689.1:9799841-9807341 GCA_017654935.2 Phymorhynchus buccinoides
CTACTTTGAGAGCACACATTTTCGATTTGAATTTATTTTTCAACAATATCTTTAAAAACGGCAGCAATTAACACACTTATACACCCACATTCACCCCCACACACAAGCATACGCTGGGCTATACTATGTTATTATGCTCAACACATGGAATGAATGATTCGTTTGAAAGGGACGACAAAGATTCTTGCTAGGAACTTGACAGGTTGTGTCACAAATTACGGTGCTGAGTGTAATTATCCCAGTCGGTCCTTCAATGACGTGTATCATTGGTCGACATTAGCCCGTAGTAGGGGCCAACAGTAACATGAGAGCTGTACTGCAAACAATCTTGTTTCCACAGTCCTGGAAAGTCGTGGTACAGTTTTGTCTTTCGTGCGACGAAAATGGAGTTTTACGTCCTCTTGGTCTGAATCAGACACATATGGGACATTTGTAAATACAAATATGGTGGGAACAATACTGGAGGCAATGCCCGGAGGCAGTACGAAACCAGTAAAGTCCCGATTTTTTGCATTAATACAGATAGATGTAGCGGTAACCACGCCTCGGTTAAACCTCATCGGCTATGGCACCGCCACAAGTTTTTGTCTTTCGTGGAATACTATGACTTTTAAACTATAGTTAAACTATATAATCTAACAAGGAATGCATATGGTAACGTTTTTATTAAAAGGCTTAATACTAATATAAGAAAAAATTCCTTCAGCATCCGTGTTGCTAACTTCTGGAATGAGTTACATATTAATCTTCTAAAATGTGCACCTGATACTAACACATTCAAAAATCGCTTGGATGATTCTCCAAAATATTTAAATATGCTTAGAAGCTTTGACAATTGATTTTTTTTTAATTAGGAAAATTGACCGTAATGCACCTTGACCACATTTTCGTTGTTATACTTTATGTATACGGTGGGGGGACTATATGAAAAGCTTAACAGCTTATTTTGTCCCTACTACTACTACTACTACTACTACTACTACTACTACTACTACTACTACTACTACCACTACCACTACCACTACCACTACTACTACTACTACTACTACTACTACTACTACTACTACAGGGGGGCATCTGCACTGGCTCTGGTGCTGCAGCCAAAGGGATTGTTCGGCCTTTGGGGACCTTCCCCAAAAAAAACCCGCCAGCTGTCCTCAAAATCCGTGTTGGCCGAGAGAGGTGGGGATGTACCCTGGACAAGGTATCTCCGCTTTACACAATCTTCAGCCCAACCCGCTCTTCCCGGGATAGTAGGCAGCTGTCCCCTCTGCTATCTGGCAGACATTGTCGGAAACGACTGACTGGCGCATACATAGCCATGTAGATCCCGGAGTTGTCAAAAAAGCGCATTTAGGTCCATTTGCGCTACTTTTCCTCTACACAATTTAACGCGAACGTGAAGCATACAATTTGCAGCGACAGAAAGAGAGAGATAGAACGCACAATGTTAGTTTGTTTAACGGACGCACACACACGCGCGCGCGCGCGCGCACACGCGCACACACACACACACACACACACACACATACACACACACACACACACACGCACGCACACGCACACGCACGCACGCACACGCACGCACACGCACGCACACGCGCACGCACACGCACACGCACGCGCACACACACACACACACACACACACACACACACACACACACACACACACACACACACACACACACACTCATTTAATTCATTGATTTGTTGTTGTTTTCTTTTCTTTTTTAAAGTCTAATAAAATTATCACCATTGTTGTGAACTCTGACTATCAGAGATTCACGGAAGGTCGTTCGCGCCTTTTGACCGTCAAACATTCGCGCGTTTTGCATGCAGAAAGTATTCGCGCTTTCTGGTATGTTCGCTCACATTGACGGTTGCCTGTAGATGAATGGGTAGTCTGTTGGCACCCTGCTAATTCTGGTGTCTGCGAGAAAGGAATTTCATTGCTGAAGATTAGGAGAAAGGAGAAAGCGGGGCTTACTGGAACTGGATATTAAAAGATCTCTTTCTTTCTTTCTTTCTTTCTTTCTTTCTTTCTCCTTTCGTTATCTCGTCTTATTTGCCGTGTGTAAAGGGTCTGCTATGCTACGTACGATTTACTGTCAATGCAATACGATTGTGACGATGCGAGTCATGTTTCCACGTGAAATACTTACGTCTAAAACTAATTCTACTGCTTTCGCTCTGTATACTCAAGTAGACCCGATACACGAATTTCACGTGAATCCTGACTCGCATCGTCACAATCGCATCGCATTGACAGCGAATCGTATGCAGTGTAGCATGCACTTAACAGTCTGTGTTTACGTGGGTAACTGATTTGGTGAGTGGCAATGGAGGTGTGTGTGTGTGTGTGTGTGTGTGTGTGTGTGTGTGTGTGTGTGTGTGTGTGTGTGTGTGTGTGTGTGTGCGTGCGTGTGCGTGCGTGTGCGTGTATGTGTGTGTGTGTGTGTGTGTGTGTGTGTGTGTGTGTGTGTGTGTGTGAGAGAGTGTGTGCGTGCGTGTGTGTGCATGTGCGTGCGTGCGTGCGTGCATGCGTGCGCGCGTGTGTGCGTGCGTGTGTGTGCGCGCGTGCGCGTGCGTGCGTGCGCGTGTGTGTGTGTGTGTGTGTGTGTGTGTGTGTGTGTGTGTGTTTGTCTGTCTGTCTCTGTGTGTGTGTCTGTGTGTGCGCGTGCGTGCATATGTATGTATGCGCGCGCGCGTGTATGTGTGTGTATGTGTGCATGCACGCACATGTATGTGCGCGCGCGTATGTATGTATGTACGCGTGTATGTATGTGTGTGTATGTGCGTGTGTGCGCGCACGCGCGCGCAGGTGCCCTTGTGTGTATGTGCGTGTGCGTGTGCGTGCGCGCGTGTGTGTCAGTGACTGCCAGTAGTACGTGTGTACCAGTATGCGCAGCATTGACATAAAATCAATGGCACGTGTTGGGGGATAGGGGGATAAGAGGTGGGGTATGGGGGGGGGGGAGACACATTATTATAGAATAAGATAATATTGTACTCATTGATGGACGGGGATTCGAACACGCACCGACAGAGCCAAAGAGACCGACAACCAGATGAATGAACATACATGGAACTAAAAGGTGGCCTGATAGAAATACAATATTAAGGCAATAAATACTGTGGTAGTAAAACTAGTTTTGATTTTGTTCCTGCATTGAGTGCGTCTAAAAGCAATACTCTTTCAATTCGATTGTGTTTTTACATGACTCTTTGCTTGTGTGTGTGTGTGTGTGTGTGTGTGTGTGTGTGTGTGTGTGTGTGTGTGTGTGTGTGTGTGTGTGTGTGTGTGTGTTCGTGTGTGCGTGTTCGTGTGTGTGTGTGTGAGTGTGTGTGTGTGTGTGTGTGTGTGTGTGTGTGGGGTGGGTGGGTGGGTGGGTGGGTGGGTGCGTGTGGCGTGTGCGTGTGCGTGTGCGTGTGCGTGTGCGTGCGTGTGCGTGTGCGTGTGTGTATATATGTGTGTGTGTGTGTGTGTGTGTGTGTGTGTGTGTGTGTGTGTGTGTGTGTGTGTGCGTGTGTGTGCGTGTGTGGTGCGTGTGTGTGTGTGTGTGTGTGTGGGGGGGGGGGGGGGGGGGAGGTGTCAAGTCAAGTCAAGTCAAGTCAAAATGTTATTTCCATATTGAACATTGAATAAGCAAATAATAGACTTTTTTTCATCAAGCCATCCACAAAAAAAACACACGAAAATACGAAGGAACTAAAGATTCCAAAGTGGTAAACAATACAGAAAGGGGTACAGAGAGGAACATAAAGAAACAAGCGCGAAATCGCAATAGTTTGTGGCACGCGGTCTATTTTTACCACTCCAATCATGAGTCACCTCCCCTGGCTTTTCAATCATTTTAATCTGTAAACCAGAATGTTATCTCTGCACCATTTCGTAACTTTTTATATCTTTTGGAAAACATTTAAAACTATGCATCCTACTTATACTCATCGAAAGAAGCACCGCATACTCGTCGTGTCTGTTGTAGTGTCTGTATTACGTCTGTTTATTATTTTGTACGCTTTTAAAATACATCATTTTAAAGAGCGGCCTCAATTTGAAGTGTAGCCTCGATTTGAAGTGTAGCCTCGATTTGAATTATGTCCCATATGTGCCCTGCCGGGCCGAGAGGACGTAAAACACTATATTTCCTCGATTTGAAGTGCGACAATATTGTCAAAATGTGCGACAATTTTGGACCGACCGACAGACAGACCGACCGACCGACCAACAAAGTGAGTTATAGGTTTGTGGCTTGAGCCACAAACAATAAACAAACAAGCTACAAACACAGGGAAGAGGGTGGGGAGTGGGAGAGTAACACATTATGTACAATATATACAATATATATATATATATAGTACAAACTTTCAAAAGTTAAAAAAAAGGCCAACAAACAGGATATAAAAAATATCCAAATATTCCGACGTTTATTTGTCTTCGTCAGTGGTAAAATGACAAGTGATTAAAACTAGACTGAATCGCACATAGATTCTGACTCAAACTCACAATTAAAAAAAACGGGGGGGGGGGGGGGGGGGGGGGGGGGGGGGGGGGGGGGGGGGGTCCAAAAGTAAACAATAAAAAAGAGGTCAATGAAAAAGAAGCTGAACTCCAGAACAAGCACGTGCCTCAACAGTGTAATAATATAATATAGCATGCACACGATCTTTTTTGGGGAAAAAAGAAGGTTAAACATGCACTAAGTGAGATGGGAGAATAGTTAGGAAGGGACAGCTTCTGTTTAGACATGGTGGAAGGAGAAGAAGGGGAAGAGGGAGAACAGAGAGAGAGAGAGAGAGAGAGAGAGAGAGAGAGAGAGAGAGAGAGAGAGAGAGAGAGAGAGAGAGAGAGAGAGAGAGAGAGAGAGGCAGATAGACAGACAGACAAAGAGAGACCGAGAGAGAGAGAGGGGGGGGGGGGTAAATAGGAAGAGAGACAGAGGGAGAGTAAGTCTGTCTGCATGGGAGTGTGTGTGTTCGTGTATGTGTGCATAATATATATCGATTCTTAATTATAGCATCACATTGACATGTGTGTGTGTGTGTTCGTGTGTGTGTGTGTGTGTGTGTGTGTGTGTGTGTGTGTGTGTGTGTGTGTGTGTGTGTGTGTGTGTGTGCGTGTGTGTGTGTGTGTGTGCGTGTGCGTGTGCGTGTGCGTGTGCGTGCGTGTGCGTGTGCGTGTGCGTGTGCGTGCGTGCGTGTGTGCGTGTGTGTGCATGTGTGTGCGCGCGCGCGTGTGTGTATGTCTTTGTGTGTGCAGATTCACGTAAAGAACATCACCAAAACCATCCCACACCAGAACGCTGGAGGATACCAAGAACAGCAGGATCGCACCGAAGATGAACGGTCTTCGCATGCTTGTAACAGACTTCCGACTGCTGATGCTGCATCGACAGTAGTAGCCGAATGAAAGTCCGTGGTTTAACGTCCTCCGACCCGGAACAGGTACACGCGGGACATCAATAACTACACAGATAGTGGGACGATCCTGGAGATACTGCAATGCCAAGAATACAAGACAATTGGGCTTTTTAGCCGAGCAAAATGTGTCACTCCCCTCTCTTCTTCTGAACTGACCACAAGCAAACGTTACTACTGCATTCCTGTAGGAAATATCAACTGATGCTGGTAACGTAGAACTTTGGCGGAAAGAAAAAGCATACAACAAATATACTGCACACGTCTGAAATGTATAATGTTATTCTTAAAGACCCGGCACGTCACGTGTCACATTCCCTCTTATACTAGGAAGATGTCTTAAGATTCCTTACTAGCTATAAGAGGGAAAACACGTGAAAACCGTGATTTTGACACGTGACATGCGGGGTCTTTAAAGAATACCTAGGCCTACTTACGATGATGACATTTCGTCTGTTTGCAAATAACGTGCTTAAAAGTCAAATTAGGGGGAAAGCAAGTAATTATGTACTGGCGGTAAATGACACGAGATCACTCGACAAGAACCACACAATGAGAAAGAAACGTCCGAAGGTGCTGATGGGACCCAGAGAAGCACTAACCGCACCTACCCTACCGACACAAGAGCAGCCCCTAACCCGCAAGCCCGTCTGTACTTGAGTCGCTTCCTACCCGCCCACTGGCACAAGAAAGAAACACCCAAAAAGGTGCCGATGGGGCCCAGAGACTCACTAACTTCACCTGCCCTGCCAACACAAGAGCGTCCCTAGTCGGCACGTCCCGCCTTCGCATGGGTCATCTCCTTTCCCTGACCACTTGACGCGGTCCGGCAATGATGGCTCCTGACCACAACTCGACGATCCAAGACACCACCCCTTCCCCTCCTTCCCACCAGGACGCCGCCTCCTCCGCCACCCCTACCCCCAACCCGGCCCTTACCCCGGACCCCTCAGCCCTCCTGAACTTGATGGCCATCGGACCCACCCCTACCCCTTCCCTACCCCCCTCTCTCCTCCTCTCCTCCAGCAGCATCCTGAACAAAGGCGGAGGCAGGGAGAAGAGGAGGAAGAGCGTGTCCTTCAGAGACGCCAACCTGGTCACCGTGCGAGAGATCCCGCCCAGGTCGCCGCGGGGATCGTCATCCTCCGAGGAAGACGTCGACGACGACGACGAGGAGGAGGAGGAGGAGGAAGAAGGGGAAGACTCTGGCGACGACAACGACGAGCAGGAGGATTCATCCTCCAGTTCTGAGGAGGAGGAGGAGGAGAGTGAGGAGAGTGGTGGTGAAGAAGAGGAGGAGGAGGGGGAGGGGGGCGTAGAAGGTAAGAAGGTGAAGGGGGCGAAGAGAGCGAAAGATAAAACCAAAATCAGTAAACCGACTGCCAAGGACAAAACCGCCGCGAGGGGGACACGTGTCTCGCCCTCCCCTACCAACCCTTCTTCCTCCCCTTTGCCTCGCGCGGCGCCACGCGCTGCAGCACGCGCCACCACCACCTATGACGTCACTTCCGCCAAAGGTTCTTACCACGTGACTTCCTCCTCGGCCAGCCGAGTGCTTTCCCTCGTGTCCCAGATCACGGGGGTGTCGTCCGCAGTCACCCAGTCGCACATCAAGCAGCGAAACGCCGCCAGGAAAACGGCCAGCAACATAAGACAGGTGACCGCGGTGCTGAAGGTGGAGAGGAAAGTCACGAAGATCACCCCCAGTTTAGTAGAGAACGCACCTGCAGTGTCCCAAATCAATGGTCGTCAAGGTCAGAACAGGGACAGATCTCTCGTAGCGGCTGCTGCGGCTAGAGGAGGGCCGGGGAAAGGCAGCAAGAAGAAACGGGTTTTAAACTCCGCACAAAAACAGGGTAGCCACGAAAAACGCAAACCCGCATCTCTAACAAGCAAAGGCGGCAACGCCAACAACGCTAGAGGGAGTAACGTCAACGGAGCGTGTGCGGGTCGCTTAAAATGTAAAGTTTTAGTCGGTTCTTTGAACGGAATCAAAGACGGCGTCACCTTACCGCCTTTAGGAAGTGACGAAGCTGTGGTAGGGCAGCAACCGGTTAAATCTACGCCAACTCAACGTCGG
>CM065689.1:9824841-9832341 GCA_017654935.2 Phymorhynchus buccinoides
TGCTCTTGTGTTGGTAGGGCAGGTGAGAGAAGGGCGTCGATATCTGGGGCTGCTCTTGTGGTGATAGGGCAGGTGAGACCAGGGAGTCGATCTCTGGGCTGCTCTTGTGTTGGTGGGGCAGGTGAGACCATGGCTGCCTGTCTGACTGTCTTGTGTGTCGGTCTCGCTCGCTCGCTCTCTGTCTCTCTCTCTCTCTCTCTCTCTCTCTCTCTCTCTCTCTCTCTCTCTCTCTCTCTCTCTCTGTGAATATGTCATTTCGTCTTCTTTTCTTATCTCTATTTGTCCAATGCTTACCTTCACTTGAAGGCAATGAAAAATGCTGTTAGCTTTGTCGTTCAGACTACTTATCTCTATTTTATCAATCTGTTTACTTTTGCTGTTTGTTTGTTTGTTAGCAAAATGGCAATAGATTCAAGTAGGCTCCAAATTATTTTTACTGTTGGTTGTTATTGCTTTTTTTGTATAATACAAAGTTGCTATTGCCTCTCACCCCTAGCTCACAAACAGTCCTAGAAACTGTGAGCGGAAACCACGCCATCTTGAATCACGATGGAACGATCACGTGGCTTTGTGACGTCACGCAAAGCTCCACGTGCGAAGTGAACGTGGCCAAGTTTCCCTTCGACTCGCACACGTGCGTGATCCAAATGGAAGAACCCAGGGGACTCAACCTGGGCGAGTCCATTCATCTCCACGTCTTCCAGGAGTCGCCCCCAGGCTCCGTAATGGAATCGTCCAAAGCTCGCGCAGTGGACGCGAGAGGGGCCGGTGAATGGGTGCTGGGAGGTCACGAGGTATGTTGGTGGGCTGAATGCTTGGTTGCTTGGATAGATTAGTCGGTTTGTTGGCTGGCCGATTGATGACGATGTAAGTTTACGGATGGATCGACGGTTGAATGGATGGATGGATAGATGGACATCCAGGATGGATGCACGCTGGTTTGATCGATCGATTGATTGATAAATTGATTGATTCAGTGCGTGACAATGTGAGTAAATTAGTAATTTGATTGATTGCTTGGCTGCTCTTGATTGGTTAATTGCTTACTTAATCGCTTGCTCGCTTCCTTAGATGGATGGATGGATTTTTCAAATAAATTGTTATCATAAGCGTCAGACACGAGGTGGAATTATAGCTGTGGTTCTTATTGTGTCTTTTCTTTTTTACTCATTCACAGGTGCAAGTGTCAGACTCGGAGCACTCTGTGGAGATGCGGGTGACGGTGAGGAGAGGTTCCAGACTGTACCAGTGTGTGCTGGTGACTCCCGTGGTTCTCCTGGCCCTGCTCACCCCCTGCGTCTTCCTCCTGCCCACTGAATCCACGGCCAAGATCACGCTGGGTATTCTGCTCTGTTTCTCTCTGTGTCTGTGTCTGTGTCTGTGTGTCTCTCTCTCTTTTTCTTTTATTTGAGACTTGAACAAAATGAAAACAGCAACACCGTTGTATTAAAAAAAAAAGAAAAAAGAGCAATATTTCGGTTTATTTTCAAAAAACTTTTTTTCCAGCTAAAAGTTTAGCTAACTCTCTTTCTTTGATTGTCATAAACACACGTGTGCGTGCGTGCGCTCACACATAGGCCTACATATACACACACGCGCGTGCGCGCACACACACACACGCACGTACACATGTGTACACATACAGACACGCATGCACACACACACACACACACACACAGAGACATGCATACACTTTCTCCGTCTGTGTGTACATTACATTGTGTTTGCATGCGTATGTTCATGTTAGTGTGTGCTAGTGTATTAGTGTGTGTATTAATTGTGTGTGTGTGGGGGGGGGGGGGGGGTTGCTCTGTGTGTGTGTGTGTGTGTGTGTGTGTGTGTGTGTGTGTGTGTGTGTGTGTGCGTGCGTGCGTGTGCGTGGGTGCGTGTGTGTGTGTGTGTGTGTGTGTGTGTGTGTGTGTGTGTTTCAGACACGCACGCACACACACAGACATGCATACACTTTCTCCCTCTGTGTGTATATTACATTGTGTTTGCATGCATATATGTTCGTGTCTGTGTGTGTTAGTGTATTTGTGTGTGTGTGTGTGTGTGTGTGTGTGTGTGTGTGTGTGTGCGTGCGTGTGTGTGTGCGTGTGTGTGTTTGTGTGTGTGTGTGCGTGTGTGTGTGTGTGTGTGTGTGTGCGCGCGTGTGCGTGCGTGCGTACGTGTGTGTGTGTGTGTTTGTGTTTGTTTGTTTCATTTAATGTCTATCCACTAATTGTGAAATTAGACGGATGTGTGTGTGTATGTGCGCGTGTGCATGCGTGTGTGGGGTGGGTGGGCTGGCGTGTGTGTTATTGTGTGTGCACGCGCGCGCGTGTGCGTCAGTCATGTCCAACAATGTCCAGCTGAAGACGCACTTGTAACAACAAATCTGGACAGCTGGGCTGGAGAGATTATATCATGAAAAAGAACACATGCAATGTCCATGTCCGTTCTCTTGAAGGTCAAAATTCTACTTTTTAATATGACTGTGTTGTCATAGGAGAAAGAGTGGGGGAAATGTCAATACGTATTGAGAGCTTTAGCCATTTGGGTGTGAGAACATTTAGCACAGGGAACGGTAAGGCAACAATCCCCCAGGCTGCAGTGATGCCTGCAACAGCTGTCAATCTGCCAACACATCCCCCAGGCTGCAGCCCACGCATATACCTCGGTTTGTGTGTCTGTGTGTGTGTCTGTCTGTGTGTGTGTCTGTCTGTGTATCGGTTATCTTAAAAACTACTGTTTGGCAGAGGGGTAGACAGCTTGAAAAGGAAGCTTCCTTTCGTTAATCAACACCGTGCTGACCTTGACCTTGAAGTTTGACCTTGAAAACCGAAATTTCCTTCTTTGGGCTATGTAATTTCCCCCCAGCTTTATTTCGTGAACTAGTGAACAGAATCGCTTCAAATTTTGTGTGGTGGTGTACCATGGTGCAAGGAAGTTTGTATAAAAGTTCAGCTGTATCTCGTGAACTACTGAACAGAATCGCTTCAAATTTTGGGCTATGTATTTTATGCGTTCTGTAAGGGTGGAAAGTGGTGTGTTTATTGGGGGGGGGGGGGGGGGGGGGGGTTAAATTTTACTTGGTGGGGGAGGGACATAACTCTGGCCGGGTTTGCATTGTCACAATGCGTTGCTGCCGCTCGGCGATGCCCTTGTTTGCCTTGCGACAGTCACTCTTTGCTATATGTATTAACTTAGAACCGAATAGGCTTTGCAACTACGTGGTACAGCAAAGCGACATTATGCAATACCTGCTCGGGGAGGCCTCCTTTAGACACACGCGAAGATCCATGAACATACAAGTTCAAATAATCAAGATAATTAAAAAGATATTTTGAGATAATCAGATACAGATAAATGGGAAGGGACTCCATATAAATGGTCAGCAATACGTATAGATTACCCCCCTTTGATAGTGACTTCTTCTTCTTCCTTATCTCCAGCCCAACCATCCTCCCCATTAACTGGGTACGCGCGAAGCGGGTACTTAAAACGCTTATTATTACATGGGTGTGAGGATGTTGATTGATTGGTTGGTTGGTTGGTTGATTCATTCATTCATTCATTCATCGGTTGACTCATTGATTAACTGATTATTTGATCGATTGATTGATTGATTGACTGACTGATAGATTGATCGATTGATTGACTGACTGATAGACTGATCGATTGATTGACTGACTGATTGACTGATCGATTGATTGACTGACTGACTGATTGATTTATTGGCTGACTGACTATTAGATTGATCGATTGATTGACTGATCGATTGATTAACTGACTGATCGATTGATTGGCTGACTGATTGATTGATCGATTGATTGACTGACTGATATATTGATCGATTGACCGACTGATTGATTGATTGACTGATTGACTGACTCTCAAATTGATTGATTGGTCGATTGATTGATGTTCATTCACAATCATTCACAGGCGGTCTCCTGCTGCTGTCCACGTGTGTGTGTCTCCAAACTCTGTACGACATGGTGCGTGGAGGCCACAGCTCTGTGCCCAACATAGGTCAGTCCTTTACACGAAGTAATGCATGTCTGAAGGAGGGAACGAAGAAAGGGGTGTATAAAGGAAGGAAAGGAGGAATGAATGAATGTCTGAAGGAAGGAAGGAATGTATGAATGAATGAGGAAGGAAGCAATGAAGGAAGGAAGGAAGGAATGTATGAATGAAGGAAGGAAGAAAGCAATGAAGGAAGGAAGGAAGGAATTAGTGAAGGAAGGAAGGAATGCTGGAAGGAAGGAAGGAATTAGTGAAGGAAGGAAGGAATGTTGGAAGGAAGGAAGGAATTAGTGAAGGAAGGAAGGAATGTTGGAAGGAAGGAAGGAATTAGTGAAGGAAGGAAGGAATGTTGGAAGGAAGGAAGGAATTAGTGAAGGAAGGAAGGAAGGAAGGTTGGAAGGAAGGAAGGAATTAGTGAAGGAAGGAAGTTGAATGAAAGGAATGTGAAGAAGGAATTAAGGAAGAAGGAAGGAAGGAAGGAATGTGGAAGGAAGGAAGGAATTAGTGAAGGAAGGAAGGAATTTTGGAAGGAAGGAAGGAATTAGTGAAGGAAGGAAGGAATTAGTAAGGAAGGAAGGAAGGAAGGAAGGAAGGAAGGAAGGAAGGAAGGAAGGAAGGAAGGAAGGAAGGAAAAAATTAGTGAAGGAAGTGAAGGAATGTCAGAATTAATGAATGAAGGAATTAGTGAAGGAAGGAAGGAATATATAAATGGATGAAGAAAGGAAGGAATGTCTGAACGAACGAAGGAAGGGAGGAAAAAAGAAAGAAAGGAATTAGTGAAGGAGGGAAGGCATTTTCTGAAGGAAGGAAGGAAGCAATGTCTGACTTAAGGAAGGGAGGAAGGAAGGAAAACGGAAGGAAGGAAGGAAGGAAGGAATGTCTGAATGAATAAAGGAAGGAAGGAATGTCCGAATGAAGGAAGGAAAGAACGAAGGAATGTCTGAACGAATAAGCTAATGTATTAACCACTCAATCAATACCTAAAACACACAAACAAGTACATGAATAAATGGTTAAATAGATCAATAAATAATTAAATAAATAAATAAATAAACTATGAAAGATTAGGCGAATAAATTAATCGAGTAATTGTAAATGAGGTACGCCTAGACAGAACAAATAAATGAATACATAAATAAACAGATACATTGCATTCGTTGTGGACATACACTCAGATTGTGAGCTTTATATATATTTTTTTTCCCTGTGCAGCCGTCTTCAGTTTGGCAAGCCTGACCCTAACCAGTATCAGTATACTGATGTCCGCTGTAATTCTGGTCTTGAGCTCAAGAGGGCGAGCTGCTGCTAAACCGATACCGACTTGGGTCTTTACCGTGAGTGTTTCTCTAATTTGGGTCGTTCTGTTTGTGGTGTAGTATACACGCTACTGTATAATGTAAGTGTGTGTGTGTGTGTGTGTGTGTGTGTGTGTGTGTGTGTGTGTGTGTGTGTGCGTGCGTGTGCGTGTGTGTGTGTGTGTGTGTGTGTGTGTGTGTGTCACTATGTGTGTGTGTGTCACTGTGTGTGTGTGTGTGTGTGTGTGTGTGTGTGTGTGTGTGTCTGTGTGTGTGTGTGTGTGTGTGTGTGGGGAGGAGATGGAGTCGATGTGTGTGTGTGTGTGTGCATGTATATGTGTGTGCACGCTCGCGCTTGTACACTTGTGTGCTTATGTACATGCATGTGCGCGTCTATACGCTTGTATGTGCATTGCTCTCCTTGTTATCTTTGTAACGATAATACGGATTGGTTCTATACTCACACGGACTCTATGATTGGTTGTTGACATACGCTTGAAGTTAGGGGGCCAATACAACAGTGAAAATGAGGACTTATGATGAACGAATTTCAACACGAATGGACGAAAATATGGAACATTATTTTATACTCAGGTGAATGACTTGAAACTGGCTTTTGCCTCTACAGCGTCGGCCTTTGGGAAGGCCTTCCCAGCGAGGTCATATTGTTCTTAAGTCCTCATGGTGGGAGAGTGCGGATGTGCCCTGGGCAAGGCCTGATTATCTTCTGTTGGCCCGCTCCACCTTAGCTCTACAACATACAGTAGGAATTTCCTTTTTCTTCTACAAGAGATCACTGGCAGGAGCGCACGCGCGCTCGCACACAAATAACGTGCGTGGATACACATAGCAGGATGGACAAAGAGAGTGGCTGGCAGTATTTATACGTTTCAGATGTATTCTGTAGTTGCAGTTTGAAGCAGTGGGTTTTCAGTACTGACTTGAATATTGGGAAGGATTTAGCAATGACGAAGGCTGAAAGGGAGGGAGTTCCAGAGTGTGGCAGCTGAAAAAGAAAATGATCTGGAGCCGTGTTGTTTTTTTTATTGTAAGAAGGAATTTGAAAAATACGATCGTCAGAGGACGAACGAAGGGCACGGGCAGGAACATAGATCTGGAAAATAGGTCGCAAGGATAGACTGGTGCGTCATTGTCAACATGACTGTTGTGAAGACTACAGTATCAGGTGAAATACCTTTAAAAGCACTTTTCACAACAGAATCTTCTTGTGTCGTTGTGGCCTTGATCGCTAGATTGTGCATGAAATACCATTAAAAGCATTTTTCATTAATTTTTCATTTTTGACAACAGAGTTTTTGGGTCGTTGTGGGCTGGGTCGCTAAGATGTGCATGAAATACACCATTAAAAGAATTTTTCACAATTGTTTTCTTTCTGACAGCAGTTCTTCTTAGGTCGTTGTGGTCTTGGTCACTAGCCCTTTTTCAGCCCAAAGTATCCATGAAACTTACCTGGATACAGACAAGATTTTGTCTGCAACATATTCGTCTGTGACATGCATACAATATGGCCTATCCTTCACTCCCAACATTAAGAACATAAGATCGTTGAGTGACCCTCATTTAATGCCATCAAATCATTGTGGTGCCAAGAGGCGAAATTGACGATGAAACGAATATTAAAAGCATTTTCCACATTTTTCTTCTTCGTAGGTCGCTGTGGCCTTGGTCGCTAGATGTGCATAAAATACCATTAACTACTCTTCTAGCACCATGGACAAATACATTCGCCCAAGACATCACTCTACACTCCCACCAAGTGCAAAGAAAAGTCACTGCCAGGCACGCTGCCATGTGTGTGTCTATATTTAGAGCTGATGTCCATGTTTCTTCTGTTAAAGCAATAGTTAGCTCCCTCTTGTCGGTTGGTATGCAATGGACAACCTAAGACATGAACAAATACATTCTTCACACATCCCTTCCTTTCTTCATCCATTCAGATATTCCTTCCTTCCTT
Source organism: Phymorhynchus buccinoides (assembly GCA_017654935.2). Classification (NCBI taxonomy): domain Eukaryota; kingdom Metazoa; phylum Mollusca; class Gastropoda; order Neogastropoda; family Raphitomidae; genus Phymorhynchus; species Phymorhynchus buccinoides. The sequence goes on from CM065689.1 coordinate 9,832,120, forward strand.
CACTAATTCCTTCCTTCCTTCATTCTAACATTCCTTCCTTCATTCATTAATTCCGACATTCCTTCACTAATTATTTCCTTCCTTCCTACCTTCCTTCCTTCCTTCCTTCCTTCCTTCACTAATTCCTTCCTTCCTTCCTTCCTTCCAAAATTCCTTCCTTCCTTCACTAATTCCTTCCTTCCTTCACTAATTCCTTCCTTCCTTCCAACATTCCTTCCTTCC
>CM065689.1:9837341-9847341 GCA_017654935.2 Phymorhynchus buccinoides
TGACAGGCTGCCCGGAGCACGTCTGTTGTTTCCGCGTCGGCATTTCCCTGAAAGACAGAAGAAGAAAAAAAGAAGAAAAAAAGAAGAAAGAAAGAAAGAAATAACAAGCTGATGCGAACACACATTGCGTAGGCCCTATATGTGTGTGTAATGATTAGGCCTACTTCTAATGCAAGCTTTCTAGCGGCGGAGAATGGTTTTGAACAAACGAAAGATTAGGAATCCTCCCTCCCCTCCCCCCCCTACCCCTCCCCCATCCCCCCCTCCCCCCCCCATCTCTCCTTTCCCATCATTGACTCTGCATTCCCAGATTGGACGATGCATAGATGCCCCTGTCTGTCTGTCCCTCTCTCTCTCTCTCTCTCTCTCTCTCTCTCTCTCTCTCTCTCTCTCTCTCTCTCTCTCTCTCTCTCTCTCTCTCTCTCTCTATGTTGCCTACAATCTATATCCTTGGATCACAAAGCTTAAGTTTTCAAAGTCTTCTCTCTCTCACACACACTTTAAGATTAAGATTAAGATTAAAATTATAGCCCCGTCGACAACAAAGGCCATGTCAGGGCTGTCACCACGTTAAATCTCACCACGTATTAAAAAGGGATAAAAACACAAGGTAAAACAAGATCAAAGATTTTTGGTTAAAATACTTTTGGGTTAAAAATCATTAGTCAATCACAAACTTAACAAGTAAAAAAAACTGACACGTCTAGGATTAAAAATATCACAGTTGTTTACATCAAGTGAAATATATTTATCTCTTTCAAGTAATCAAAGATCGTGTCAGGCGGAACGTCGCGGAACAAAACCTTCATTGACTCCGCAGTGTAGTGTTTCCTTCTGACGTCATATAAGTCCCAGCAGTCCAAAAGGACATGACGAATGGAAATGGGAGAATCGCACGCTACACGGTATGGCGGGTCCTCTCCTTTTAGTAAAAAGGAATGCGTGTAGTATGTGTGTCCAGTATGTAATCTACATAAAACAGTTTCTTCCTTCCGGCCGCCAGCAGCCGAAGGAAGATATTCTTTAAGGTCTGGACAGATGTTGAACAGTTTGTTATCTTGGTGCATGTTCCACTCCTCTTGATCGAGATTGTTTTATATAATCAGAAACTCTGCATTTTATATCAGAGGAGGGAACGTACGCCCCCACAGGAGGATCTCCTACGGCATCCTTGGCCAGACGGTCCGCCTCCTCATTCCCTCGAATACCGACATGACCAGGGACCCATGCTAAGATGACGTCAATACCTTTGGATTTCAGAAGCGTAAGCAATTCAAAGAATTGTATTAGTTCCGGATGTTTCAAGTTTTTGTTTGTGGCTCAAGCCACAAACCTATTACTCACTTTGTCGGTCGGTCGGTCGGTCGGTCGGTCTGTCGGTCTAAATTGTTGCACATTTTGACAAAATTGTCGCACTTCAATTCGAGGCTACACATCAAATTGAGGCCGCTCTTTAAAATGATGTATTTTAAAAGCGTACAAAATAATAAACATACGTAATACAGACATTACAACAGACACGACGAGTATGCGGTGTTTCTTTTGATGAGTATAAGTAGGATACATAGTTTTAAATGTTTTCCAAAAGATATCAAAAGTTACGATATGGTGCAGAGATAACATTCTGGTTTACAGATTAAAATTATTGAAAAGCCAGGGGAGGTGACTCATGATTGGAGTGGTAAAACTATGGCGATTTCGCGCTTGTTTACAGCAATAGCCTCTAAGGCTGAAAGGGAGTCGGTACAAACTATAAACTTTTTATTCTCAGATTGCTCTATCATTTAAGAGCGAGGACAAGAGCAGTCAGCTCGACAGTATACACAGAACTTATGGCGCGCCAAAGATACAAAACTCTATCTAGCTGTTCGATAGAGTTTCGAAACTGTATCTATCAGTTCGATAGAGTTTGAAAACCCTATCTAGCTGTTCGATAGAGTTTTAAAACTCTGTCGAACAGCTAGATAGGGTTTCCACAAAATAACCCTATCGAGATATAGTTTTTCTATCGCGATTTCTGATTGGTACATGGCTTCAGCGACAAGTTTGTGGCCTTGGCAGGGCAGTGACCCGTGAATTTGAATAAGACGATAGGCCTAGGCCCCTACATGTAGTCAAACAAACATGGCAGCTGAACGATTTCAACGAGCGAATCTTCCCGGCGTTTCATCTGTAATTGAAGCCGCTAAACGAGTTCGTAGAATGCCACCTATTAGGCTAGGCATAGGTCACAGTCAAAGATACTAGTCCTATCTACCAATGAAATGCTTCGTTTAAAAAAAAGTATCAAAATGGCGCATTCGATAGAGTTTTACGACGAGAAACTCTATCTAGCAGTTCGACAGAGTTTTGAAACTCTATCTAACTGCTAGCTATAGTTTAGAAACTGTATCTAACAGTTTGATAGGGTTTTTAAACTCTGTCGAACTGCTAGATAGAGTTTTGTATCTTTGGCGCGCCATAAGAACTTTCCATTGGAATATGCTTTGAAGAACCTTGGCGCGATGATGGAATAAACGCAGCAGAAGCAACTCCTTCGTCAGATTTGGAACCGTCTGTGAAAATCGTTTGATGATTGGGATTCTTGGAAAGCATCTCCAAGAACATCTCTTTATAAGCTAACGAGCTGGTAGAATGTTTCGGTAGAGCAATGAGATCAAATCTGATGTGTACGCACGTCCATGGTGATATGACACCAGCGTCAATATCCGCCTCTTCCAGATGAGGAAGGATGCGAATGCCCAGAGGTGGAATACTGGAAGGATTTTCTTCATATTTCTTCTGGAAAGGTGGATTCATCACACAGTCGTAAGCTGGATTTTCTGGTTCAGAGTACAGTTGCGAATGACACACACTTACACACATGCACATACACACACTGAAACACATACACGCGCGCGCGCGTGTACGCACACACACACACACATACACACACACACACACTGACCAGGGTCAACACAGAGTGACCACACCACCTTCCTTCCGTCGTGTGTGCAGCACGCTGCAAAGGACTGCAACAATGGGGCCCTGAAAATGGTGGGAAGCACCGTCCCTGAGAAAAGAAGAAAGGAGAGACATAACAAAGGAAGGAAGGAAGGAAGGAATGGTGAAACAAAGACAGAAAGAAATTGAGAGAGAGAGAGAGAGAGAGAGAGAGAGAGAGAGAGAGAGAGAGAGAGAGAGAGAGAGAGAGAGAGAGAGAGAGAGAGATGGTGAGAGAGAGAGATGGTGAGAGAGGGAGAGAGAGAGATGGTGAGAGAGAGAGAGAGAGAGAGATATGGTGAGAGAGATATGGTGTGAGAGAGAGATGGTGAGAGAGAGAGAGATGGTAAGAGAGAGAGAGAGAGATGGTGAGAGAGAGAGAGAGAGAGAGAGATGATGTGAGAGAGAGATGGTGAGAGAGGGAGAGAGAGAGAGATGGTGAGGAGAGAGAGAGAGATAGAGAGAGAGAGATATATATATGGTGAGAGAGAGAGAGAGAGAGAGAGATAGAGAGAGAGATGGTGAGAGAGAGAGAGATGGTGAGAGAGAGAGAGAGAGAGAGAGAGAGAGAGAAAGAAATGGTGAAAGAGAGAGATAGAGAGAGAGAGAGAAAGAGAGAGAGAGAGAGAGAGAGAAAGAAATGGAGAAAGAGAGAGAGAGAGAGAGAGAGAGAGATAGAGAGAGAGAGAGAGAGAGAGGGGGGGGGGAGAAAGAAATGGTGAAAGAGAGAGATAGAGAGAGATAGAAAGAGAGAGAGAGAGGGAGAGAAAGAAATGGTGAAAGAGAGAGATAGAGATAGAGAGAAAGAGAGAGAGAGAGAGAGAGAGAGAGAGAGAGAGAGAGAGAGAGAGAGAGAGAGAGAGAGAGAGAGAGAGAGAGAGAGAGAGAAATGAAGGAAGGGATAAATATGAAATTGAGAAAGAAACACACAAACATTGTGAAAGAAAGAAAGAAAGGAAGAAAGAAATGGCGAGACAGATAGAAAGAAAGACAGACAAATACATAGATAGATAAGACAGACAGACATGTAGACAGACAGACAGACAGACAAATACATAGATAGATAGATACATAGATAGATATATAGATAGATAAATAGATTAGCCAGTGCCACTGACCAATGGTCAATGTGACGTACATTCACATTTTCACTATTTCACAGCTTATTAGTATGTCGTGAGTACTACTGTACCTGGAATTATGTAGATGACCAGTGGTCACTTTGACTTTAAAAAAATAAATTTGATTCTTAACAGCTTATTTCCTGTCACCAGATAATGTATGTGCCTGTATAATGCAGATGACCAGTGGTCACTGCCACTGACCTATGGTCACTATGGCGTAAACTGCACGTTTTCTTTGTTTAACCCTTTCACCGCCAAAGTCGCATTTTAGCACCACAGTGATTTAACACCTATGTCACTAAAAGGCCCTATTGTCTTAGTTTTGGGTAGACAGGATAGACCTCATTTTATATATGTCACAGAAGAATCCCCACTACTGCAGATGGATTTTGTTCTCTACCCAGGTAAATTTAATGGACATTTTGGCTGAAATATGGCTGGCGGTGAAAGGATTAACAGCTTGTTAGTGTGTCACGGGTACTACTGTACCTTGCACAACGTAGATGACCAGAGGTCAATAACATTGGCCCTCATTAGTCACTTTAGCTTCTTTTTTAAATCAACGTTTGACTCATCAGCTTATTTCCCGTAATTTTGCACCCTGTTAGGTTAGTTCAAAGGGGAAATATCTGTATGTGGGGTTCGTATCTGAGGTTCACATTGAATCAAAAGAAATACACAAATTTACTGAAACGCTGTCAGTAAATATGTGTAAAATATGTGCTCAGATTTCAGTAATTACGTGGAATGGCTAGGAGTTTTTTAGTTTTCATGTAATTACTGGGGGTCACAGTAATGTCATGAAATTACTGAACATTTTCAGGAATTTCATGAAATTACTGATTTTACATATTTACGGTAATATGCACATTAGGGCCTATATATGTGCATGCACTGGTCATTGCCACTGACCACTGGTCAGTTACATTGTACAAGGCACAGAAGTACTCATGGCACACTAATAAACTGGTAAATAGTGTAAATGTGCCATTTACGCCATAGCGACCACTGCTCAGTGGCACTGGCTACTGGTCATCTGCAATGAAGATTAATACCAAGTAGACTTAGGCCGGGTTCACATTAGACGCGTAAGTTCCGTACAGAAAACCCTAAATAAGTGGAAGAAAGAAGGATAAACGTTTACGCATAATTATAGTGGAAATTCGGACACGTGCGCAAATCTTTTCCCTTCTTTGTTTCACTTATTTATGGATTGAGCACGGGTTTCCGCATGGAGTATCCGCTTATGTGTGTACACGGCCTAAAAGAAGCTGTCAAATCGTCACTGATCACTGCTCATCTTCACACACTAATAAGCTGTTAAACTGTGAGCATGTGCAGTTTACGTCATAGTGACCATTGGCCAGTGGCAGTGAACACTGGTCATCTGCATCGCACAAGTCAACATTTGATTTGTAAGTCAAAGCGACCCCTGGTCATTGTCACTAACCACTAGTCATCTACAGACACACTAGTACACATGACACACTAATAAGCTGTTAAATAGTAAAAAATGTGGAATTTATGTCAAAGTGACTGGCGGTCAAACACACACACGCACACACACACACGCGCGCGTCAAACTAACACAGAAACTTTGTAGAAGAGATAGAAAGATACAGACAGACAGATGTAGAGAGAGAGACAGAGAGAGAGAGAGAGAGAGAGAGAGAGAGAGAGAGAGAGAGAGAGAGAGAGAGAGAGAGAGAGAGAGGGAGAGAGAGGGAGAGAGAGAGAGAGAGAGAGAGAGAGAGAGAGAGAGAGAGAGAGAGAGAGAGAGAGAGAGAGAGAGAGAGAGAGAGAGAGAGAGAGAGAGAGAGAGAGAGAGAGAGAGAGAACGCTGAACGCTGAAACGCTGAACATTTATTGTCATTACCTCAAGGGTCTGGTGACAAGGGGGGTAATAGGGATAACAAACTTTCTTCTCCTTTCAATGTTATCACAGTCACAAATAGACAGTGAAACGGACAAACACATAGCCTACACACACACACACACACACATTCACACACGCACACACACAAACACACACACACATACAGAGAGAGAGAGAGAGAGAGAGAGAGAGAGAGAGAGAGAGAGAGAGAGAGAGAGAGAGAGAGACGAGAGAGAGAGAGAGAGAGAGAGAGAGAGAGAGAGAGAGAGAGAGAGAGAGAGAGAGAGAACACAGAAAATCCTCTTCAAGAAAAACAACAAGCAGAAGAAGAACAACAACAACAACTAACAAGTGCAACGCCGAGCGGCTGCAAAGTCCCCTCGCAGCATCGCCGAGGTACTACGAAATCGGAATGGCGTAAATTTGACCTTAATGTAAAACTAAGTACATCAGTGGACAGCTTGCATCTTGTGCAACAAGTATACCAAATTTGACGATAATAGACTGAATAGTTTTTGATATATAGCCTAGTTATTATACCCGTGATTTGAGCGCGCGCGATCATGCGCACACGCGCGCACAGAAAAATTCATGACAACTGTCTTATAGACCATTCATCAAGAAATGTTGTGGAAAAAAACCTGCATTAAAATAGATGCAAAACTTCGCGAGATATTAGCGATTATGTGTTTCGGGGTTTGAACCCCGTAACTGGCGCGACCTTGACCTTAATGTAAAACTAAATACATCAGTGGATAGCTTGCATCTTGGCGAACTAGTATACCAAATTTGATGATGATAGACTGAATAGTTTTTGAGAAAAACCGGACGAATAGCCGGACGGACGGAGGTACGCCGGACGGACACCGGACGGACGGACCAGACAAAAACTAACAACAAAACGGCCACTCACCTCTTCAAAACCAGCGGGAGGGGAAGTAGTGATAAGGTCGATGGTTGCGCTGGGAGCAGGGGGAGGGGGGCTCCCACGCGCACTCACCACGTGTCCACCCTCCTCCATGCCCTCCTCTACCCTCCTTCCCCCGTCCCACACTACTCTCTCCTCATCTTCTGATCCTTGGGCACGCACTTTACAACCATGCTGCTGCTGCTGCGGCTGCTGCTGTAGGAATAGCAGAATTTGTTGACGTTCTTTCGGATGTAGCTGTTCGGGATTTTCAGAGAATTCTAACAATTTCACAGCATTCGGAGATTGTCTGGAACTTTGGCACCGTTGCTGTTGTTGTTGTTGTTGATGATGATGATGATGATGTTGACGATGATGATGTTGATTTTGTGGTTGTTGCTGGTGTTCTTGCTGATGATGTTGCTTATAATGTTGCTGTGGTTGCTGATGTTGTTGGGGAACCCGTTGCTGCTGGTGTTCTTGCGGCTTGTGGTGTTGCTGTTGCTGTTGATGTTGTTGTTGCTGCTGCTGTTTTTGCTGTTGTTGTTGTTGCTGCTGCTGCTGACGACGCAGTTTGATTGTATTGAGGGTGGAGGCAACATCGACGCTTTTAGTCGCGCCGTGCAGACGCCGAGCCGAGCGTTGAACTCTCAAGTTGATCTCCAGAGCAGGCAGAAGGTCTACGATAGGCAAGGTACTCCCAACACACAGCCGGTCACTGCCAGAGTCGCTGGCGTTACGAGCACTACCACACTGCACAGACGACGACGCGATCCCTAGCTGATCCGACCTGCTCTTCCTCGATCCTTCCACCACCACGTCGCACGCGCTGCTCGATAACGGAAATGACGCAGAACCGCCAGAGGTCGCCGTTGCGCATCGACTGTCACGTGACGGCGGCGACAGTTCGGAGGTCAAGTCTAGGATTTTCAACGAGACTTTGTCCGATGTTGCTGAACTGTTGTTGTTGTTGAGGACTTTTGGTTGTGAAACACCCGAATCTGTAGACAGGATTTCTGAATCTACCGGTTTGCTGTTTTCAAGAACGTTGTGGTCTGTGGTGAGTGTCGGCACTGAAGTTTCTGAACGTGAGGCATCAGAATCGTTTGTCTGGGGCGTGGCTGGCACAGCGGATTGACCAGCGGAAGGAAAGTGAACTGCGGTAGGCATGATAGACAGAGCCGTGCCGACGCTGTCAACGAACACACCCGGGCCTTTACGCTCCTGGGCCGTGCGCTCAGACTGCGCTCTCTGCCGGTGGAGGCGATCGAAGGGCTGGGTCAGCACCTGGAACGTTCTCCCGGCACAGGTGGCAGCCCTGCGTGCCGCGTGCATGTGCTGAGAAAACAGCTCCTTTCCCGAGTCCTGGATGGTGATTTTGTGCAGAACCACAGTCTTGGACCGGGCGCTGCCGTCGCTTTCTTCGTTCTCTCCCGGCGCAACGTCCATTCCCGAAGCGTTCTCAGAAGTTTCACCGCTGCGAGTTTCGGGCCGCGTGGAAGGTTTATCCGATTCTTCACGGTGTTCGCCGGTCTTACGTCTGTTGTTCCTGGACTGTCTATTGAGTGCCATTTTGGCCAGTTCGGCCAGGTGGGTGTAGCGGGCCAGGTGATTCGGGTGGAACAACTTTCGGGTGGCAGGTGCAGTCCGGGTGGGAGGCGGCTTGCCCGTGTACTGAACACAATTCCCGTGGTGGATGCGGCCTCTGCCTCTGCTTCTTCCAGGAGTCTCCCCTTCCTCCCTGGAGCTGAACAGACTCTTGCCTCTGTCCGTGCAGGGGTGGGTCACGGGACGACGGCTGGTGGTGTTTGTAGAGGGAGCGGGGGCAACTTTGTGAAAGGCCAGCTGTCCCAAGTCGATGAATCCGGGCCTTCTTTGCGGCGAAGTCCCAGGGCCAGGCCGGTTCTCTGCCGGGGCGGCGCCGTCCTCGCTCTCGTCCTTCTCCTGGTCGTTGCTGGACACCTTGGAGTCGTAGCCTTCATCCCAGCCTCCTCCGTCATCATCGTCGTCTTCTTCCTGGACCTTGGCACTTTCCTTGTCTGCTGTTCGTTTACTCTGACAACGACGACCCACCGCTGCGTTTTGTGAAACCTTCTCCACGAGTCCGTTGCCTTTCGAGCTGGTCCTTTGTTTAGGTTGCTTGCTGCACAAGATTGTCCTCTCACCCTCCGCTTCCTCGTCTTCTTCCTCTCCCTCTTCTTCCTCTTTCTCCTCCTCTTCTTCTTCTTCTTCTTCTTCTTCCTCCTCCTCTTCCTCTTCATCGACAGCATCCTCATCATCTTCAGCTTCATCATCAAGCCCGATTCGCTCCTCTTCAGAAGCGCAAGCTTTGTTTCTGTTCAAGTCTTGTTGGTGAGGGGCTTCTCGAGACTTTCTCACTGAAGAGTTACGAGAGATGGTGAGTAGATATTTCGCTCTATTGTTCAGGCCTTCTGGCCCAGTTTTGAGGCCCTTTGGTCCATTACGAAGGCCTTCTGGCCTAGTGTGGAAGCCTTCTGGCCTAGTGTGGAAGCCTTCCGGTCTACTGCGGAAGCCTTCCGGTCTAGCGTGGAAGCCTTCCCTTCTAGCGTGGACACCTTCCGGTCCCGTTTTGATACCCTTTGACCCGTAATTGTGACGGCCTTCTGGCCCAGCATGGAGGCCTTCTGGCCCATTATGAAGGCAATGTGGCCCGTTGTTAAGGCCGTACTGGACATGGGCCAAGTATCGTTGGTGCAGGCTCTGCCTCTCAAAGCCCGCGCGGTCCTGGATGGCTGAGCAGAGGCCGGAGATGTGGCGGAACCTCTCCTCCTCGTAGTTCTCGAGTGAAGACCCTGAACCAAACGGTACGGACAGAAAACGACAAGCGTTGCAAAGCAAGACGTGTCTCGTCCATCCACGGGTGGACGATGATGCACTTAAACCACTAAAAGATTACGGACTTCACTTTTTGTGTCTGTCTGTCTGTCTGTCTGTCTCTTTCTGTCTCTATCTGTCTGTCTGTCTGTCTCTCTCTCTCTCTCTCTCTCTCTCTCTCTCTCTCTCTCTCTCTCTCTCTCTCTCTCTCTCTCTCTCTCTCTCTCTCTCTCTCTCTCTCTCTCTCTCTCTCTCTGTCTCTCTCTCTCTCTGTCT
>CM065689.1:9852341-9889841 GCA_017654935.2 Phymorhynchus buccinoides
AGAGGAGGAAGACCGTTCAGCCTGTCTCCCCATTTCCTCTTTCAGATCCACAGAGTATACGTGAACACTCACTCACAAATTAAATCACGAAACCAAATCGTGCAACCGAATCATCAACTACCCATTTATCTCAATAGTAATGCACCACCTGTTACGCCGTCTTTCTGTGTGAACACGATTTTGTTGTTGTTGCTAAAAGGCCCATCCACACTGCATACGAATCGATTGAGTGCGATCCGATTTTGATACTTTTTTGTTTTTTTGACAGTGCAATTCTACTGTCTAAGTGAATGGGATGAAATCCTACTAGTTAATATTCACTATAGTTCTTCTTCCATCTAGTATGGCTTGTACCCACGTGTCGTCATATCCGGCCACAAGGAGCGTGCCATAGTATGGCAGACCGCCATCTTGGTCAGTAACTTTGTTTGAAAAATGCAAGATCGATGCTGTTTACACACAAGTATGACTAAGATGGCGACACTTCCGTTGGAAGGGTCGAGATGCGCACGCAGGTGGGGGGGGAGCCATCCACATGCACAATCAACAATTTGATTTTTGGATACTGTTTGGTCGAGGTCCGAAGGAGAACAGAAACAAATCAAAACAACCCTAATCTACAGCGACCCAGCCAGCCAAGACCCGTTCAGCGGAAGCTCGGCAGGATGCTGAATCGGCAGTTGTAGGGGAAGAGGGGGTAAAAAGCCCATGGGCGGGTAAGAAGCCCATGCCAATTATCTCATGAAATGAAGTAAATTTCAGTCACATTTTGCCCATCAGACGAGTGTTAATGTTTGGCATTTGTCTCATGGGCAAATTTGACTGAAATTTGCTTTATTTCTTGAGATAATTGGCATGTGCTTCTTACCCGCCCATGGGCTTTTTACCCCGTCTTACCCTAGCCTACACGAATCTGATGAAATATCTTTTTTTTTTTTTTTGGTATCGGACATTTTATTTAGTGGTGGGGTTTTTTGGGGGGGTTAATTTTAGACGGAAGTATTTCACGTGAATCATGACTCGCAGATATCGTCACAATCGTATTGGGGTCAAATCGTATGCAGTGTGGCTGGCCCTTAACCCTTTCACCGCCAGCCACATTTCAGCCAAAGAATTCCATTACGTTTACCTGGGTAGAGAACAAAATCCATCTGCAGTATTGGTGATTCTTCTGTGAAATATATAGGTCTAGGCTTACTTCCCAAAACTAAGACAATAGGGTCTTTGGATAATAGACCCCAATTTGATGCCTTTTTGTTTGTGGCTCAAGCCACAAACCTATAACTCACTTTGTCTGTCGGTCTGTCTGTCTGTCCAAAATTGTCGCACATTTTGACAAAATTGTCGCACTTCAAATCGAGGCTACACTTCAAAATTAATTGAGGCCGCTCTTTAAAATGATGTATTTTAAAAGCGTACAAAATAATAAACATACGTAATACAGACACTACAACAGACACGACGAGTATGCGGTGCTTCTTTCGATGAGTATAAGTAGGATACATAGTTTTAAATGTTTTCCAAAAGATATAAAAAGTTACGAAATGGTGCAGAGATAACATTCTGGTTTACAGATTAAAATTATTGAAAAGCCAGGGGAGGTGACTCATGATTGGAGTGGTAAAAATAGACCGCGTGTCACAAACTATTGCGATTTTCGCGCTTGTTGTATTATAATCACTGTGGTGCTAAAATGCGACTTTGGAAGTGAAAGGGTTAAAAAAAAAGTCACCCAAGGCATGTTTTGGGTGTGTCATGGTCTTAATTAATATAACGCAAGCTTTGGGATATTAGTAATGAGGAACGTTTCTTCTCTTAATACGGGATTAACGGGACTTTCCTGGTATTGCAGTAGGCCCCTACCTCCAGGATCGACCCACTATCTGAACATTTATATATATGTCCTATATGTACAAGTTCCGGTGTCGTGAGAAATATGTACTCCCGTGAAATAAATACCCTTGCGCATGCGCACTAGAACCGTTGCTACTTCATGTGCCGAGAAATAAGTCAACTATTATTTAAAATATTGAGATATAAGTGATGAATCTACATGAAAAAAAACAAGAAATAGAGCCGGGGGGGGGGGGGGGGGGGGGGGTGAAAAGTCTACATCTTTGCCGATAAATCGATGTACAAACCTATGCCACTTAGTTTCGTACTTTTCAAAATGGCGGACGATATATATCATGCAGACAAAAATAAATAATAATAAATATTAGAAAAATATCACTGACTTCTCAATATTTAGTGATGAATCCTCTGTTCTTCCTGCATGCCACAAGACGCCTCTGAATGTATTTAGGGGCGAATCTTTCCCAAACAGCAAACAATTCGAATGAGGAAAGGGTATTTATTTCACGGGTGAGGTATTTTATACCACACCGGGTCGGAGGACGTTTAACATAATATTTACTTTTTTCAAGATATTTCGATTTCCCCATGGCAAAACAGCGATTGCCCACTCTTAATATGACTGTGTCTGTGTACACGTTAACATTATTCACGATATATTTCTGTTTCCCCATGGCAACACAGTGATAGCCCTTAATATAACTAAATGTTAAAGGTCTGTGTACACGTTAACATTATTCACGATATATTTCTGTTTCCCCATGGCAACACAGTGATAGCCCATTCTTAATATAACTAAAGGTTAAAGGTTTGTGTACACGTTAACATTATTCACGATATATTTCTGTTTCCCCATGGCAACACAGTGATATCCCATTCTTAATATAACTAAAGGTTAAAGGTCTGTGTACACGTTAACATTATTCACGAGATATTTCTGTTTCCCCATGGCAACACAGTGATAGCCCATTCTTAATATAACTAAAGGTTAAAGGTCTGTGTACACGTTAACATTATTCACGATATATTTCTTTTTCCCCATGGCAACACAGTGATAGCTCACTCTTAAATATAATATGACTTACATTCGCGATATATTTCTGTTTCCCGATGGCAAAACAGTGATAGCCTCACTGTGTTGCCATGGGGAAATAGAGAAATATCTTGTGAATAGTGTTAACGTGTGCACACAGACGTTTAGTAAAATAATGTCCACGCTTCTGACGCCAGTACAAGCTTTCGTAAATATCCTAATTACTCAACACAAAAAACTAAGCGTAAAGAGTTGAGACTCCCATCATATTCTACGCGTCAAAACAAAAATGGTGGACAACACACCAATAAAGTCAGCAATATTCGCACTATTACGATAAAGTCAACATTATGGCAACATTGCTCTTAGCTACTTCCTGCCCGACACGAACTCTTTAACCCTTTCATCGCCAGCCATATTTCAGCCAAAACTTTCCATTAAGTTTACCTGGGTAGAGAACAAAATCCATCTGCAGTATTGGTGAGTCTTCTGTGGCATATATAAAATAAGGTCCACCCTTACTTCCCGAAACTAAGACATTGGGGTCTTTGGATAATAGACCCCAATTTGATGCCTTTTAGTGACATAGGTGTTATAATCAATGTGGTGCTAAAATGCGACATTGGCGGTGAAAGGGTTAAATGTCTCCAACGATGAAAGAAGGGGGTACACACGGTACTCGAACCCAAAGTCAATCTTTCAAACACTGATACGCAGAGGGCACTTCAAAACTGACACCATTTTGGGCTCTATCCTTCGATAACTGAACGCGGTTTCACACAATAATAATAATGGGAATTTATATAGCGCTCTTTCTCACATGAGCTCAGTGCGCTTTACATTGATAACAAGAACATTAAAGGCAAACAAATAATGAATCATTAGAAAGTAAAATAAACACGATGATTGCATAGTCTCTGCCCGGGCGGTTGTTCCCTAAATGCTATTCTTCTCAATGCAAGTTGCGTGGTTTAGGTTAATAGCATTGGTTTATGCTACTCTCTATCCCTTGCGGGTAGGCCTACTTCAAACCTGACACCATTTGGGCTATATCCTTTGATACCGAACGTTTCACGCAGTTGCTGTTGTTTTTCCCGGTCGTCGTTCCGTAATGCTATTCTTCTCAATGCAAGTTGCGTGGTTTAAGTTAATAGCATAGGTTTCTCTTTCTCTCTATCCCTTGCGGGTACTTCAAAACTGACACTATTTGGGCTATATCCTTTGATACCGAACGTTTCACGCAGTTGCTGTTGTTTTTCCCGGTCGTTGTTCCGTAATGCTATTCTTCTCAATGCAAGTTGCGTGGTTTTAGTTAATAGCATAGGTTTCTCTTTCTCTCTATCCCTTGCGGGTACTTCAAAACTGACACTATTTGGGCTATATCCTTTGATACCGAACGTTTCACGCAGTTGCTGTTGTTTTTCCCGGTCGTTGTTCCGTAATGCTATTCTTCTCAATGCAAGTTGCGTGGTTTTAGTTAATAGCATAGGTTTCTCTTTCTCTCTATCCCTTGCGGGTACTTCACAAAACTGACACCATTAATTGTGGGATATATATATATCCTTTGATAACTGAACGTTTCACACATAGTCTCTGTACTATTGCCAGGTCGGTTGTTGCCTATCCTTCTCAATGCTAGTTGCGTGGCTTAGTTAATAGCATTGGTTTCTCTTTCTCTCTCTCTCTGTCCCTGCCTCCAGGCCTTGTGCCAACACTGGTTCCTAATTCCCTTCTCAAGGGGCCAGCTTTCGTTAAGAAGGTGACCACTAGTAATAAGCTAGCGTTGGAGAAATAACAAAAAGAGTCCCGGCTAGCGTTCAGACTGCGTTGCTTGGTCCTACTTTTCACAACATTTTTAGAAAATAGGCTTTTTTGTTTTTCTTTTTTAAATGAAAATTGATAACAGATAGTTCATGTAATTCTTGCATCAATATTGGCCGCACCTTTGGCTTTGATTAAAAATGCAAATGTTAAGAGATATTCTCCCCCCGTATCATACCTCACTTTTCAGAATACAATTTCGTAAAAATGACGCATAATTATACTGTTTCAAGCGATCCTGCAATTCACACAAAAGAGGCAACGAATAGAGCTAAATTAATGCTCTCTGTCAGAATGGCAATGACAATCCACTCCCAAACTGGTACATTCTATGGGGGTATACCCTAACCCTCCACACTTTATAAAAAAACCCCATTCCTTTCCTGTTTTCCCTTCAATTTATAGGCGTATCCTTTCCGAACAAACAGACAAGGCAAAAGTAGGCCTATCTTATAATCTTCTACTTCTGCAATTTACAGGCTATGAGGTATGTATGTGTTCGGTTTCCAGTTTTCAGTGGTCTCCTCGCTGCATACAGCCGACACATTCCGATTTCGGGGAGCCCAAAAGATAAAATTATTTGGAAGATTTTTTTTTAAAGGCAGGAGATTTGGCCAATAAGTCAGAAAGATGGTAAGATGACAGAAAACAAAGGGAAAAGGCAGAGTCAAACATATTAGAGGAAGTTACAAGCACAGAGCTTCCAGAAGGTGAGGGAACTATTTGTACGAAAAATACCCCCACCCCACTCCCAGGTATCCCCACGAGGAGAAACTTGTGGAGGGGGCGGGGGCCGTCCAGCTTCCCCGTATGGAGGCACGAGGCATCCACTTCTTTGGAAAGATGCAAGCTATAAGTTGACGCAGCAACAGCACATACCGACTGAACGGACCCACAAGGATTTGTTCCTTAGCACGGTTCGGTATTGCACTGTTAAGGCCCCGCAACACTGCATACAGTACGATCCGATTTTGACACTTGAGGCATGATTGACGTGAAATCCTACTGTCTAAATAAATCCGATGAAATCCTACTAGTTACGTTCACTATTATTTGTAGTCTCCCGGTACACGAATCTGATAAAATATCGCATTTTTGTATCAGACATTTTTATTTGATTCGTGCATCGCCTATATGCCTAGGCCTCTGCAACTAGGGTTATTAACTCCCTTGACAGTGAGAGTGATGCCCTTGCAGGTCAGTACTGACAAGGGCATTCACTCTTGCAAAAGGCAGCCATTTAGTGGCATCAAATAGGGTTATTGGCGAGTTATTCCCCTGTTTGGTCAGTACTGAACCATCTTCCCCCACCCAAGGGCATTCACTCTTGCAAAAGGTGTTCGTTGCAGACCCCGTATCGCATCGTGTGCTGTGGGTCGCCCCCTTTAGACTACCACATCTATGGAAAACATAACAATTACTTTGATTAATATAGTTCTTGTAACTTACTCTAATCTGTCACTCTCTTTGACTCTGCCTTTTCCCTTTGCTTTCTATCATCTATCTTTCTGACTTATTGGCCCGTTCTCCTGCCCTTTTTTCAAAAGTATCTTCCAAATACTGTTCTGCTTCGAGCTCCTCCGAAATCGGAATGTGTCGACTGTACGCAGCGGGGAGACCAGTGACAACTGAAAACCTGACACATATGTACCTTACCCATTATGGCCATGGAATGCAGAAGAACATCCGGTGAAAACCTCCGCCACAGAATAACTGTGGTAGCTGCTACCTGTGTCATAAAATAAATTCCTGTCGTAATTCTTACTCATGTTGCATCCCCTCTCAGTTGGCCCAAAAAGATTTAAAGACAGCTATGGCTGAGGAAGGTCCCCAAAGGCCAACCACCCCCTACGCTAAGCTACAAAGAAACACACAAATGTATTTCAGCCGGTGTTGCATAAAATACCTCACCCGTGAAATAAATACCCTTTCCTCAATTCAAATTCTTTGCCGTTTGGAAAAGATTCGCCCCTGAATACATTCAGAGGCGTCTTGTGGCATGCAGGAAGAACAGAGGATTCATCACTAAAATGTTGAGAAGTCAGTGATGTTTTTCTAAAATGTATTTTCAATTATGTTTGCCTGCGTGGGTGCTTGTTTATATCGTCCGCCATGTTGGAAAATACGAAGCTAAGTGGTATGGGTTTGTACATCCATTTCTCAGCAAAGATGTAGATTTACACCCACACCACCACTCCGCTCTATTTCTTGGTTCTTTCGGTGTGGACTGAGCGCTGATCAGATCATCCAGGGGCGGGGTTACAGGGTTTCTCGACACCCCACTCCCACCACACAAAAAAAGAGGAACCCCTCTGTCGCCCAAAATGTACGTTATAGAAGGATGAAAAGTACGAAAATGACTCGATGTTTGGCTTAATAAGCAATACAATGCCAATGTAGCGCCCTGCAAATAGTGTGATTGAGTGTAACAGACCTGTTTACCCCCTACACAAGTCTTGAGTAGTCTGGATAGCTGAAATGAGTAGTTTGGGTGTGAAATGAGTAGTCCTCTTCATTAAACCATCAAATATTGTTCACTGAAAATGAGTAATTAGAGCATTATTTTAAATTTTGAAGAGTAGTAGAGGTCGAAATTGAGTAGAATACTACTCGAAAAGAGTAGAGTAAACAGGTCTGGTGTAAGATGCAAGGTAGGCCGTGAAAGGAGTTTCCAGAACCCCCCCCCCCCCCCCCCCCCCCTTAGGATGTACCTTATAGAAGGTACAGCGGCCCGCGATAGGTGTGTTTGAGGGCAAGGTAGGTCGCAAAATGCTGAAATGCTCTGTCGTGGCTAAAGGGAAAACCACCGATCCCAGGGATCGGGTCTTCTTCGCCAGAAAAGCTCTGCCTCGCGGTGGCTCGCACAACAGGGAACAAAGAAGGGCGAACCGTCTCTCTCGCCAGCTGTGATTCAAATGTGGCGCGCGCTCAGCACCTCCCCTCTTTTATAGTCCGGCCGTGCCTTTAAGTCACGATTGGCTTCTAGACTTGGTTGCCCCCCCCCCCCCACCAAAAACTTCTGGCGGTAGTGAAAATTTATGGTGGAAGGTGTTTTTCTTTGCAAATCTGACCCCCCACCCAAGAAAAAATTCAGGACTTTGGATAGGAGACATGGTCTCAATATTTAAAAAAATAGTTGACTTATTTATCACATGAAATAGTAACGGTTCTAGTGCGCATGCGGCAAGTGTTTATTTCACAGGGGGTACGTATTTATCACGACACCGGGACTCTAATCCGAAGGAGGGCTGGGGTAGGTGACGCAATATGCTGTCTTTCCTTTGTTCAATTTAATGCAGTGTAGAATAATAATATGGACTAATCTTGCACTGGCTGTGAGGAGATTAGCCGCTCTAATCCTAAAAGTTGTTTTTGCCTTGACGAGCCAAACCTCTCCCTCTGTGCTAAACAAACGGTGGCTATGACTAAATTAAGCCAATTAGCTTTGGTGGCTTGGTTTTTAATCGAGGCTGACGGTACTGTTATTTGACTTTGATTTTTTCTTTATTTATGGAAGGGATGTGTATCACTTTACAGCCGAATATCATAATCAGACCTGTTTACCCCCTGCACAAGTCTTGAGTAGTCTGGATAGCTGAAATGAGTAGTTTGGGTGCAAAATGTGTAGTTTTATTCATTAAACCATCAAATAATGTTCACTGAAAATGAGTAGTAATCAAGAATTAAAGAGCATTATTTTCAGGTTTGAAGAGTAGTAGAGGTCCAAACTGAGTAGAATACTACTCGAAAAGAGTAAACAGGTCTGCATAATGAAGGCCTGTCTGCTTACTACACACACACACACGCACTTGGAAAAAGAATATGTGAACTAAATGCAAGTGAACAAGAGGATAGAAATGAATTTGCTGGAAAAGTTTCTATTATTGCACTTCATATAAATTTCAGTTTTGAGATAATAAAGTATGATTGATTGATTGACAATATTGATGATGCATGGTATTATTTTAGACGATGCTGAAGCACTTCATGTAAATTTCTCAGTTTCGAGACAATAAAGTATGATTGATTGATTTAAATTATTTTTTAAAAAATCGCTGGAAAAGTAAAACCACTAATATAATCCATGGTGACATTCTTCTAACCCTTCTCCAAACACAGTCACTTTAGATACCGCGATATATTTCGTACAAATAGTTCCCCCACCTTCTGGAAGTTCTGTGCTTGCAACTTCCCCTCATCTATCACTCTCTTCAACTCTGCCTTTCCCCTTTGCTTACTGTCATCGACTATCTTTCTCTGCCTTACTGGTCCAACTCCATTCTCCTGCTTCTTTATCTCCAAGACACCCGTACAAAGAATTTCTCCAGCCGAAGCCGGACATGGAGAGACAGTCGAAGAGAGATAGACAGGGCCCCCAGGGACCCCCATTTGGGGGTCTATGAAGTACTAAAATACCCTCTAAAAGAATCTGCAGAGGGTTCCAGGGATGCACTAGAAAAATTATTTTTAGCATTCGCAATGCTACTGGGACCCTCTATCCCGCCTCTACACTGTAAGTGAAGTAGTCCCTGGGACCCCTGGTTTTGCGGGGCGATTGGGATAGAAGGCTTAGGTATTTGTGCGTAAATCAAGCTATTCCAGCACAGTATTGTTGTTTGTGCAATAAGAAAAGTCCAACAAAAGTTATGCATGAATTTTGATTAAAATGGGTGCCGACTAGTCCATTCCATGAACCCAATCGCACTGTTCTGCGTAAAGAGATGCAATGAAATAATAAACTGGGTTATTTTCAAACTTCACTTGGTTCTCTCCCTTAAACTTTACATGTTGTCCAGTCACATTGAGATACATAGTACGAGACTTATTATATCTCAGAAGCGTTTCAAAAGTACAGTGAAACCCGCTTTATTTCAAGTGCCTTGGGACCACCAAATGACTTGAAATTATCCGAGTGCTCGGATTTTTTGCCCAGTCTAACACAAAATTGAAATTAACCGAGCAAAGTTGAAAAAATTAACCGAGCAAGACGGGGGAGAAAGGTTTTTTTTATAGTATGGATATTTTACCACCACACATGTCCGTACCACTTCAGTTTCCTTTCTTGACGATGGTGAGCAGGTAGTCATGAGGTCCAATGATTCTGTCCCTGACTTCCTCATTTATGATACAGTATGGTCTTTGTACGAGATGTTCAGGATCTTGCGGTAAAAACTTGAAGTAAAAGTGCATTGACTTGAAATTAGGCGAGCAAAAAAATTGAATTTTGCCGATCTCCTCCTCTTGAAAAATGAGTTGACTTGAAATTAACTGAGCACTTAAAATTAACCGGGTTTCGCTTCAGTTGGGACAGATTTTAATTGAAATTAATTGGAGTTCTGCAACAGATAGAAAGAAGGCCTCTGGCCGGGACCTTAGAATGACTTGAAATTATCCCGAAATTGAAAATAACCGAGTTGAAATTAAGCGGGTTTCACTGTAGTAGGAATTAATAGGACTTTAGGACTTCTAACATATGAAAAGCTTTATACTATCTCAATGTGAATACACGAGACCCTGGTTACTTTGCATAGGATGAGTTTTGTGTTGGAAAATCACATTCTAAATTTTGCTTTGAGCTAGGATTAGAAACATGGCAGATGACTGTGGACTCAAAGGTACTCGAGTATCACATCCACTGAATTAGTCTTTACTGAAGGGTGAAGTTCCGCTGTATCATTTGTGCAGCATGCGACTCACCTATTTCCATCCAACACAATTTATCAAACAAAAGTGAATCAGATTCATTTCCATTACAATAATGAAAACGTTGCCTTCCAAAATCATTTGTTCAAAGCAAACAACTTGAAGAAAGGAAGTTATGATGCTATAAATTGCTTTTTTGGAAAAAAAATAAAATAAAAATAAAAAAGCTTTCTTGAGTCATTGATCCAAGCATTACAATTTTTTGAAATCTGGGAATTACAAAATTGTGATATCTCAATGCAGTTAAAAATCCACCAGATCACGTGTCAAAATCACGGGTTTCACATGTTTTCCCTCTTATAGCTGGTAGGAAACCTTGTTTCGACCAGGTTTTACTCCCATACAAATGCCCCCAAGTCTCGATAGCTGAAATGAGAAGTTTTGGTGTGAAATTAGTCGTCTTCATTAAACCATCAATGTTCCATGAAAATGAGTAATTAGAGCATTATTTTCAATTTTGAAGAGTAGTAGAGGTCCAAATTGAGTAGAATACTACTTGAAAAGAGTAGAGTAAACAAGTCTGCATCATGTTAAAGAGCAGCCTCAATTTCAAGTTGGGGGCACTTGTATATGTGTCACAGCTACCCAGAAAAAAACAAGGGACTTAATCGTGGTGGGTCAGTGCATCTTTAAGGACATTTTTCTCTAGAAGCTTATGCAACGACTTTCTCAAACTAGAAAGCAGCGACAGTGCGAATCGCGTGTCAAGAGTAATAACTCAAGTTTCTTCCATAATTGTACAGTCAGCCAAACATAGAGGCTTGAACTCATTGGGAGTCATGACGGTAGACGTAGATGGTAGACGTCTGCCTTCACCACTAAGTCTGTGTTCAGATCACGACGGCAGATAACTGCCGCCGGAATCTCTCATTTTATTAAACACACACAAGTAGCGTTATTCAAGGGAGCTTACTGTTGAAGGTAAAAATACTCATTTACTCCTTCCCTTAGACCATATTTTCTTATTCTGGGCTTTTTTTTTTAGCAAGTTTTATTCAGTCACTAAGCTGTAAAATTTTAACGGCACCCCCAAACTTTTACACAAAATTCAATTTTTGTTCTTACTATATTTAGTACAGTGGAATCCGCTTAATCGGCCACTTTTGGGACCATGAAAAATATGGCCGATAAAGCGAATCAGCCGATAAAATGAACATCGAGATACTGTATGATGCAATTATGCAAGTCAAAAGCAATGACGTCAAAATTAAATGTTGCAGTTCAAATTCTTTCCCTTTTTGTGATGTGTGTGTGTGTGTGTTTATTAATCCTACAACTTGACAGAAGCACGAGTAAAAGACAATGATTTTGTTTTCTTGAGTGATTTTAACGCCATGCAGGGTCTTTCAATTGACAACAGCTCACCTTCCAACTTCACACTCAACCATGTAAACGTCAAAAGCGTGTTGTCAGTTTGTCTGTCTCTGTTGTTCTCCCTCTCAAAAAGGGGTAAAGAGGAAAAATTAGAGAGAAAAAGTGGCCAATAAAGCAAAATTGAAGATTTCAGCTTTGGCCGTAAAAACGAACAAAATAACACATGCTTAAGAAGAAAAAAATCCGTTCCAGAGGAAATTGGCCGATTAAGCGGCTTTGGCCGATTATCCGATGGCCAATTAAACGGATTCCACTGTAGTCACATTATAAGGCGCAGGGGAAAAAAATATCGCCTTATTTTTAGACAGAAGTATTTCACGTGAATCATGACTGACAGACATCTTCATAATCAGATCACATCGTAGTCAGTGGGTCGCCCCCTTTAGACTACCACATCTATGGAAAACATGAGTTACTTTGTATGCTTGTAATTACTTTGCAATATTGTTAAAGTAAAAAGGATAGGACAAGGCAAGGAAGTAGCAGAGAGCAGACATGCCAACCCCCTAACAGACCAAAGAGGAATGTTTGTAGTTAGTAGGAAAGAAGAATTTTTGGGAGCTAAGAGGAATTTTGATGCAGCATTTTACCTTTCACGCGTAAACATAATTTGAAGCAAGCAATTTTCATCCTTGTGAACTTGTCTTGTTTAAAACTAGTCTTGTCTGTAAGTGTAAGTGTCACAACTATTCCTAACACAATAGAAGCTTTTGGTTTGTTCCTCTGTCCTTTTTATTTGGGCAGACCAAGACGGTTGGTGCCATAGACGACTTAAACAATAAGACTTGGAAGGAAGATAATGAATCAATTTAAGTTCATCTTTGTTCTCCTTTCCTTCCGATGGCTCGAAAAAGTCGGTAGCGGTGGAAGACGAAGTCTGGGAGTTTGCAGTTTTAATAAGACGATGAGAAGTACAGGCATGGTAGTGGGGGCAAAGTGGTTTTCAAGGAAAATGGCCGAGGGTCCAGGGGGCTGAATAAAATAGTGAAATTTTCACTTTTTCATGCCATTTCAATGCATTTTTTAATAATTTTGTTTCAAACTGTTTCGCGGATTTTGGAGGTCTACCATGCCTGGAAGTAATGTGGCATTTGATGTCTTGACACCCCCCATAGGACTTTTAGTGTAGTGAGCACATCATACATCTAGCATGATGCACACTTTCTTGATCTCTGAATGCACAGATACTTTTCCATGTAATCTTGGCAGAAATATTGGTCTATTCTTTCTTTTCTCCCCAGAGTCTCACACACATCGATGTGTCAATCGCCATCTTGACGGAAGTGCGCAAACAGAAACTAGAAAGTCGGTTATACGCACAGCAGCTGTGCTGCTCTGAATATAAAACGATGAATTTGTGTGTTTAAAAAAAAACCCATGAAGTTTTGAAAGTGGAATTTTATGGACTTGAGCGGAAGGGCGAAAGAAATGTAGTCTGAGTGGAAGAAAAATTTCACTCAAAGCGGAAAGGTTGGCAGGTCTGAGAGAACAACGCAGAAAAAAACTATTATATGTGATGCAGCACAGGAAAACCAGGCTAATGTCGTAAATGATCACTTTTGACTTATTCATATTTTCAGAAAGGCCAGAGACAACAGATTAACAGGCAAAAAATAGAATTCATCTATCTCTAATAGTTTATTTTGAACAATTTTTCAATCAATCAAATCTCTCTCTCTTTCTCTCTCTTGTGGCTGGCCGACTTTAGCTGGGTATTCGCGTACTGCATCACATATATCCACAAACAATCCACAGGCCCAAAACCGTTTGCAAGAATTTTTGTCCCTTTATTTTTTTCTCTTCACACGTTCTCAGCACACATTACAGGACCCATTCGGGGAACTCGAAGGTGACGTCTTTGCCCGTCAGCTTCTTGTACACCGCAGAGAAGGTCTCCAGCTGAAACACAGCACACGTACACACTTACAGTAAGAACATGGGTGCAACTACACAAAGTGAAAAAACCTGAAAGGCCGGGGTCCAGGGGTAATGTCCCCATGCAGCTGAAGAATTGATTTATGAAGGTATTTTAGTTTGTTTTTTCCACAATTCATACAAATGCTTATTTAAAAGTGTTTGAAAAATACAGTGACAAATCTTAAAAAAAGGGGTTTCCTTTTCTGGTAAAATTCAAAAACAGGAAATCCTTGTATACCAGGAAAAGTTGCACCCAAGTACTTCTCATTCAGGACGATTTACCAATATACTCGGAACAGGAGAATGGCAGTCAGGGCCTACCTACGAGTATTCTCGGAACAGTAATTTTTTTAAAATCTTAAGCATGTCTAAATTCAAGGGTTTTTTCCAATCCAAACCAAGTTTTTTTTAGTTATATCTATTCATCACTGTTTCAGCTTTCGTTTTACTTATGTTTGGTACTTCTATACATTTTAATGTTAAAAATGTCAAACAAATCGGCCCTAGACAAGTGTCAGAATATACTTCAATACGTTTTCATTAACAGTGATAGTAATGAGACTAATGATTCCGATGTTAATGCAGGTAACCACGAATTCAAAGTAAAAAAATAAACATGGATCAATTAGTAATGTTGTCAAAACTGAATAATTGACAGTGTGAATTTTGTTGAGTTTCTTATTTGTTAATAACATTTTTTTCTAGGCAGCCTCAGGCCAGTAATGGAGGCAAACATCATCAGTAGCTAGAGGTGGGGAGAAAAACCGTTTTGAACTGAAAAACCGGTGCTAAACTTTCGCGGTTCGAAAAACCGGTTCGAGTTTTTGTGAACCGGTTTTTTTAACTGCAAACTGAAAGTAAGTTTTTCTTAGAATAACGCATTCTTTTCGAAAATAAGTTTTGATTCTCAGCGCACATGTTTGTAAACCAAGAGTAGCTGTTTCTAGTTTGTGGTGGTCTATGGCTTTGACTTTGACTGAGTGTTGACTCACACTACGGTGTGGCAAATGTCCGCCAAAAGCAGCGTAGGGAAGCAACTCTCACCAGGCAATTGGCCTTGTGCTAGCAAAATGAATATTCTGACAAATGTGTTTGCATAGGTGAAACTAGGATACACGTACTGGTTAAAAAAACTTTTTTAGGAAAACTTTAAAACCGGTTCTCATTTTTGAACCGGTTCTCAACTCTATCAGTAGCCTGGGGTTGCCTAAAATATTATAACCAGACCTGTTTACCACAAATTATCACTGTCAGTAATCCAAGCTCTCAAATCAGTGATTTCAGGCATCTGTCAGTAATTAGATATTCACACGACGATGCTTATGTTTTTTCGCCATACTTGCGATCACACCAACGAAAATGGCGGCCTGGGTTTGTAAACAGCAAGCGGATCGACCGGAAGTAACGATTCAAGGACATCACTAGCTTTGATAGCTGACGATAATGCCAAGTACCGTTCAAATTTGTTGCTTTTCTATCAATTTCTTCTTTTTTTTCGCACTCGTTCAGCGGAATGGAGGCAAACATCATCAGTAGCCTGGGGTAATCGGAGGTCTCAAAACATAATAATTACGGGCAAATCCGTAAGGACAACATGTCTGTCACAACACACAAAAAGCGCAACAAAAATCACAACAGTCTGGGATTCAGTTCCAAGTTGAATTTTCACTCTGAAATCGCAGCTACTTGCACTACAAAATCAGAATCATTAGATTCCGTTGGGAGTTCAGGGGGAGCAACTCCTGAAGCTGAAGCAAAAATTGAATTGTGGGATATAATTATTTACCAGAGCTCTCCCACAGCTGTTTCGGGAGGAACATTTAGTTTATTTATATTTTCATAAGTTGTTTCAAGCCAACTTTAGTTTACCATAAGTTGCTTTTCATAAATTACAATCACGAATATGTTGTAGTATGTGACTAAATTACTTATATTCAGTGGATATTGCTAGATTTTCACTAATGGGCAATTTTATTTATGTTTGTGTATTATTCAAGAACATTTTCTACTAAATATGTTGTATGATACTGCTCAACAAAATAAGTTTTTACCATAAATCTGATGGAAGAAATATATTAAAAATACAATGAAGAACATACAGCCTGAATATTTTTACAAGCAAAAGCTTTTTGCAGCAACTATCTAAGATTTCTAAATTCAGTCTTTTAACTAAATAGCTTGATTGTGTATGGGGTGGAACAGCTGTGCTCCTGCAATTACAAGACAAAGTTTATACTATTTTACACCACAGATCTCTGCACTTTTCCAGGACCATACCAATAAATTTCAAGGACTGAAAATGATGTATTAAAGCCTTAAAGATTAAGCCTGTGTGTGAATATTTAGACGCATACATACACTGAAACATGCACACACACGATCACCTTTCATGAACATGTGTGATTAAACCATTGTGTAACTGTGCACTATGAGAAAGTGTGTATGTGTGTGTGTACACATGTATGCATGCATGTATGTGAAGGTAAGAAAAACAGCAGGTGAAGATGTGAATGATAGTGTGTGTGTGTGTGTGTGACTAGGAGTGTGTGTGTGTGTGTGAGAGAGAGAGAGAGAGAGAGAAGAGAGAGAGAGAGAGAGAGAGAGAGAGAGAGAGAGAGAGAGAGGGAGAGAGAGAGAGAGAGAGAGAGAGAGAGAGAGAGAGAGAGAGAGAGAGAGAGAGAGAGAGAGGAGAGAGAGGGGGAGAGAGAGAGATCAGAGAGAGAAAACTGAAGTCACAATCCTCTGAAGAGACAGAGAGTACAAGGAGAGAGAGAGAGAGAGAGAGAGAGAGAGACCAAGAGAGAGAGAGAGACTATAGAGGAGAGAACACTGAAATCAGATAGTCTGAAACATCACCAAAAAAGGCTTTATGCCCCAGTGAGAAATCACACTAAATCATGCTATTTAAAAAAGGCTTTAAGTGAGAAATCATAAAATGCTATTTAAAAAGTGTAAATAAAAAGGCAAAACCTCTGACAGAAGATGCCAATCCTCTGTCAGAAATTCTCAATCCTCTGAAATTAGCTGATCCTCTGACAGTTCTGATGCCTGGAGAGAGAGAGAGAGACATGTCTTGCTCGAGACAAGGAAAGCGGTAAATGCAGGCTTTGCTATTGCTTGAGCTCCGAAAGTTTGTGCGCGTGTGTTTGGGGGGGGTGGGGGTAGGGGCGTCTGTGAATGCCTATTTGCATGTATGTGAGCGATATGTCTTTGTTGAACTTGTTTTCTTATCATTCTTTGCTAAGCGCACAGAGCTCCACATTATGTTAGGTTTGGTACATTATAGTCACAGAGGCGTCTCTGTGAAATTCGGGTTGGAGAGCGCATCGCAGCCAGAGACGCGCCACTCAATTTTTTTAAAATTTTTTGCATGCGATTTTTGTGTGATGAGGGAGGAAGGGGGGGGGGGGGTATTTTGACCAAATGACAAATTTTTCGCTGCAATTGGGTCTAACCTGTGCTAAGTGCATGAGCACACGGGACCTCGGTTTATCGTCTCATCCGAAAGACTCCACGTTCAGACAGCAAGGCCTAGTGCAAAGTGAGAGGAAAAATCCCCTGTACCCAGTTTCGAACTCGGGTTTACTTGACACGAAGCAAACGCGCTACCACTGTGCCACAATACACATTGGGTGGAGGAGTGCGGTATATAAATGCTTCACTATTATTATTCTTGTTGACAGCGCACCTTGTGTTCGACGGTGGTCTGCTGGGTCTTGTCCAGGTGGACCTTGATGAGGCGGGAGCCGTCCAGCTTGACGCGGATGCGCTTGCCCACCAGCTCCGCGGGGAAGCACAGATCCTCCAGGATGTTGTCGTGAACCATGGTCAGCGTGCGGCTGTAAGGGAAACCATCAGTGTTAAATTCAACGCACAGATCCTCCAGGATGTTGTCGTGAACCATGGTCAGCGTGCGGCTGTAAGGGAAACCATCAGTGTTAAATTCAACGCACAGGTCCTCCAGGATGTTGTCGCGAACCATGGTAGCGTGCAGCTGTAAGGGAAACCATCAGTGTTAAATTCAACGCACAGGTGGATGTTGTCTGGTAGCGTGCAAAGGGAAACCATCAGTGTTAAATTCAACGCACATGCTTAAAAGCCATGAACAGATACTCATGAACAGATTTTGATGACATTTGTGGATAATCAGCTCCGCGGGGAAGCACAGGTCCTCCAGGATGTTGTCAGACCTGTTTACCCCCTACACAAGTCTCGAGTAGTCTGGATAGCTGAAATGAGTAGCTTTGGTGTAAAATAAGTAGTCCTCTTCATTAAACCATCAAACAATGTTCACTGAAAATGAGTAATTAGAGCATCATTTTCAATTCTGATGAGTAGTGGAGGTCCAAATTGAGTAGAATACTACTCGAAAAGAGTAAACAGGTCTGTGTTGTCATGAAACATGATCAGCGTGCGACTGTAAGGGAAAGATCAGTGTTAATTTCAGCGCATATGTTGAAGCTATGACCAGATTTTGATGACTATTTGTGGATAGTCAGCTCCGCGGGGAAGCTCAGGTCCTCCAGGATGTTGACATGAGCCATGGTCAGCGTGCGGCTGTAGAAAAGCATAAGGTATCACTATCAGCGCTAATTCTATCTTTGAAATCTGGGGGCATAGCTGACAACCTTGGAGAAATGAAACTCCTGACAAAAAGTGCAGGGGGTTTGACTCCGATGGCCCCCGGTGAGATCCAGGGGCCTTGTCCCTGGTGGTGGTCTGGGGGCAACGCAGAAAAGAAACAGCAAAAATTGACTTTGCGTTTCATTTTTTAAACCGACTTTTTTTTTTTTAAATTACAAATTACTTGTATAAAGTATCCAAAAAAATCCTACTTTTAAAATTCAACTGGTTATAATTAAAACACAGGAAATCCTTGTAAACCAGGTAACGCTGCACCCATGTATTTTCCAGCGTCTCTCTTTATATAGTTTTTCACTTTTTTTTCATTGGAAAAAAAATCCACCTGAAAACCCTAGTGTCAGGTGAAAATGTGCTATGCTTAGCAGTGTTGAGTTTGACACACATTGACAAGTGTGCATACCCGACGCTCAAAACTGCCATGTAACGCACTTGACTTCAGACCACAGCCATACTACTAAACGGAGAATTCTAATAATTTCTATCTTCAAAATGAGGGAGTCATAATCAGTGTGTGAAAAATGTCTCGCGATTTTAAGAGGGTCGCCTGGATATCCTAAGGTGTCTCTCAATAAAATGTCGGGCTGCTCCCATCTGGAGAGCACATCGCTGCTTTTCTTCTTCTTCTCAAACTGCATCAAGTCGCAATTTGTACACATATTTTTTACCCGAAACGTTCCACATTTTTCTGAGTAAAGAATACTCCGGTACACTAACCTCCTAGGGCGCTTCTGCTTGTTCTTTCTCCTGCTCTTGCGGGTCGGCTTGGGCAGGATGCGCCTCTGTCACACAGAACACAACAAAAATAAAATAACGCACTGGCCACAAAATCTTGGTTTTTAACCAACTTTATTCTGAGCATAAAAAATACTTGAAAATTGTGTAAAAACATAGATCTGTAAGTGAACAAAGAAAAGAAAAACCATTTACTACACATTTTTCTTTTTTAAGGGTAATGTATAATAAGGTGTAACAAAATAATCATTTTTTCCGCCAATTTTTTGATGATTTATTTTTTTCAGAAATCAGCAAAATCTTTGAAAAGTGCAAGGAATCCTGTATCAGTGAAACAAGCGCAAGCCCAGTGTGATGTGCACACACTAAAGCCGGAATTCCATATGAACGACTTTAAAGGTGAAAATGGACAGCGATAATTGCCCGTGATTTCATTTCATCGCCAAGTCATGTACACCCATAGGCACGATAATTACGAGCAGTCAGTTCATAATCGCTCGCAATTTTATTTGATCGCCTGGTGAAGTAAAAAACATGTTCTTGTCCATTGCACACATGGAATAACCGTTTCTTCGAGTGCGCATGCTAAGCTTTAACGGGAAAAAAATCACCAACGTAACCTCTAAAAATAGGCAAACACATGGCAGTGAATGTCTTTGCATTTGGTGGGAGTGCAAAGTGCTGTACTGGGCGAATATACTCGCGTGTGGTGCTAGAACAGTTAAACAATTAACACACACAACAAAAACAAAAACACCTGAACCACCACCATCCTAACCTGAGCGATGAAGACGACGTGCTTGCCAGAGAACTTCTTCTCCAGCTCGCGGACCAGACGCGTCTGGATCTTCTGGTACGCCCTCAGCTGGGGCACGGGCACGAAGATGATGATCGCCTTCTTCCCCTGCACATCGATCTCCTGGGAAAACAGTAAAACAAAACAAAAATGAAAGGTCTGGATGTCCACTGAAATGGACGTCCTGCTCAATTGTGCCAAGCAAACACTAATAGGCATATATATAGGCGTAGACCACGAGCCGAGGAACAGGGACGAAAATGATGATCTCCTTCTTTCCCTGCACATCAATCTCCTGGGAAAATGGTAAAGGTTAACTCTTAGCATCCAATAAGGAAGTGGCAGAGTCAAGCCCACAATCCTGTAAGGATTTGGCAGAATGAGCAAGAAACTCATGCTAGTGCAGTGCCTACTATGGTTAACTTCGACTATCGATCGACAGAAAATCAATCGAACGATTCCGACAACCGGTCATCTGCCGAGCATTCGTACACTATTTTAGACAGTGAATTGGACAGTTTCCATGATTTTTATCGGACTTAGAGTGGCTTAACACTTTGCACAAAAGAGATACTTGCCACATGAAAACTTCGATCGCGAAAGATCGGCAGTAATACCGACAGGTGTGCGTAACCCAACATAATTTTTACGTATTGATTGCATTACTAAAATACTACAGAAAAGCAAGCACTAAGTTTATTTTGTGCTTTTAGTGTTTCTCTGATCATGTGCTTGCAATGTTTTAATAATAAACACACCACACATTGATTTTTAACAACTTTATTGAACACACCTTTATTTTTGTTCGTAATAACCAATCAAAATAAACAAACAAAATGTCAGATTGGCAAAAATAACATTGTCAACACAGAAAACAATATCATAGCAAGATTACTACAAAGTTTCATTAACTTTTATTCACAAATAATTTCAATATAATATTTTGAATAAGCATACCCATTTCTTGCTCATTCTGCCAAATCCTTACAGGATTGTGGGCTTGACTGCCACTTCCTTATAGGATGCTAAGAGTTAAAACCCCTTCTGACTTTTTTTCTGCATTCACTTTTCTCCGAATTCAGAGAATTTCAATTCAATGCCTGGATGTGGAGAGCAGAGACATGCACAGCTACAGACACACAATGTGACATGTCATGCCTTCCACTTGTCCTGCCCAACCTCTCCTGCTCAAGAAATCAAACACGCCAAAGAAAAAGCTGCACACTCACACACCAGCTGACACAGACTGAAGATCTCCTCCCTTCCCTAGAACATTGATCTTCAGATCAAACAAAATTCAGATATCACCCATACACACACACACACACACAATCTCTCTCTCGCCTTCTTCCCTCACATGTCTATCTCCTGCTATGGCAAAACCTGAATAACACCATGTTCAATAGAGAAACCACACAAATACACACATACACAGAAAACACACACACGTACGTCAGATTTCTATGCACATATAATTTTGTTTTTATATTTCAAGCGTTGTTGCATAGTTAGCGCATGAAGTGTGTTGTGTGTGTGTTTGCATGTGTATCACTTAAAGACATTATGTGTGCTTGATGGTTTGTGTGTGCACATGCCTTCTGTCATTCCCTCTGTCCATCTGTCTCTCTCTAGTCTACCCCTCTCTCACCAGCTGATTCTAGGATTTTGAAAAAGTTCCCCCCTTAATAATGAAAAAAGGGGGGCAGGTCCAATTGATACGAGGGGAAAGGACGATTCAATCTTCGCTAGCCATGGCCACTTCTTCAGCCACTCGTCTTGGAACCGGTGTTCCCTCGCACTAGTGCCGTTATCTTCGGGCTGCTTCTCCGAGACTGTTGATGCAGTAGCTGTTTCTGCAACATCTTCTGCACACTCGTTTGGCAGAGGATTTCTTTTTTTTACTTTGCCGCCACAAAAATCAATGTCGAAGAGTGTCGATGTCCGCTTCATTTTGAAGAAAATTCAACATGACGGGTAGGACCTCGCAACTTCTTGTCGGTAAAACGAGATGAACGCGATTGGTTGATTTACACTAACATTATAAAGGAACCAATGAAATGTTGAGAAATCATTCATTCCTGCTCGATGCTTTTGGTTTGTGCAGACGGATTTAGCAGACGAAGGAATTCCAGCAGCGATCGGTAAAAAGTGCGGGCAGTTCTGCAAATATGCAGGCGTCGGCCCGCGCTTAGACCCGATTATAGCGGGAAGGAACAGATTTTGGGTGGATTTTACCAATCCCGCGCCCTAGAATCAGCTCTGTATACTGATTTCAGTATTTATACTGAAGGCCTCCCACCCCTGCAATAAATCCTGTAACTAGTGAAAGAAGCTGCGTACCTTGGCACCGGTGATATACAGCTCATGGAGGGACGCCTTCAAATCGCTGTTCATCTGAAGCTCAAGAAGAGCCTGAAACAACAAAAAGCCACAAGAATTAAAAATACCACATTGTGCACATTTTCAGTTCGCATCAAACGCATGGTACTACCAGGGAACAGTATGAAAATGACTGATTTCTCTTTTGAACTAAACTAAAACTGTCTAGAAAACTTTTTTTTATGAATAAATACACTAAAAGCGTAAACTCTTTTCACTAATTTCAGGGAGCAGACAGCTTACCGTATAATTCAATCATACTCAAAATACTGAAAAATAAAGCGCAACTGTAAATTTAACCATTTCACGTTCCCCTGTCAATGAATGAGGCTTACTCACCCTTTCCCTTCACTGTTTTAGGATTGTTTCTCTCGCATGCTATCATGAATATCATATATTATGTCTAATGTGTGGGTGCTGTTTTTCCAATCTTCAGTGGGCAACATTTCTGTTTCATTGCATATTGTATGTTAATGTGTGCGAAAGGTTTCATTTGATTTCTTTCAAGCTGCTGTTATTTGACATTTCCCTCCATTTTGTAGCACCAGCAGGTAAATATTACATCTACAATACTGAGTAATAAAATTCACTTAGCTGAAAAGAGGACAAGAAACTAAACACAACACACACAAAAAGTGTTTATATCTTAATTAGATGCTTTGTATCCTCATGTATCCAAATCTCTCATCAGATGCATTCAAGTTCAGACGAGTACGTCACAACAACAACAAAAAATTCACCTGACAGTCTAATAAAAAAAAAGTTAAAAAATCCAAGAAACATTTCATGCGCTATTCTGACCCCTAATTTCAATTTAATAGTACTTATCTGTACCTAAGAAAATAACCGATCACAGAAACACCATAACTGATACCTGAGAAATTGACGACTCAAATTCATCTGGTTTTTCACCTTGCGGCTTGATGATTTTTGCACTCGCGGAGTACATCTGAAAAAGAATTGAAAGAATCTAATTAAAACAGTATATCAAGATATCAAAACTAAAAATGTTTGAAGTCTGAAAATGGCTTCAGAACAATGATCGCGCTAGGAAATTTGAAAACCAGTCCCGTCAACAAAATGCTCCTCCTACCCCCCCACACACACAACCAGTGTGAAAACTGATCAGTCCTTAGCAAAAATGTTCTTGGCCGTGCATGTCCACAATCAATTTGTTATTTTGCCATGACAGGCCATGCTAACTCAGGATCTTTAGCCTGCTTGAAGTTGGCTGCCTAGCGGAAGAAAAGGATCAGGATCAATACTAGTCAAAAGGGAACGCCTGGCTAATATACTCGCAGGCAGATCCGATTTTGCAAATTTGTAATTTCTGAAACCAAAAATTGTAATCTTGAAGGAAAAAAACCGTAATCCAACGAACAGCCGATTCTTTTTCTTCACATAACCCGATTATATGCAAGCAATAGTGCACTGGGAGACCTTTAAAAACATTTTTTAAACCATGTATTGGCCTTTTCTCTTTCAAACTCGACTTACTAACCTGTTCAAACTGCTTGTGATCTCACCACACGGTCGCTTTGACGCCATCTTGAAACAATGACTGGGAACCGGAATGACTTTTCACCGCATTGTTTCAAAAGCATCGCTTGCCGACGCAACTGTAGTGGTGTTTTTTGTTTCCGCTTTTTTTCTTTCCGTTGACGTAATTTGACTTTTGTTTTGTAAAAATTACGGCAAAATCGTAAATTGTCTGCGCTGTCGGGTTCAAATTCCTAACTCGTTAAACTTCCTAGCTCGCTATACTGTAAGACTGACTATTTGGGTTAGGTAAATTGTTCAAGTAACGAAAAAGTGAAATTTGTGGTTGTCGCAAATAGTCACTCTCATAGTAGCGAGCTAGGAATTTTAACGAGCTAGAAATGTTAACCCTACATGCGCAGGCCGTCAACATGAACGCAATCTGTTGATTGAGAAGCCACATTCTGCCTTGCTCGGGAAAGGAATAGGGTTCAAATTACTCCGATTAGTTTATGGTTATTTTCATGAAACAGAAAGAACTATACGTTGACATTAGAACTAAGGTGTGAAAACGAGGTGGATAGCTAAAAATTGTTTAGTCACATTCAAGGAAAGTAAATCAACTAATGTTCTTCTTCCGATTGGGGATGTTTATCCTGCCCCACACCCAAAGCTAGGATGCATGCTTTGCGAGTTCGTGTCATTCATTCCTCCGGCACACACAACCTACTCGGACCGAATAGTGGAATGGGCTTCACACAGGACCTCTGTTTTAGGTCTCATCCGAAGGGGTGTGCCTAAAATACAAAAACGAGCGAAAACAGAAGCGAAAGTGCATTTTTGATCGTAAACAAGAACAAAAAATATTAAATTTGTCTAAACCCTACCAAATTTTGCATAGATTTTATCTTTAATCGACTGTTGATCCATATTTAGATGTAATTTCCAATCTGCATTTGTTTTATAAACCCGTTTCCGCTAGCCATTACTTCCGCTAGCCATTACTTCCGCTAGCCATTACTTCCGCTAGCCATTACTTCCGCCGACTGAACTTTTTTTCCACTTCTCACAATTGTACCATACTATTAAATCTTAATGAAACTTGGCAGAAAGGTTCCTTAGATGCTGCCCATGGTGTCAAAATTGACGTAATGACCCAAGATCAGCGTAATCCCTTTGAATCAGATTCAGTCTCTTATGTTTTCGCCCGTTTTCGTATTTTAGGTAGACCGATCCGAAGGACTAGGCAGAAAAAAAGGATCTTTCCCAAGGATACAACAACACCGTGGCCAGCTGGGTTAGAACCAGCGCACTTGCAAACCCGTTGGATTACGAGCGGTGACTAGTCTAATCAACCGGCCATGGCGCCTGCAGTGCCCATATTGCAAACAATAATCCAGAAATTGATGCCCAGATACATCTGCATCCATAGTTGATAGGGCCACATCGTGGCATATTCATCAACAAAACAAAGGGAGAGCACACCCTAATCTTTTTTTTAAAAACCTGGCCAGTCAGCGCCCGTTCAGCGTGCAGCCAGCATGCCAAGTAGCAGCAACCTATATTACTAATCTTCTCTTTTCCAACCCCCCCCCCCCCCCCCCCCCCCTTTTCTGTACTTTCATGAAAGTGATGTCCCAAGGCCCCAGTAGTATTGACTACAAAATTCTCCTCCTTGCCTTCAAGTCACTGAATGATCAAGCTCTCTGATCTTCTTCATCTCTATGTCCCAGCTCGCCAACTACGTTCGTCTTCTGATTCTCGTCTCCTTTCCATTCCCTCCATCCGTCTCAAATCTGCTGGCCAACGTTCTTTTTCCTTGTCAAGCACCATCTCTTTGGAATTATCTGCCTTCTCCTCTCCGACACTCCAACTCAGTCTCCTCATTCAAAACCTCTCTTAAAACCCATCTTTTTCCTGCTGCGCCCTAAATATTTGATCAGTTGTCTATCGTTGTGTGCA
This sequence comes from Phymorhynchus buccinoides, assembly GCA_017654935.2. NCBI lineage: Eukaryota > Metazoa > Mollusca > Gastropoda > Neogastropoda > Raphitomidae > Phymorhynchus > Phymorhynchus buccinoides. The sequence continues at coordinate 9,878,036 of CM065689.1, forward strand.
CGTGAGGGAAGATTGATTTAAGAGGTTTGTGCTGTGTTTTGTGGTGCGTGTGTGTGTGTGTGTGTGTGTGTGTGTGAGTGTGTGTGTGTGTGTGTGTGTGTGTGTGTGAGCATGAATGTGTGCTTGTGTGTATTTTGGTTTTGTGGGTTGTGTGTGCACGCATGTGTGTGTGTTTGTGTGCGTGTCTGTGTGTCTGTCTGCGTGCGTACGTTGTGTGTGAGGGTGTTTGTGTCTGCGTGTTGGTGTATGTGGTCAGTCCATGCGGCTCAGTTGCTGTGACTTACCGAATGGGGTATGAACGAGTTGGTGTCAATAATTGTGTGTTTATGTGTGTCATCCTGTCGTCATGAAAAGAAAAAACGTGTGTGTGTGTGTGTGTGTGTGTGTGTGTGCGTGTGTGTGTGTGCGTGTGCGTGTGTGTGTGAGAGAGAGAGAGAGTTGCTTTGCATATGCACTGTTGGTGGTTGGTGTCACTCTTGCATGTTGTTTTTTGTTATCTGTTGATGAATTGATTGTAAAGCGCTTTGGGCTCATCTGAGGTAAAGCGCTATATATATGTACTGTTATTATTATTATTATTATAGGCCATTGACCTATTAAAATTGAAAATGTTATATTGTGTTCTCCCCTTTCAGGACAAATGTCTGATTACATTTTTTAACACTGGGGCATGCTTTGTCTTACTGATTTCTGCAAGAGCCAGGACATTATCCTATTGATTGATCGTGTATCAGAACAGTTTGTCCTATTACTTTTCGATCCTCGCTACATGTACATCACTGAGTTTGACAGTGCCAAAACGTATGCAAAAACAAAAAGGATTAATCCTTAGCACACCACGGGTGTAGGCCTATGATTTACTAATTTAGCCTACACAGCGAATCATATGATTCATGTTGACGGTCTGCGAGTAGCCAGTCGTGAAACTGAAACTTTCAGTTTCACGACTGGCTACCTCAGTGAAAGGGATATCATCAATGAAACTAAGTAAGATTTTTCCTTGATCGAGAAGATGACTAGGCTGAGGTTTTCATTTGACCGTTGCATAAAACATAAACAACAAAGGGCAACATTGTGGTTGCCAGCCGTGAACACGAGGGAGGTACGCTGAACTCCACCATTACACAGAAGACACATTTCCATCTTCTTCGCTGTGCGTGGCCACAATCAACATGCCTGCCTCTGCTTATTATCTCGAATAATCCCAATGACAACTGGGCATCGGTACATACAACATTTATATCTAAATAGTAAAGTATTTCAACAGATTAAAACAAGGAATAAATTCTGATGAAATTACTGTACCTTGGCAGCTACTCCTATTCAACTCTGCATGTGTCTACTAGACACCACCTCTCTTCGAAAAGAATGATGGTCGGAAAGACAGGATTCTACTTCCGTTTCGGGATCCTTGACTAGGCACACAGAAGCTGTGTCGTAATGCATAATTTTATCTTGCATGTACACTCGTCAACCTAAAACAAATTGCAATTTTGTTTAACATCGATGCATTATGTGTGCTTTTTGTATAACATTAAAAACAAAACAACAGGAAAAAGTAAGTTTCGGAGGGCGTTAATTTGAAAATGCGATTGAAATAGTGCACTCATTTGCGCTTAGTGCAAGTCAGTAGGCGTGACTGTGACGTTGGTCGTACACACAGCCAAGCCACAGTAGTGGTGCTTAACGATCGTGCACCAGGTAGGCCCTGTCATGCGACAGGCCCCCCTATGCTGCACATATCTCCTTTTCTGCATGCATCATGTGGGGCCCGGGCCGGGTGTCACGTCCCCGACTGAACCGGAGCACTAAACGGTCGTGCATGACTTAAGCCTACTCAGCTTCCACGATTCTCGAGAGAGCAAGTTAAAACATTAGGGAAGACAGGGTAAAAAGCCCATGGGCGGGTAAGAAGCCCATGCCAATTATCTCAACACTCGTCTCATGGGCAAACTTTGACTGAAATGTGGCTTCATACTCGCCCATGGGCTTTTTACCCCGTCTTCACCTATATGGGACTACATTTCTCCCTCTCTTTCTTTTCTTTCCATTTCTTTTCTAAAGGGGTGGAACCCACTGGTGTCAGTAGGGGAAGACGGGATAAAAAGCGCATGGGCGGGTAAGAAGCCCACCCCAATTATCTCATGAAATGAAGCAAATTTCAGTCTCATTTTGCCCATGAGACGAGCGTCAATGTCTAGCATTCGTCTCATGGGCAAATTTGACTGAAATTTTATTTATTTCATGAGATAATTGGGGTGGGCTTCTTACCCGCCCATGCGCTTTTTACCCCGTCTTCCCCTAACCCCTCTCAAATCCATATTTGAGGTAGTACCAAAGTCCAAAGACATGTGATGTAACAATAATATATAACAGCACAGAGGCCTGTACATCAAAGGAAAGAAAAAAAGGAAAGGAAACATATCTGAGCCATCTAAAGGTCATATCACATTACAGCAAGTCTTTGTTTGGTGATCTGACTGAGCTTCAGAAAACCCCGAACCATAAAGGAAGATATGGATAAGGGGACAGTATTTAATAGGTCTCGTACTTGTACATTTAATTAAGAACGGCCATAATTTCAATATCAGAATTTTAAAGAAATCAATATAAATTGGTGTATGAAGAAGTATGAAGAAATGAAGCCTTTGAATCCCCCCTCTCTCTGTCTCTCTCTGTGTCTCTCTGTGTCTCTCTCTCTCTCTCTCTCTCTCTCTCTCTCTCTCTCTCTCTCTCTCTCTCTCTCTCTCTCTCTCTCTCTCTCTCTCTCTCTCTCTCTCTCTCTCCGTTTTTTGGGAGCATATCTGCCCCCCCCCCCCCCCTCCTATGTGCCAGGAGAAGGGGGCAGTCGTCCCCCTCCCCGTGTTTCTATGTCACTGATAGACTACCTACAACTTTTGATGAGATTTTCTGCAGCGGTTTTCAACATATTGTGGGGACAGAAACAAAGCAACAGCAAAGAAGCTTTTAAAAAAATCGCCATTCCTCCCCATTCTGGAATTAAATGGAGGGATAATAAAGCGATTGGAAGGGGGCAGTCGTCCCCCTCCCCGTGTTTCTATGTCACTGATAGACTACCTACAACTTTTGATGAGATTTTCTGCTGCGGTTTTCAACATATTGTGAGGACAGAAACAAAGCAACAGCAAAGAAGCTTTAAAAAAAATCGCCATTCCTCCCCATTCTGGAATGAAATGGAGGGATAATAAAGCGATTGGAAAACAATGCAACTATATGTCCCTATAATATAACCTATTTAGGCTTTAAAATCTCTGTCTCTTTCTGTCTCTGTCCCTCTCTCTCTCTCTCTCTCTCTCTCTCTCTCTCTCTCTCTCTCTCTCTCTCTCTCTCTCTCTCTCTCTCTCTCTCTCTCTCTCTCTCTCTCTCTCTCTCTCTCTCTCTCTCTCTCTCTCTCTCTCTCTCTCTCTCTCTCTCTCTCTCTCTCTCTCTCTCTCTCTCTCTCTCTCTCTCTCTCTCTCTCTCTCTCTCTCTCTCTCTCTCTCTCTCTCTCTCTCTCTCTCTCTCTCCCTCTCTCTCTCTCTCTCTCTCTCTCTCTCTCTCTCTCTCTCTCTCTCTCTCTCTCTCTCTCTCTCTCTCTCTCTCTCTCTCTCTCTCTCTCTCTCTATCTCTCTCTCTCGCTCTCTCTCTCTCTCTCTCTCTCTCTCTCTCTCTCTCTCTCTCTCTCTCTCTCTCTCTCTCTCTCTCTCTCTCTCTCTCTCTCTCTCTCTCTCTCTCTCTCTCTCTCTCTCTCTCTCTCTCTCTCTCTCTCTCTCTCTCTCTCTCTCTCTCTCTCTCTCTCTCTCTCTCTCTCTCTCTCTCTCTCTCTCTCTCTCTCTCTCTCTCTCTCTCTCTCTCTCTCTCTCTCTCTCTCTCTCTCTCTCTCTCTCTCTCTCTCTCTCTCTCTCTCTCTCTCTCTCTCTCTCTCTCTCTCTCTCTCTCTCTCTCTCTCTCTCTCTCTCTCTCTCTCCTCTCTCTCTCTCTCTCTCTCTCTCTCTCTCTCTCTCTCTCTCTCTCTCTCTCTCTCTCTCTCTCTCTCTCTCTCTCTCTCTCTCTCTCTCTCTCTCTCTCTCTCTCTCTCTCTCTCTCTCTCTCTCTCTCTCTCTCTCTCTCTCTCTCTCTCTCTCTCTCTCTCTCTCTCTCTCTCTCTCTCTCTCTCTCTCTCTCTCTCTCTCTCTCTCTCTCTCTCTCTCTCTCTCTCTCTCTCTCTCTCTCTCTCTCTCTCTCTCTCTCTCTCTCTCTCTCTCTCTCTCTCTCTCTCTCTCTCTCTCTCTCTCTCTCTCTCTCTCTCTCTCTCTCTCTCTCTCTCTCTCTCTCTCTCTCTCTCTCTCTCTCTCTCTCTCTCTCTCTCTCTCTCTCTCTCTCTCTCTCTCTCTCTCTCTCTCTCTCTCTCTCTCTCTCTCTCTCTCTCTCTCTCTCTCTCTCTCTCTCTCTCTCTCTCTCTCTCTCTCTCTCTCTCTCTCTCTCTCTCTCTCTCTCTCTCTCTCTCTCTCTCTCTCTCTCTCTCTCTCTCTCTCTCTCTCTCTCTCTCTCTCTCTCTCTCTCTCTCTCTCTCTCTCTCTCTCTCTCTCTCTCTCTCTCTCTCTCTCTCTCTCTCTCTCTCTCTCTCTCTCTCTCTCTCTCTCTCTCTCTCTCTCTCTCTCTCTCTCTCTCTCTCTCTCTCTCTCTCTCTCTCTCTCTCTCTCTCTCGCTCTCACTCTCTCTCTCTCTCTCTCTCTCTCTCTCTCTCTCTCTCTCTCTCTCTCTCTCTCTCTCTCTCTCTCTCTCTCTCTCTCTCTCTCTCTCTCTCTCTCTCTCTCTCTCTCTCTCTCTCTCTTTCGCATGCTGGCTTGCTCGAATGCTTTGTTTTTCTGTGGGGGGGGTGGGGGGGTTTGGGAGACGGGAAGACATAGACATGTCTGCCCCCCCCCCCAACCCTCCTCTGAGCCAGGGTTAGGATAAGGCCGTTAACACATTAGACGCATAATTTACGCACAGAAACCCATAAATAAGTAAAAGAAAGAAGGAAAAAATGTACGGATTTTGGGAAATACGGACACGTGCGCTTATTTTGTTCCCCTTCTTTCCTTTACTTGAATTGCGCATGGGATTCAGCGTCTACTGTGTACGCAGTCTAATAAGAATTGCAGCAATAACAACAGCAACAATAAAGTCATCATGAAGCACTTCCCAAACTAAAATAAAATTCGTACTTCTGGGTTTTACGTTACTCCAGTAGATTTATAGTATATCTACCTTCTGGAATTTGACACGCAAAATACTGTACATTCAGACATATTAGCGCAGCCATAACCTGAAATTTCCCAATGAAATCAAAACAGGGTCAGTCTCTATAATAGTCCGGGGGTCAAAGCTGACCACCTTGCAATGCATCATAAAGTTCTTTTCTTTGCATTGTTCATCTCATTTTTCATTGCTGATTTGAAATCTGATGGGGGCCGGGCTGAAAAATTTGGGAAATTTGATTTATTAACAAAACTCCAAGATGGCCGCCCACAATATGAGTACATGCTGGCCAAAGACATCATTCGTTCAGTTTAAAGCTACAAACTGTATGGGAACTTTGCTGGTAGCAATTTAAAATTAATTTGTAAAGTTCTATGTAAAATACTACCAGAAGATATTTTAAAAAACTGCTATTTGGTGTCTCCGAGCAGCAGACATTTCCTCAACCATTTCCCCTGCCGCTTCTCTTCGTTGGATCTGGCACTTAACATGTCATAGTGAAAAAGGAAGCAAGTTACTATGTTTAGGTATTCATGTCTCCAGTTATACTGTTGCTTGGAAGCTGTTACTATAATTAAATTTATGATTGGATCTGTCATGAAAGTTGTGTGTGATTCTGTCTATGGGGGATGTCTATGGTACATCGGTTATCTTTAAGATAAAAGGGAAAAGTCTTTTGGTGACACTGTAGTTTATACCCTTCCATTACTTTAAAAATAAAAGTGTGACAGGCAGACAAAGCCAAACTCATATCCCTCATATGATTCTTCATGGGCCAAGAACAGTATCAAGACTTCCATGTGTGTCAAAACGTAACATAGCATTCTGCCATAGAATCATTTCATCATCTGCAGTATTGAATAGAGATATACCCGTATTATTTAAGCTACACCATTTATTTTTTCTTAAACAAGTAACACTCACCGTCTTCAATACCGACAGTACTGGAAATGTAAAGACACAAAATTCACTTTTTTCAAGTGAATTTTGTGAGTTACTATACTAAGTTCATCAATATGTTTTTAACTTTGCAAGCATATTGTACACACGAGACTCGTTCTATTGCACATGTACTAAACTGTGGAGTTTCTTAGTAAGCTAATGCAGCTAACAAGACAGAGAACGTCCTTTGGAAATGGTAGCTGAGTACTCAATCCAATTGCTGGGGCTCATTGAACTAATTCACCTGCCTACCACAACCACGAGGGTCAGGATGTGGAGGATCTGGTTCACATGCAGCTTGCTAAAGCATAACTTGATGGTGGGCCACTGGGGAGTGAGCTTGGAAAGATTGCATGTTGGTGGTAAAGGTTCTTTTGGCTGCATTTGTTTCCTGAAGCTGTGTGTAATGGTAGTGTTGAGACAGATGAAAGGCTCCTCTCCATACAACCCAGGATGACAAATTGAAGATGCCATTTTGATGCGATTTTGGTCAACATTTGGCCAATCATACACTAAAAAAAAACACCTTTTTTCTGTCACATCCAGCATACCAAGAAATTAACAATGATATTCAGTTAGCTGCTGCTAACGTCACTAATATTGATGACAAGGTGGTGATGAACATGACTCAATGTTCAGTCAGATTGTTGAAAAGTCCATGGCTTTCCTTGCACAGAGGATGAACCATAATGGCCAGAATGTCCTGCCATTAGATATGACTTCAATGTTGGCAAACACAGGGTTCGTTTATAAAACGGAAGGCCTTAATTCTGCAGCAAAACTGCTTCTTTCAGAACTGACCCATTGTGCACCATGATAGGGGCAGGTCCATTGATAGTCACTTCAGCATTCAGTGGAGGATGTGTGGTACAAAACCAATACTCTTTATTACACTGTTGTTGGCATTGACTTTGGTATCAATTTTTGGTTTATAAGTGGTGTTTTCTTGGTGATATTGAAAATAGAATTGTCTTATTTCTGCTGATCTTTAGACATCAGGACCTCATGGTTCGTTTAACATAACTGTCAATCATTACATATAAGACTGCTATGGTGAACATGATTGTGGAGACAGAGACAGACAGAGAGAGAGAGAGAGAGAGAGAGAGAGAGAGAGAGAGAGAGAGAGAGAGAGAGAGAGAGAGAGAGAGAGAGAGAGAGAGAGAGAGAGAAAAAAAAATAAAATAGTTTTGTATTGCCATTAGCATATATGCATAAGCCCTTATGGCAAGGGGGTACTATCAAATAACAGAGACCATTTTAGTTGGCATGTAAAGAAACAACAGTCTACAGTTAAAGAAATAATAATAGAATTAAGATAAGAAATGAGACTATTCACAAACATTCAATTTCTGAACACCTCCTACTTTCTAGTTTACCAGCTCGCTCCACTTCACACACACCCCTCTCAAACGCAAAACAGAGAGAGAGAGAGAGAGAGAGAGAGAGAGAGAGAGAGAGAGAGAGAGAGAGAGAGAGAGAGAGAGAGAGAGAGAGAGAGAGAGAGAGAGAGAGAGAGACAGAGACAGAGACAGAGAGACAGAGAGACAGAGAGACAGAGAGATACCTCAAATCTGAATTTTGTAAGAACACATTGTAAATTCTTATCCATATTAAATGAACGATAAAAAGAATCTAGGAGTAACATTTGATACATGTTTATCTTTTGATAGACATTCAAATAGAGAAACAAAGCAAATCAAATGATTATCAGAGAAGTTTTTCATATCAAAACAAAGATATATTTTTTCAAATCTGACGAGGTTTTAAAAGTAAGAAAGACACCTTTATTGGGTAAATTCTTATCCATATTAAATGTTCTAACGATAAAAAGAATCTAGGAGTAACATTTGATACATGTTTATCTTTTGGTAGCCACATTCAAATAGTTAGTAGCGAACAAAGCAAATCAAATGTTGGGCATTATCAGAAGAAGTTTTTCATATCTAAACAAAGATATATTTCTTCAATTGTATAATCAGAAGGTGGATTTAAAAGGCTAAGTCCCTAGGGAAGACTTTAGAAAACTTGGCCTTTAGCCCACTTCTCTAGGGTGTGGGAGATGAGCAACTTTCCCGGCCCTTTTTCATCTAAAAGATTTATATTTGTGCCCGGGTTCTGACTTGTATGATTGAAAGAAATACAAGTGGTTGTTTGCTCTAAATGGCAGACAGAGAGAAGTAGGGTTTTAAATGAAATTACAAGACTCCCACTCTCATCAGTCTGACCAAAGGGTTCAGGATTATTTGACACTTGTATTTTATTTACTCACAAAATCTGCATGAGATTATGCAACAATTATAATAAAGCTGCTCAATGGCGCCAAAACAAAATGTGAATGAAAAACAATGAATCTGAAAGGATTTACAAGACTTTTGTGTTCGGCGAGTGCTGGGTTGGCTGGGCTTGCTCATCAGGTGAGAGTAGCTCCCAGTCGTTCCGGTGGCTTCGCCACACTCCCTGCTGAGATGTAGATCTCTATGGCTTAGAGACAAGGGGCTTCAGTCGGCAGGGCATTAGTGAATCCCAACCGGCTAGAAGGCTTCCCTTGTACAATAGCACTAGTTAATAAATAAACTGAATTTCAGTTAACAAACTGAGATCAGTAAAACATAAAAGGTGATCAAGACAACATCACTCTCCATCCAACACCTGGAAAGGAATGGTATCATAAAGTGCAAGATTGCGGCTCATAGGTTTCCTACTAAAAATAGACAAAAGGGTTAGTAGGCATAAAGGGTTCTGGTACAAAAAGTGTTCAAGTCAAAAACACACACACACACAAATAATCAGTGCACATAAATAGAATAGAATGTTTACCACTTCTTTTCTATAACATATCTATCTACTCCTTATTCATCATTGAACATAGGATCTAGATCAAAAATAGGATCAAACAAACAAGTCTCATCACCTGCCATCAATAATACTTACTAGTGGGCTTATTATGACTGGTTGTGAGTGTTGCTCTAATTATTTAAATCTCCATTCTACACTTAAAGGAAGAAGATTGAGAGCAGACCTCAACAAACATATAAAATATTCAATGAAATAGACAATATTTCTGTTGACTCACTATTCACTGTATCACAATATGATAATACAAGAAGGTCTGAGGGCAACACTTTTATTAAACACTGCCGTTGAGAGCAGACCTCACATTAGGAAATACTGTTTTTCTAACATAGTTGCTTCATTCTGGAATGCCCTCCCTACTAATATCAAATATGCACCAAATACTAATTGTTTCAAGAATCTTGTGGACGAATTACAACAATTTATAGATCTCTTTCTGGAATTTGATTAGTAATTACTAAAGATGATTTGATTGCTTGTATAAATGTATTTTTTGTGTCAAATCCCAGTGCAAAATCAAAATGTATATGCCAATGATGGGACATTTTATAGGCCGCAAGGCCTAGACTGATGAAAGCCTGTCCCTAATACCTAACCTAACCATAACCATATTAACAGACACATAACTTTTAACTAGATGTGTTGTGCAAACATTCCTGTACATCCTAAACCTCTCACTGGATTGTATATGACTGTGCCAGTCCTGCCATCTTGAATCTATCAGCCTTTGACGGATAATTTTTATAAACATCTTTTCATCACCCATGGCACCCCTTGATATTCCCACGCATATCCGAACCCAAACTCGACAAGAAATAATTGAACCCTTGACGCCCGGTTAGTTTTGCCTTTTTGATCTAATTTGCATAACATATTGTAAGACTTCTGTGGTAAGCGATCAGTGTTCATTCTCAAAAGTTTAAGCCAAAAGCGAATACATTTGTTTCTAGAATTTATGAATATAGGATATTTATTAGTCTCTCCATAAACTAGATCGTTTGGTGTTTTTATATCAACACACACAAATTTCTTAAGAGCAAAAAGATGGACAGACTCACAGTGCGTGACAGCTCTTGCATCAAGTCTCTGATCCCTATAAAAACAATGGGCTGGATATGAGTATAAAAAATCTTAACAAAGAGATCTAATGAATTGTTGTTCAACACACGCAGTTTTTAAAAAAAAAAAATATTGATCAGTCTGTTCTTAGCTTTACTACATAAATCCCTACAAGCTGCTGCAAAACTCGAACGAGAAGAGAAGAAAATTCCAAGGTACTTATAGATATTCAGAACAGCCATTGGTTTACCATCATACAGCCAAAAAGAGAGAGAGAGAGAGAGAGAGAGAGAGAGAGAGAGAGAGAGAGAGAGAGAGAGAGAGAGAGAGAGAGAGAGAGAGAGAGAGAGAGAGAAGACTGAAGACTGAAGACTGAAAAACTTTATTACTCAATGATTGAAAAAAAGCATCGTCTTAAATTATAGTCCGAAAAATATGGTATAGGTCGCCTTACCCATAGCATCAAAAGTGGCACTGACCTGACCTGTCAGTGCCATCTTTTAATCATCAATTAACGAGTTAGCCCACCTGGCCCCCGCTGGCCCCCAGCGGATTTGTTATCTGCAGACATTAAAGTTTTAGAAACAGCAAAGAAAACTTCTTTATAAGAAACTTCAAGGCTTTGGTACCGTTATATAGAGCGGCTTCTCCAACTATAATCTCTGCTTGTTGCTGCTTCAGCAATTTTGTATTGTGTGATCTTTTGTTTTTGTACAATAAAAATGTTTAAGCCAAATCAAACCAGGGTCAGTCTGTGTGAATGTAGTCCACTGTCGTGCCAGCTGCAAAACTACCGCAACATACGGGCGATTTGCCCCCCCCCCCCCCCCCCCCCCCCCCCCCCCCCCGCCCCCCCCCCCCCCTCCAGTGTGTTCACATTTGTTCACAGCCCACTTTCTGGGACTTGCGAAATATGGCAAAAAAGTTCCTGGCTACCTGCCCAAACTGTGCCCTGAACTTGCTGCCAGTCAGACAGTACAGGTAGAAGGTGAGAGCGCTGTTCATGGCCGTGCAGACGGAGACGACTGCATTCCACAACATAAACCGCAATCTGAATAGAAGGCTTCCGTCACGGAGGTACCCCAGAACTATATTCGTCGCTTCCCCCGGAGTCAACAGAAGGAAGAAAGACACGCTGGTGACGATCAAGGTCACAATTGATAAATGAACGTGAGGATGGAAGAATGTAAAATCCTGTACATGCATTTCTTCAAAAGAAAGTGTTTGATGAATTTACAATGCTAAGCAATATATAGAAAGAATGTATATAGAAAGAAAACGTTTTGTTTCTAATATCCGAGTAATAGCAAAACGAACAGCTTTGCTTCACAGTATATTTCCTCCAAAGAGAATATCGTCTGCTAAATGAAATCCATTTGACATGATAACACATTTCGCCTTTGTTTTGAGGCCCTGTAAAGGTTTTTCCCTTAAAAAAGGCGAGGAGTAAAAATGTTAATTAAGTGTGCAGTCCTTTTATTCTTGTTTTTGTTATTATCTTGATGAACGCAGTTTGTATTTATCTGTTTTGACAATGCACTTGCTGTGATTTAGCTAAAGTTTTGCAAAGGTTTAACAATGGTGGTTGTACACATTAAAAAAATGCTAAGACGAAGATGAGGTCCTGTCGAGGGTTTTATCATCATACAATTCACGCCTCATCAATGCAGGTTTCTGACCATAGAATAAGAACAACACAAACGTGTTTTCTTCATAATCCTCTTTG
>CM065689.1:9897341-9909841 GCA_017654935.2 Phymorhynchus buccinoides
TGTAAACGTGTTGGTGTGTTGTTTTGTTACATTAGTCAATACCCTACGACAATACGCGTTTTAGACAATCTTTTATATATAGATATATCTCTCTCTCTGATAGGAATTTCATATCAATATTCACAATGCTATGATAAACCACCGGTGTAAAAAAAAAAAAAAATAGGAAGTGTTTCCCATGCCCGTGTTTTTTTCACTTTATCATAATTTGGATTGTTTTAGCCTATTTTCTTTTCGAAAGGAGCCGGCTTAAAAAATGTTAACACTACCAAAAAATGACATCACGGATCTTAGTACAATGCATATTCCTTGACTCTACCTTTTCTCCTCATTTTTTTCTTTTTTATTATCCCCCCCCCCCCCCCCCCCTCCTAATTTTTGCCATACTCATTATTATATTGTGACATAGAGACAGAGCAGGCAGGCTCCCAGACTGCTGTGTGTATAGTCACTGGTGTTGGTGGTGGTGGTGGTGGTGGCGTAGCTCCTGTGCAAGGGATGCAGTAGTAGGGGAGATGCGTGCAAACCTACACCAGCACCCTCTCCATGGTGTCGTAGCCCAGCACGCAGCAGTTGAGCACGGCACCCACACACTGCGCTTTCCCATGGACCCCCGTGGTGATTTGGTCGCACAACTGCAAGCAGAGAGGAAGGAAGGTTTCTTAAGTTAAAGTTTGACGTCCTCTCGGCCCGGAAGCCATACGGGAAAGAGAGAAAGGGCGATGGTTCAGACTATGTGCCTCTTTTGTCCACTCCATGTTACCCAATGTGGCGTTCTCAAAATGGATTTGTTCGCACCATGTCTGCGCATGTGCGAAGAGTTAGGGATACTGTAGGGTTAGGGATAGGTGTAGGGTTATGGTTAGGGATAGGTTTACGGTTAGGGTTAGGGATATGTTTAGGGTTAGGGATAGGTTTAGGGTCAATTTAGTGTCGAATACTCAAAAGATAAAATTTGAAAGTGCGTCATGATCGATTTCGCACATGCGCAGACATGTTGAGAACAAATCCATTTTCAGAATGCCACACCCAGACGGATGAGTTTTTGCCAGAAACGCGTCGATATCGCCAGAAAGACAGCCTTTTCAAGGATCAGAACACTCACTTTGCTCTGGTTTCCTATAAATCAAACCGTCAAAACGACGATTCCTCCTTGGATGAGATGCCGGAGAGAGAAACCATTTTGGATGGGGTGGGTGGAGGCCACTCATTGTGGTTGAAGATTTTCAGTCTTCGTTGTAGTGCAGCAAAAAACAAAATGAACTATTTCCTTTGTTGTGAGCGAAACTCCTTTAGATAAACTGTATAACATTTAAAAAATAATTTTAAAAAAAGGCTTGTATTGTGGAAATTTCGTGCAAACGATCTGATCTAGCCTCAGGCGGCCATAAGAAAATGATGAAATTCACTGACATAATTTTACTTCCAGCACCTCCGCCAAGGAGGAATCGCCGATTAAACGGTTTGATTTCTAGGAAACCAGAGCTTTTTTTTTGGCATCACATAGTGAAGAAATTGGGGACACGTAGTGACGAAATTGGGGACACATAGTGACGAAATTGGGGACACGTAGTGACGAAATTGGGGACACGTAGTGACGAAATTGACACAAGGGATACAATAGACGCGAGCGATTACTTAGGGGAACGAATTCTTTCAATAAGCATAATAATCAGCAACAATTCTTTAAAGTGCATTTATTTCCCTTTAGAAGCTCAACCAACCAGAGAGAATGAATTGAATGGTTTATGTTGTTACTCTTGGAAGCCCACTCACATGGGGAGGGAAAGGTATTATTAGGCCTATTACATAACTCCAAAAAGCCTAATTGTTACAAAAGAGTGATAACTTCGCAGCCTACAATCCTTGCAAAGAATGAAGCCAACTTTCTCCACTTCCCACCTGAAAGGTGAACAGGTGGAAGGTGGGAAGTGTTAGTGTTGTTGAACGCAGTGAGTGAGTTCACAATGATCCCCACCTGTAGTGCAAGTGAAAGGGTGGGAGTGAAAAAACCATTAAAACAAACTGCTTCAGTCAGCTGCGGAGTGCGAGCTCTTTGTAATATTCAGGCTTCTTGATAACACTCCATAAGCTACATTTTAGACTTTAAGGCGATACTCCCCCCCCCCCCCCCCCCCCCCCCCCCCCCCCCCCCCCCCCCCCCCCCACCCCCCCTCCCCCCCCCCCCCCCCCCCCCCCCCCCCCCCCCCCCCCCCCCAGACTGAGACCCCTGCGCCTTACAATGTGACTGATAATATAGTAAGAAAACAGAGTAACAAAACCTGGATTTTGTGTTAAATTTGGGGGGTGAGTCTTATAATCAGGCGCGCCTTATAGTCTGTAAAAGACGTACTACTAGGATACTCACAACGACTCCTCTGCCGGCCAGTTCACTGAGCTTCTTGAACTTGCCCAGGTTGTCCAGCTGCAGGCTGAGGGGCATGCCAGTCATTAAGTTGAACTCGGCGATCTGCCCGCTCGGGAACCGGTCTCGGTTGTGCCCGTACCCGCCCGCGTCATGCTGAAGCCAGAGTTTAAAGACCCACCACGTCACGTGTCAAAATCACGGTTTTCACGTGTTTTCCCTCTTATGGCTGGTAAGAAATCTTAAGAAATCGTCCAAGCATAAGAGAGAATGCAACACGTGACGTGGGGGGTCTTTAATAGCTCAGAAAAATACAGTGGAATCTCCCTTATAAGACCTTCAATAATAAAAACAATCTTTCAACAACAACAAAACCAACCATCAGGACTTTCCTGGTATTGTAGTGTACCTCCAGGATCGCCCGCTCCACCCCCACGTCCTTATAATCTATTAATGTCCCACATGGGCCTGTTTCAGGCCGGACGACGTTAATCGGATTTTCATTCATCTCAAATGAGGTCTTATAGGGGAAGGGTCTTATAAAAGAGGTCACTTTGATACTTACAAAGTCTTACCATACACTATTTTATTACTTGCAATAATATCTGTATTGCTAAAAATTCGGGACTTTCCTTCGGGCATTGCCTCCAGGATCGTTCCCACCATCTTTATATCTACTAATGTCCCATATGTGCCTGCTTCAGACCTGAGGACGTTAAACAGACTTTTTCTTCACTGACAAAGAACAATAACTATCATGTAGTAATGCCCCATATGACCTAACGATCGGGAGGACGTAAAACATTAATCATACTCACAAAGAAGGGCAACGTCTCAGAGAAGCAGGTCTTATGTGGGAGGGAGGAGCTCTTAACATGGGGGTCTTATAAGGGAGGCTCTGTCGCATGAAAAAAGGTAGCTCGTAAAAATAAGTAGCTCGCTACTATGAGAGTCTGTATTTGCGACAACCACAAATTTCACTTTTTCTGTACTTTAACCATTTAACTAACCCTAACCCTAACCCTATCCCTAACCCTAGAAAAAAGTGAAATTTGTGGTTCATGCTCAATGTCGCAAATACACACTGTCATAGGTAGCGAGCTACTTATTTTTACGAGCTACCTATTTTCATGCGACAGGCTCCACTTGTACGAGTGAACATTGGTTTCTATAAAGTTCATGTTTAAGTCCTCCCGATCTATAATTGAAATATAAAATAATATACAGCTATCTGTATTAATATTAAAAAAATCGGGACTTTACTGGTTTCGTACTGCCTCCGGGCATTGCCTCCAGTATTGTTCCCACCATATTTGTATTTACAAATGTCCCATATGTGTCTGATTCAGACCAAGAGGACGTAAAACTCCATTTTCTCTCTCTCCCGATCTATAAAGATGCATATGGGACATAATTATTGGTTTCTATGCAAACCAATTCCTTTAAATAACAACATGGTCATCACGCCCAGACGTCTTAAGGGTCAGCCACACGTCCACTAAAATCGCACGACTGTACGCGATACGATTCGACCACATGGTCTCCAAGGGCAAACATGATTGGCGCATCGATATTACGTGATCGAATCGTATCGTACAGTCGTGCGATTTTAGCGGACGTGTGGCTGGCCCTTTATAGTAGAAGCCATCTACGGTTCAACGATCCAGAATGCTACCACCGAATTAAGGGCCAGCTACACTGCATACGATTCGATTCATCCGATTTTGAAATTTGTGAGGCATGATTGACGTGAAATTCTACTGTTGAAGTTCTAATATTGTGTGCATTGTTCATGCAGTTTATTAAGCACCAAAATGGCTGCTTGAATCAACCATCGAATGATGATGTAAATAAAGACTCCAGGGATCATCCCAACAACCGAAACACTTGAACACTATGATGCAAAATGCTCCAGCTGGGGAGCCGTTTTAGATTACCCCGCCCACAGCTCTGTGTGTGTGTGTGTGTGTGTGTGTGTGTGTGTGTGTGTGTGTGTGTGTGTGTGTGTGTGTGTGTGTGAGTGAGTGAGTGTGTGTGTGTGTGTGTGTGTGTGTGTGTGTGTGTGTGTGTGTGTGTGTGTGTGTGTGTGTGTGAGTGAGTGTGTTGTGGCGTGTACATGCATATGTTGTTGTTGTTGCACACAAAGTTGAGCTCCTTAGTCAAATGACTGAATCTAGAAAAGTTAGATAAAAACAAAACACTACAACCAAGCATTTCTTCTTAAAAAAATATGTTGGCTGTATGTTCTTCGTAGTATTTGTAATAATATTTCTTCCAACAGATTTATGGTATTCTTCTTCATCTTCATTTTCTTCGAAGGCTCAGACACTCTCCTCTCAATTATGAGCGCAGATGCGTCATGCTGCCTTATGCTATAAGACGCGCTCATGATTGCATAGAGTACTGCAATTGTAACACTCCCAGTCTGGTAGACAATGGCCCCTTACATTTTGGCCGTAACCGATCGCCACAGGTCCGTAACCCCCGAGGCCTCCGTAGCCGCCGCCGTAACCGTAGCCTCCTCCGTAACCTCCTCCGTAGCCTCCTCCGTAGCCCCCGTAGCCGCCGCCGTAACCGCCGCCGTAACCGCCGCCGCTGCCGTAACCGCCGCCGTAACCGTAAGGACTGGTCAAAGCTATGGCTACTCCTTTGCCTCCGAAGCTCTTCTTTCTGAAAGAGGACACAAGGTTACATTGCTGGGGAACCACCCCCCCCCCCCCCCCCCCCCCCAGTCTCCCAAGAAAAAAACCAGTATGGGGAAAGAACAAGCGCGCACGTCAAGTCAAGTCAAGTCAAAATTATCTTTAATGACGATAAAAGAGTAAGCTACAAGCTTTTTTTCATCCTGTCGTCATGAAAAGAAAAAACGTGTGTGTGTGTGTGTGTGTGTGTGTGTGTGTGTGTGTGTGTGTGTGTGTGTGTGTGTGTGTGTGTGTGTGTGTGTGTGTGTGTGTGTGTGTGTGTGTGTGTGTGTGTGTGTGTGTGTGTGTGTGTGTGTGTGTGTGTGTGTGTGTGTGTGTGTGTGTGTGTGTGTGTGTGTGTGTGTGTGTGTGTGTGTGTGTGAGTGTGTGTGTGTGGCGTGTACATGCATGTGTTGTTGTTGTTGTTGTTGTTGTCATACCCTGGCTTACAGACTCCAGGGAGCATCCGAACAGCCGAAGCACTTGAACACTATGATACAAATGCACCAGCTAAGGATGAGAACATTGCGTGCGTGACCGTTTTTGATTACCCCGACACGTGGGCAGCCACACTCCGACTTCGGAGGATTACATGCATTTGTGTGCTCGTTTGTGTGTGTGTGTGTGTGTGTGTGTGCGTGCGTGTGCGTGCGTGCATGTGTGTGCGCACGTGTGCGCGCACGTGTGCGCGCTTGCGTGAGTGTGTGTGTGTGTGTGTGTGTGTGTGTGTGAGCGCGCGTGCGTTTATGCCTGCATGTGTGTTCATGTGTGTGTGAGAGAGAGAGAGAGTGTGTGTGAGAGAGCGAGTGTGTGTGTGTGTGTGTGTGTGTGTGTGTGTGTGTCTATTTTTAGCGTCCTCCTACCTAACTACAAAGATAGCGGGACCGACGATCCTGGAGGAGGTACCGCAATACCAGAAACACTCCCGATGTTGTCGGGTGTTTTTTGTTTTCTTAAATAATCAAGATAATAAATTGATGATAGACAGAGAGACAGACTGACTGGGGAGAGACGCCGACGCCGAAGTCGTTTATCATGCAGCCCATGGGGTTGACAAAGCCCTTCTCGGAGATGAAGATGCCTGCCGTGTTCATGTCGACCGCCATGTTGGTAAGCACCTGGATCGTGGCGTTCAGGCCCTCGTCCTTCTTCTTCCCTAACAGGTTCTGCAAAGGGGAAACAAACCAAACAATCCATCATCAGAGTCCAGACTGAAGCCACTTCCTGGACAGGTTCTGACAACAACAACCCAACATGCAATCCATCAGAGTCCAGACTGAAGCCACTTCCTGGACAGGCTCTGATAAAACAACCCAACATGCAATCCATCAGAGTCCAGACTGAAGCCACTTCCTGGACAGGCTCTGATAAAACAACCCAACATGCAATTCAACAAAGTCCAGACTGAAGCCACTTCCTGGACAGGTTCTGATAAAACAACCCAACATGCAATTCAACAAAGTCCAGATTGAAGCCACTTCCTGGACAGGCTCTGATAAAACAACCCAACATACAGGTTCTTGGGAAACACCAGTTCATCAAATTTCAGACTAAAACCACTTCCTAGATAGGGTCTGGGAAAACAAAATTCACATTCAATCCAGTCCAGTCCAGACTGAAGCTACTTCGAGAACAGGTTCTGGTGGGGTGGGGTGGGGGTGAACATGAACTTCCTGGATAGGGCCTTGGAAACAATGTAACTCACCAGTTCAATTAAACTGAAGATTACAACCAATTCCTGGATAGGGTCTGGGGAAAAAAGTACCATTTCAATAAAACTGAAGATTAAAACCACTTCCTGTGGAAAAAAGCACCAGTGCAATAAAACAAAGTAATCTTTCAGTTTGCTATGGTGAAAAAAGTAAGTGCAATACAGTTTTCGCACTCATTCTCACTACTTGTCCTTAATTTGTGCTTACTATCAACAAAGATTTAAAAAAAAATTATTTCAGTGTACAATCGATAATCGTAGGGTTACGTATCCACTCACATGTCCACCGTAACCACCTTGGCCACCGTAACCACCATGACCGCCGTAACCTTGCTGGTTAGACCTCTTCTGCTCGATATTGATGGCAATACCGCTTCCGGCGGCTATGGTGCCTTCTAGACATGTCAGCCTCAGGTTTTGTTCTGTTGAATAAAAACTGAAGTACAATAAAAGGAGAGGAAGAGGGAGAGAAAGAGAGAGACAGAGAGACAGAGCGACAAACAGAAAGGCAGAGAGAGAGAGACGACAGACAGACATAGAGACGGACACAAAGGCACAGAGAGAGAGAGAGAGAGAGAGAGAGAGAGAGAGAGAGAGAGAGAGAGAGAGAGAGAGAGAGAGAGAGAGAGAGAGAGAGAGAGAGAGAGAGAGAGAGAGAGAGAGAGAGAGAGAGAGAGAGAGAGAGAGAGAGAGAGAGAGAGAGAGAGAGAGAGAGAGAGAGAGAGAGAGAGAGAGAGAGAGAGAGAGAGAGAGAGAGAGAGAGAGAGAGAGAGAGAGAGAGGGTGAGAGAGACAGAGACAGAGAGAGAGACAAACAAAAAGGCAGAGAGAGAGAGAGAGAGAGAGAGAGAGAGAGAGAGAGAGAGAGAGAGAGAGAGAGAGAGAGAGAGAGAGAGAGAGAGAGAGAGAGAGAGAAAGCATTCAGACTGAGAATCAGTGTGAATGTGAGAGCGGGCGCGCGCGCGCGCGCGCGCGTGTGTGTGTGTGTGTGTGTGTGTTGCGAGCGTGCATGCGTGCGTGCGCGCGCCTGCGTGTTGATAGGCTGTCGGCATGCATGGTGGACGTGTCTGTTTGCTTGTTTGTCTATCGGTCAGTCTACTGCATCCAATATCTTGTCAATCGCTGCACAGAATCACTTCAAATATTTTGTTTTGTTTTTGCTCAACGAAGTGCATGATGTACTTGCTTCGTAAACTTGATTAGTGCAGGAACGTCTGGTTAAAGTAAGGGACGTGAAGGGGATAGGGTTAGGGTTAGGTTAGAGTCAGTGTCAGTCGGGTTTCTTATCAGATGCAGACAATTAAACAGTAACTCCGGGTTAAAGAAAGATCAGCAGTAACTGATTGACGCATACCCACAGTATTTTTCTTTTTGATTTCTTTTTCATTTGACTCACACAAAAAAACAAAAAAAACCACAAACACAATTAAATACTTCTATTCCTCCGAAGTCGAGGTTTGGCTGCCCACGTGGCGGGGTAATCAAAAACGGTCACACGCGTAATGTTCTCATTCCTAGCTGGTGCATTTGTAGCATAGTGTTCAAATGCTTAGGTTGTTGGGATGATCCCTGGAGTCTTTAAGCCAGGGCATGACAACAACAACAACAAAGTACTTCCTTGCTTTCTTGACTAAGTGACTGGCAACGTTAACTTTACCCCTTCACTGCCACGGAAAACTGAGAAATTATCGATTTTTTACTATAAAATTTAAAAGCGACCTGTTCTACACTTAATCTGAGAACATGATCTCGAGATATAGTATATTTCCTGACTTGACACAGTCGTTCAAAACACACAAAATCAAGCTGTTTAGTTAAAACACTCAATCAAAAAATCTTAGCTAAAAACTGCATCAAGCATGCCCATATCAAAAATATTTTGACTGTATGTTCTTTATAGTGTTTATGATAATATTTCTTCCATCGGATTTATGGGAAACTATTTTTTGGTTGAGCAGTATCGTGCAACATATTTAGTTTAAAAACAAACGTTCTCAAATAATACAATCAATATCGCAAACATAAATAAAAACTGCCCATGAATGAAAATCTAGCAATGGCAAACGGAGATACAGCCGAACCCGCTTATAAGAAACTTGCTTATAAGAAAACCAGCTTATAATCAAGCAATTTATTTTCCCCGGCCGAACTCCTTCTTTCTTATGTATTATCAAAATTCGGATATAAGAAAACCGCTTATAAGAAAACTCGGTTATAATCAAGCAAATTCGTTCTCCCATCCGCGATGTAAACTCGGATATAAGAAAATGATTTCATACAAGGGAGTTTGGTTTGCAGTTCATTTTCTTATAAGCGATTTAAAAAAAAAATCAGAGCATGAACTGAAAGGATGTTCCCAAAAATGCAGTCATTCCAACAAAACAAACAAAAAAAGAGGAAAATGTACATCAGAACAGCTATGTCACAGACACTCTAACCTTAACATAGAACGATACAGGCGAATACGCTTATAAGAAATTCGCTTATAAGAAAACTCGCTTATAATGAAGAAAAAAAATTCCACGCGGAACTTCTTTCTTATCTATGATCAAAACTTGGATATAAGAAACTCGCTTATAAGAAAACTCGGTTATAAGCAAGCAAATTCCTTCTCCCATCCGCAATGGAAACTTGGACATAAGAAAAGTATGTCATACAAGAGAGATGGTTTGCAGTTCATTTTTTTTTATAAGCGAGCTCTATTTTCTTATAAGCGAACTACCATTGACAACATTTTCTTAAAGACCCACCAGATCACGTGTCAAAATCACGGGTTCCACATGTTTTCCCTCTTATAGCTGGTACGAAATCTTGTTTTGACCAGGTTTGACTCCCATACAAATGCCCCCAAATTGAAAACGAAAACATTTTAAAGAGAAGTCTCAATTTGAAGTGGGGGGGATTTGTATGTGGGTCACAGATACCCAGAAAAAAACAAGACTTAATCGTGTTGGGTCAGTGTGTCTTTAAAAGTGAGTTGGACCTGAACTGAAAGGATGTTCCGAGAAAATTGAAGTGGTTCCAAAAAGGGAAAGTTTACCTCATACCAGTAGCGTCACAGACAGTCTAAACAGTACAGGCACTTGATTGCAAGACTAATTGAGTTGTTTTTGTTCCTTTATTCCATACTTTCCTTCAGTATTCTGTGCAAAATAAATGTTGAGCAGAAGAAAAAAATATGAGTGCCTGTACTTTGTGTTGGTGGTAGAGAGACTGTCCAGCCTTTTATTTTCAGCAGCAATGGCAGAGAGGAAAAGGCAATCCATTTCTTTAAGAAGATAAATACAAATAACTGAATATGTGGACGAAAATCCACATAACCAAAAGCAAACAATTGATAAAAAAGCTGCATGGGTGGACAGTAAATGGTAATAGTTCAGTACAAGAAAGGTGAAGGGGTACGTATTTGATAACAGTAAAAGAAGAAAACAAGCTTGTTAGTTCGAGTGGTTGTAGGCACCTTTAAATCTTCTTCTTAGTAGACGATTTTGATTTTATGATGTAAGACATGCATCAAATTAGGAAAAAGGATTTTCTCTTTGTTTTGTTTCTCTGTCTTTCTTTTCTTTTCTTTCTCTTTTCTCTTTTCCCTTTCCCCCATTCAATTTGGTTATAAGGAAAAAAACTTCAAAATGTTTTCTTATGTCCGAGTTTCGGATATAAGAAAACTCGGATATGGTAATAAGCAAAAAATGATCTCCCTTCGATTTTCTTATAACCGAGTTTTGCTGTATTTTGATTTTATTATGTTAAACATGAGTCATAGATCACAAGTTTCTTTATTGTCCATTGGCATTGTACAAACGCAAATACAAAATTGTCTTCCACTGTGTAAAATGAGTTATACATCCAAATTAGAATATTGATTAAAAACAAGAAACAGAAATTTACATTTAAACAAATATGTTACTCTCCCACCACACCCAATCATTCATCTGCTCTCCGCTATCTTGCTCGCTCATCATGCAACTCACACCATGTCTGCCTTCATTTTTGTTTTTAATTTTCTGTTCTGTTCTTTCTTTTTTCCTCCTTTATTTTGCATTTTTTTCTTTTTTTCATGCACCAAATTAGGTAAAAGCATGTTCTCTTCGTTTTATGTTTGTCTTTTATTTTTTATTTTTTTTATTTTATTTTTTCCCTTTTTTCCCATTCAACTCGGTTATAAGAAAAAAAAAATCAAAAAATGTTTTCTTATATCCGAGTTTTGGATATAAGAAAACCCGGATATAAGAAAACAAAAAAATACCTCCCTTCAATTTTCTTATAACCGGGTTTTGCTGTAACTGATTTCCAAACATACTACAACATATTCATGACTGATATTTTGTGAAAGGTTACTTATGGTAAACTTCAATTGGCTTGAGAAAAAAAGAAAGAAAATATAGATAAACTAAACGTCCCTCCCTGAACAACAGTGTTCTCTAAACCAAAGACCACCACTCCACGTCACACGTTATGACCCCATCAATGACATCACACGCCTTGTGCTAGACACGGGGCACACATTGATGGGGATGGGGGGGGGGGGGGGGGGTGTCTTGGTTGAGGTACCGACAGTTGCTCCTTGATAATTGCTCCTCGACATTTGCTCCCCAACAATCGCCCCTTGACAATTGCTCCTGGGTGTAATTCCTCCCGGATAATTGCTCCTCGAAGAGTTGCTTCTTGGATTTGCCCCTCGAACAATTGCTCCTAGTTTATGTGATAATTGCTTACATTTATTCTATTTATTACATGATTCAAAATTATCGTTAAAACATACTCTCTCTCTCTCTCTCTCTCTCTCTCTCTCTCTCTCTCTCTCTCTCTCTCTCTCTCTCTCTCTCTCTCTCTCTCTCTCTCTCTCTCTCTCTCTCTCTCTCTCTCTCTCTCTCTCTCTCTCTCTCCGTCCTTCCTGAAAGTTAAAGACTGTAGTAATGTGAGATACCTTTCATAGCAATGGATGAGCAAATCAAAATTAGAAAAAAAATAGGAGAAACTGTCCGAGGAGCAAAACCCACAAGAAGCTAATGTGCAAGGAGCAATTGTTCAAGAGGCAATTAGTCCAGGAGCAAGTATCCCAAGGAGCAAGTATCCCAAGGAGTAATTGTCGCGAGGCAATTGTCGAGGAGCAATTATCAAGGAGCAAGTGTCGTGGACCCGTCTTGGTTACAGCCTTTGTTTAAAACCAACCATTCATGTACGCGCCAGATCTGTGCCCTTGGCCGTAACCGCCCCCAAAGCCGTAACCGCCCCCAATGCCGTAACCGCCGAAGCCCCCGTAACCATATGCATCGTAGATCCCTACAGCCTCTCCCGCTACTACCGCCAGAGCCACCAGGATTGTCAGTGAGAGCTGCATCGTGTCGCTCTGCCTGTACACAGAGCACATGTCAGTTGGCCATGTTAATAGGTCAATGACCGACGACCGATGGAAATGTGCATCACTGGTCGGTCTCAATCTTAAAATGATGTAAGAGTTGTTCATCTTCTAGAGATCTGTAAAGCTTATTATCTGCCTGTCTGTGTGTTTGTTTGTTTGTTTCATCTTCTTCTTCTTCTTCTTCTTCTTCTTCTTCGATCACTCAGACAGTTTCCTACAGTTTCCTGTCAATTATGAGCGCAGATGCGTCATGCTGTCGTTATGCGCCTAACTAAGAAATAGTTAGGCCCAGCAAGTCCCACTTCGGCTGCATAAATCTTTTTGAAAGTGTGTCGTGGAAAAAAGGCAGGAGAATGGACCGGTTAGGCAGAAATATAGT
>CM065689.1:9914841-9917341 GCA_017654935.2 Phymorhynchus buccinoides
GGGGGGAGAGAGGGGGGGGGGGTGGGGGGGGGGGGGGGGGGGGGGGGGGGGGGGGGGGGGGGGGGGGGGGGGATAAGCCAGCAGCAATAGGGCATTTGGCACGAGTGTTCGTTCTCTATAGGCCTACTAGACTACTACTAATTTGCCCGAGTCACGCTGACCTTTCTAATTCAACTCTCTAATTTCAACTCAATGAAATTCAAGGTCGCCGGCACGCGGCACATGCCCTAATATTAGAACCTGCCATTAAAAATTAATTAGTGAAACTCACGCCTAGGCCACTGCAAGTAGGGTTATTATAACGCCCTTGACGGCAAGAGTAAATCCCTTGTTGATCAGTATCCAAAAGGGCATTCACTCTTGCAAATGGCAGCCATTAAGTGGCCTCAAATAGGGTTATTGGCGAGAGTTATGCCCTTGTACTCAACCGTCTTCCCCCACCCACCAAGGGCATTCACTCTTGCAAAAAGGTGTTCTTTGCAGTGGCCAATAGGATGGAGGACTGGCCGTGTCAGGTCACGTGTCAGAATCACGGATTCACGTATTTTCCCTCTTAAAATAGCTGGTAGGAAATCTTGTTTTGACCAGGTTTGACTCCCATACAAATGTCCCCAAATTGAAAAAGAAACATCATTTTAAAGAGCAGCCTCGATTGGAAGTTGGGGACATTTGTATGTGGGTCACAGCTACCCCCCCAAAAACCCAACCCAAGGGATTTAATCGTGGTGCGTACAGTGTGTGTTTAACAAAATGATGGGAGTGGTGATAGTATTTTAATTAAAGCAAAACACATCGGTAGTGTTGGAATCATGAGAAGTACTAAGCTGAAGATTAGCTTCGATCCAAGACACCGAGAAAGAAAGGGGGGGGGGAGAGACATGTAATTGGAATTTGTTCAATTTCACGGTGTGTTGGAGTGATCTTGCCTAATTCAATCGGTCAAACAGGGGAAGTTACTCTACCACCAGGTAGATCCCCAGCTCTCGCCTCGTGTGTTTGAGAAGACATACAGCGCTTCGAACACCGTGCGTCATTCTAAACTTGATGTCATTTGTATTTTTACGTCACATTTTGCAAGTGTTTTCAGTTTGTGGCCACTGGCCACTCTAAAAAAAAAATGTTTGCAAGCCGCTGACTGGCATCCTGCGGTTTCAAGCTTCGACGCCATTGTTGCACTGTTGCTTTGGTATTTGACCCGAGTAATGGAGGTAAGCAACTCTAATTTTCACGAAATGCTCTCCCCTAGAGTGTTTTCTCTCTCCGAAAATCGTCTATTGGCTTGAGTAAAGCCTTTAAAACCTCCTCGGACGTTATTCCATATTGTTTGACAAAGTAAGGGAGGTGCGGGTAATTTGGAACACGCTGGCAGCACGTGCACCCAGTTTTGACTGGGTAAAGGTAAATATGTGCCACCCCCTGAATTTCTCGGTTAATTGCAATTTTCCGTTTTTGCCTTTCTTACCAAACATAAAGCTGTATTTTAGGAACCTTTTTAGCTAATAACCTTTTTGGAATACTAACCCTATCCCTAACCCTAGCCCTAACCCTAACCCTACCCCCCCCCCCCCCCCCGTATAAGACGGGAAAACGCAATGAATCACGACTGTGACAAATGGCGCCGTGTACTGCAATACATAGGGGGGGGGGGGGGGGGGGTGTCCTATTAGATAATGGCCTAGGGTTCGGGATAGGGTTAGTATTCCAAAAAGGTTATTAGCTAAAAAGGTTCATAAAATACAGCTTTATGTTTGGTAAGAAAGGCAAAAACGGGAAAATGGAATTAACTGAGAAATGCAGGGGGGTTGGCACATCTTGAGAACTGTCCTCAATGTTAGGCACTGTGCATTGATATGTGATGCCAAGTGTATCAGTGGTTGTATTTTATTGTATTTGTTTGGATCAGTGATAGAAGCATCGAGATGATTCGGCGCTGAAAGTTTTTTTGGAAATCACTTCTGAAAAAACTGGCTCCAATCTTTTATATTTAAATCCGTTGAATCCTCCGAAGTCGGAGTGTGGCTGCTCACGTGGCGGGGTAATCAAAAAACGGTCACACACGTAATGTTTATAACCCTATCTGTTGCATTTATACCATAGCGTTCAAGGGCTTCGGCTGTTGGGATGGTCCCTGGAGTCTTTAAGCCAGGGTAAGACAACGACAACAACAACAACAGATCCAGAATTTTGTTTAATCAGTTATTAAGTTAATAGCCATTGGATTGTTCTTCAGTAAGGACCCAGAATGTTTGCTTAACATCTTTTTTTTTTCTCCTACAAATAAAAATAACACAAACATAGGCATTTCATTGTCGCCCGATTTTTGCCCGTCTCGGAGACTGGTGTTTGCTGCACAGTTTATTTTAGGACTATTGTTTTTTGCTTTTTGTTTGTGGCTCAAGCCACAAACCTATAACTCACTTTGTCGGTCGGTCGGTCTGTCTGTCTGTCTGTCTGTCGTCGGTCCAAAATTGTCGCACATTTTGACAAAATTGTCGCACTT
>CM065689.1:9939841-9992341 GCA_017654935.2 Phymorhynchus buccinoides
ACGCATACGCACACGCACACGCACATGCACACACAAGACTTAAACACATATAGCCACACACACCTACACACCTACACACACACACACACACACACACACACACACACACACACACACACACGCACGCACGCACGCACGCACACGCGCGCGCACACACACACACACACACACACACCATTACACACACACACATACACACACACACACACACACACACACACACACACACACACACACACACACACACACACACACACACACACACACACACACACACACACACACACACACACACCTACACACAATTCATAAAACACATCCAACTTTTTTTTTTATAACTTTTTTTTTTTTTTTAAAGCTGGACTTTCCACGAACTTCGAAAAAAAGGGGGTTGGGTCGTCGAAAAACCAACGAACAACACCACCCACCATCCTAGCAGCACAAAACACATCCCTGCCTCGCAGCCACTCCAAAAAAGGTACAACACCCCGCAAAAGCCCCTCCCCCTTTCGCTTTGCAACCCCCCCAAAAAAAAATCAGGGACCATCCCCTTAACCACAAAACGTGCACTCCTAGTGTACGAGGTAGTGAGGAGGTACAGGAGGAAGATGGGCTGGCTATATAAAAAGTCAAGCTGACTCGGACCGCAGACAACGAATCCGTTCAATCCCCAGTTTAGCAGCAGCAGCAGCCGCCCCCGCCATCTTTGATTTGTGCAGTGGTACTCCAACGCTACAGATGGCGTCGTTCACGGTTCTAACTCTGCTGGCGCTTTTGCCCTTTCTCTTCGCGACCATATCTGCTCAGTTCCCCACTAATTTCGGAGGAAACGTAGGAGGAAACGTAGGAGGAAACTTAGGAGGAACTTTAGGAGGAAATGTAGGAGGCTTCCAAGGCGCGGGGGGCATACCAGGCGCAGGCTACAATCCGCGAGCGACGTATACCTCACAGCGAAGTGAGTGTTTGATTTGTTTGTCGCTGTGTTGTTTTTAATTAATAATTTTCACTTTCAGCTTGTTTAGCTCGGTTCTATTCTATCTCTTTTTCCTCCCCCCCCCCCCCCCCCCCCCCCCCCCCCACATTTTTGTGTTTTTAAAGCATTGAGCAGTGTTTTTTTTTTACTTGCTTTCAATTTGCACAGTTGAGTTTTGCTCATTCTGTGGCTTCTTCTTCTTCTTCTTCTTCTTCTCCTTCTTCTTCTCCTTCTTCTTCAATGAAGACACCAGTAATCACCGGTTTGAGTCTGTGGACATGTCGTGAATACAATCATGTATTGATTTGTTATCTTCTTCACGTGATGTGAAATAAAAGGGTGACTTCTATGATAGTAAGCGGTAGATATAATGAATAGAATCCAAAAGGGTGTGTGGGGAAAGTACATTGGCTAGTTACAGACAGCCCGTTCAGCGAGTTCCGGTTTCATGCTAAATCATGCAGGGACAAGTCCCACGACCATCTAACTCTCGGTTGTTTGCAAACCTTGTCAAAAGTAAATACTGTCCAAAAACAAAAAGTGGCTCAAATGTAGACCTTTCATTTAAAAGAATGTAAGATATCGGTTGCAATACGAGGGACTATAAATGATATTTAGATAGAAAAAAAGATGTCTCCCGCAATAGCATGAATTCCGGCTAATGTTAAGATCAGCTCCCTCCGCTGTTCCAGGGTGAAGGCTTAGGGTTAGGACCAATCAGCTACCTCCGATTGACCTTTTCTGTTAAGCTGATTGGTCAACTTCATCATGGAACAGCGGAGGGAGCTGATCTTAACCCTTTCACCGCCAGTCATATTTCAGCCAAAAATGTCCATTAAGTTTACCTGGGTAGAGAACAAAATCTATTTGTAGCATTGGGGATTCTTCTGTGACATATATAAAATAAGGTCTATCCTTACTTCCCAAAACTAAGACAATAGGGTCTTTGGATAATAGACCCCGATTTGATGCCTTTTAGTGACATAGGTGTTAAAACACTGTGGTGCTAAAATGCGACATTGGCGGTGAAAGGGTTAATATTTGCCTGAATTCCATTATGAACTGGCAAATGTAGCTCTTTCCCTTCCTTTACCGCCACACTTTGTTGTTCATAGATTCTGTGCAGAGCTCCAGGGCTTGTTGTCATGAGCGCGGCTACGACAACTAATCCAGGATGGAAAATGCAAATTAATCTAAACTGCCAATCGGATTCAGGTACTTTAGATTAATTTGCACTTCCGTCCCGGATGTGTTGTCTTAGCCGCGCTCATAATGACAGGCTCTGAAGATTACATTTCCCCACGGTAACCTATTTTCAAAATGGCAAATGTTACGATCGAGCACCTGTTCCTTCGCGCACACCCGGACACGCTCTTTCATTCAGTATACCCTTTGCTCCGCTTCACAAGGGTTTTAGCAACAACAACAACAACAACACAACAAAAACTGAAAGAGCGATACATTGTGACTACAAGCCAAAAGCTTGTGAAGAGACAGTTAAACTATGCTTCCTCCAACATTTAATTTGGTTAAAAAAGCTAATTCCTTGATTAAAAAAGAAAGCAGAGCATCAGTTGGCTTAGCGTCTTTCCATCAACGATTTATCTCATTTAAAGAATGGAGACATGAGGAACTATTCGTATACCAGCCCGTTTAACCTACATTTATGTTTAACAGAGGGGAGAAACTGGTTAATAGAACAGCCACGGTGAATGAAAGGGGCGAAGCTTCACCAGGGTTTACTGAATGGAAGAGCATAATTATCCGGATGTGCGCGAATTGAGCAGGTGCTTGATCGTAACATTTACCCTGTCTTTTTATCTTTAACATTTAACTTGTAGATTCTATAACATATCTTTTTGGGGGGTCACATACAATTGAAAATGAATGAAGATCTTGACTGGGTAACTAATCAATGAAATTACCAAAGCTGGGGTTTTTTTTCGTCGCCTCAAAAAAGGTACTTTTTTAATGGGTTAACACGGAAACTGTGCGGCCTTTCATGCTGTGCATCTTCTTTCTAAAGAAAACAAAATCCAATGATAACTTGCTTATTGACCAATTTAATTTGATAATTGCGCTTTTGGGGTTGTGTTTTTGTGTGTGTTTTCTTTAAAAGTCAACCAATGCTTTGTTTTCAATTTGTTCTGTCCTTTCTCTCGGCTTCTGCTTCTTCTTGTTCTTCTTCTTCTTCTTCTTCTTCTTCTTCTTCTTCTTCTTCTTCTTCTTCTTCTTCTTCTTCTTCTTCTCCTCCTCCTCCTCTTCTTCTTCTTCTTCTTCTTCTTTCTTCTTCTTCTTCTTCTTCTTCTTCTTCTTCTTCTTCTTCTTCTTCTTCTTCTTCTTCTTCTTCTTCTTCTTCTTTCTTCTTCTTCTTCTTCTTCTTCTTCTTTTCTTCTTCTTCTTCTTCTTCTTCTTCTTCTTCTTCTTCTTCTTCTTCTTCTTCTTCTTCTTCTTCTTCTTCTTCTTCTTCTTCTTCTTCTTCTTCTTCTTCTTCTTCTTCTTTTTCTTCTTCTTCTTCTTCTTCTTCTTCTTCTTCTTCTTCTTCTTCTTCTTCTTCTTCTTCTTCTTCTTCTTCTTCTTCTTCTTCTTCTTCTTCTTCTTCTTCTTCTTCTTCTTCTTCAATGAAGACACCAGTAATGAACGGTGTCATTCTTTGGACATTCTTTGGTTTGATTCTTTGGACATTCTTTGGTTTGATTCTTTGGACATGTCATGTGTTAATTTGTTATAGCGTAACATGATCTGAAATAAAAGGGTGACTCCAAAATATTTTGAGCCCGCAAATTCGCTTACAGAATTCTTATCAGGCAAGCAAGCGTATTATTTCGATTTTTCATGTTTTGAAAGCGATTCTATATAACAAGTGTACTTTCCCATCATGCTTTGGAGACCATCTAAAAAGCAGTTTATGTGCTCACACAACAACTTTTTGAGATACAAAATTAATTTCGCAGAAAAGTTCAATTGTATGCACACTGTCTGTATGTTACGAGAACGATGGTCTTTTTAGCTTTCAACATTTAAATTGGTTTAAACAAATGTTATGTAACAGACATTTGCCGCTACAAACTACCGTGTAACTGAGTACAACATCAACAACATACAGTATTTATACGGCGCTGAATCTTGATAAAAATCAAATCGAAGCGCACACACGCGTTAGCATTCATAGCGCATTCAAACAAAAACGCAATACAAAGCGAACACACGGATAACATAAATGGAATATAGCAGACACAGACCTAATGGCAAGAGAGAGAAAAGAAAGAGAGCGGAGCTTTAATGACGGGGGAACAGGTTAGCTTTGAAAGCAGAGAGGGTCGGTCGCTGACGGAGGGAGAGAGGAAGTTTGTTCCAGGAGGTCGGTCCTGAGACAGCAAAAGAGCGCCGACCAACAGTTGAAAGCTTATACCTAGGGATCTGGAGAGAAAGAGGGTCAGAAACTGAACGAAAAGTGCGAGCTGGCGTATAGATGGAAATATTGTCGCAGAGGTAGAATTGGAGCAGCTTTATGGATAGATTTATAGCAAAGTGTGGTTAACTTATACTCTATTCTGTCTGCGACAGGAAGCCAGTGCAAAGAACGGAGAAGAGGGCCAACAAACCAAGGGGTTATGAAACATTTAAATTCAGGACTGCATTATTTATCGGGACTTTTTATTTATTAAACCTACATAATAAGATTACAAATGAAAGATAATTTTCACGAAAACTTGGGAATTGCAAAAGCGGTTTCTTTATATATATATAGCCGAAAGGAAATTTACTATAATAAAAAAAAAACAGGATTGGGTTGGTGGTAAGATGGGGGTGGGGGTGCGGCTACTATTGAAACTGTTAATGCAGAATCACTTGAAGGAAATTGGATTTTTTAAAAAACAAAAAAACTATTGTGCACTTTCATACATTGAATCTTCTTCATCAATCTAAGAATAAAATTATTGATTCTTGATTAATAAAACATTTAGTAGCGATTTTGTGGTTTGCGTCTTCTTCTTCTTTTTTTTAAGCCTCTCTGTACATGCGCAGATGATGGTGTGAGTATTGATTGTAAATAAAATTATCTTGCTTTTTGTTGTTGTTGACAGATTCTGCGTGATGTGTTGTCCCCCCCCCCCCCCCCCCCCCCCCCCCCCCCCCCCCCCCCCCCCCCCCCCCCACCCCCCCCCCCCCCCCCCCCCCCCCCCCCCCCCCCCCCCCCCCCCCCCCCCCCCCCCCCCCCCCCCCCCCCCCCCCCCCCCGCCCCCCCCCCCCCCCCCCCCCCCCCGCCCCTCCCTCCCCCCCCCCCCCCCCCCCCCCCCCCCCCCCCCCCCCCCACCCCCCCCCCCCCCCCCCCCCCCCCCCCCCCCCCTCCCCCCCCCCCCCCCCCCCCCCCCCCCCACCCCCCCCCCCCCCCCCCCCCCCCCCCCCCCCCCCCCCCCCCCCCCCCCCCCCCCCCCCCCCCCCCCCCCCCCCCCCCCCCCCCCCCCCCCCCCCCCCCCCCCCCCCCCGCCGTAAATGTTTGGAAGTTTGAATAATCTATTTTACTTGTTCACTTTATTTTATTTTCTTTATTTTCGTAATTGATGCTGCCTCTACACCCTACCCCTGCCCCCTCCCCTACCCCCACTGTTCCCTTTGACACTGGGGGCAGATGGCCCACCACCAGCTCAGTACAGCATTGTTCACCGTGCTCGTTGTTCATTGTGCACGTGCAGAGAGAGAAGTGGCCACAGTGCGCGCCACCAACCACGCAGGAGACAAGGTGTATCTCACCATTGAGAGAGACGACGACTACGATGATGTAAGAACGACAGCTTGCTTGTCTGTCTGTCTGTCTGTCCGTCTGTCTGTCTGTCCGACTCTCTTCTGTCCTTCCGGGGTTGTTGGGGGGGGGGGGGGGGGGGGGGGGGGGGGGGGGGGGGTTGGCCTATAAACCTTTGCATGTGGTTGGGGTTGGGGTTTTTTGTCTTTTAAATTTTTTTAGAACACTTATCAAAACATTTAAAGTGAACTTCCAGTGATTGTTCCTCCCTGACGTATATTACAAAATAGAGATTAAGGTGTGTGGGATGGGGTGGGGTGGGGTGGTGTGTGTGTGTGTGTGTGTGTGTGTGTGTGTGTGTGTATGTGCGTGTGCGTGCGAGTGTGCGTGCGTGTGCGTGTGTGTGTGTGTGTGTGCGTGTGTGTGTGTGTGTGTGTGTGTGTGTGTGTGTGTGTGTGTGTGTGTGTGTGTGTGTGTGTGTGTGTGTGTACGACATCTTTCCCAACATAATGTACATGGATTATCTTCTTGAACTTTTTCTTCAATGTCAGGGTTAGTATTGGGGTTATTATATTGGAACCCCAGTCGTGTCGATGTCTGTCTGTCTGTCTGTCTGTCTGTCTGAATGTCTGTGAGTCGCCTGTCTTTCTATCTTTCTGTCTGCTCTTGATGTCAAGTTGAGTCTTCATTGCACATTTCTAAGTTGATGTAATGAATTTTAATGATAATTATTTGGTTGGTATAATTCTGTTTCACGCGTTAGATTAATGTTCTTTCAGTTATGTTGTATCTCTGTCATGTCGTTGCACCTAACCTGGATTTCTGTTTTGGATATATTAAAGTATACTTGAACTTGAACTTGATTCAATTACAGGATTTTATTTTCATCATTATATTTACCTAGAAGTACCCACGTGGCCTGTTGTCTTTAAATCAAAGTAATTGGAACTGGATTGTTACCAACGTGGCAATAGTTTGCAACACCTCAATTTGTAAAAGTCGATAAAACTAGAGCCAAAAAGTTAAGCAACCTTTTGCAAACCAAGGCAAAATATTCCTCTGGGTGATTGGCACAGATTTTGTTAACCAATACAAATGTCGCCGATCTACTTACCGACCTGCGTGCATAATGTCACGTTGTTTACATGCAAATTACGTTGTGGGTAGCGCCCACACCAATGTTAGGGTACCCTTTGTAAAACATCAAGTTTGATGCACATGTTCAAGGCTGCTCCCTCATCACATCAGAGATATCAGAACCAGAAAAAAGAAGTGATACAGATGTGGCAGAGAGTGGGTTGTGTTCAGGCAAGGCAGTTATGGTCACCCATCATTGCTCGTTTTGGAACGACAACGCGCGAAAGTCAGTCAATGATTCTGGTACGTCCAAGAGCTCAATAGTCCGTTGCACTTGCAAGTATAGAGCTGTCATTCAAAACTGCAGGTATCAGTGTCCGTAAAGACTATAGCCTGCACAATATAGAGATCTCAAACATGTTAACCCTTTCACCGCCAGCCATATTTCAGCAAAAACATTCCATTAAATTTACCTGGGTAGAGAACAAAATCCATCTGCAGTATTGGGGATTCTTCTGTGACATATCTACAAGGTCTATCCTTACTTCCCAAAACTAAGACTATTGATAGGGTCATTGGATAATAGACCCCAATTTGATTCCTTTTTAGTGATATAGGTGTTAAATCATTGTGGTGCTAAAATGCGACTTTGGCGGTGAAAGGGTTAAAGGACATGTTGTGGGGTGACATTCTGGTCATATGACCCCTCTACTAAGCAATGTAGTTCAGTTGAATAATTATGGCCAGACTGCTATGACTGCTATGGCCTGCTATGATCATTCCCTGGGTAAAAGTCAGAAGGTACTATCCCTGTTTGCATTCCTCTTGTTAGTCTTTCTTGCCTTTGGTGATAGGTAAGTCTTGGCAGTTATATTGTAATCCTCGAATCTGGCCTTTTAATGGATAGGATGGTCCATAGGTCAATCATGTCAGTCATTTCAACCCCCCGCCTGCAGTAACTAAAATAATGTTTGTGTTTCTTGCATCTACACAAAACCTTTTTTGCAACAAATCAAGACCACACCATTCATTGAGTGATGATGGGCAACGTTGTTTAAAAAGTGTCAACATCCTATTACCAAATATTGAAGTAGCAATATTACCTTGCATACACGTATTACAGCCGAGTTAAGCATATCAAAATTAAAAGGCAACCCCACTTACATCCTATTAGCAAAACAAATTATGTACCAATGGTTTGCACACAACAATAACAAACATGTTTTAATAACAGTACCTAATAAATACACAATAAATACAACATCCACAATGATATGAACCATTTCTGAAGTCCATATTAAACCACTTTATAGAGCAACAGAATATAAACACTTTTTAGCATGCAATGTAACACACACTTTTAGGAAATACAGTTCTCATTGAAATTATCCACAAACGTTGTTACTTTCTAAATTAAGTAAACCGATTTACTTAATTTAGAAAGTAACGTTTAGTTTCCCACTTAAGCTTTAGTAGAAGTTCATAACATTAAGCACTGATCTCTCTCTAAAGGGACAGCCACACGTCCACTAAAATCGTACGACTGTACGATACGATTCGATCACGAGGTCTCCAAGAACAAAACATGATTCGTGCGCTTCCAGATCACGTCATCGGATCGTATCGTGCAGTCGTGCGATTTTAGCGGACCCGTGGCTGGCCCTGACCCTTTTGCTCAGATTGCGTCTACTAAAAGGTTCCTTTAACCCTTTCGCTGCCAGCCATTTTTCAGTCGAAGCATACCATTAAATTTAACTGGGTAGAGAAAAACAAAATGTCTGCAATATTGCCACAAAGTTTCCTCTGTGACATGCGTAATAATAGGCCTATCCTTACCTCCCCAAATTAAGAAAATAGGGTCTTTGGATAACAGGCCCTGGTTTGATGGCTTTTAGTGACGTGGGTGTTAAACCATTGTGGTGCTAAAATGCCACATTGGCGGTGAAAGGGTTACGAGATTATTCTCAGAAAACGGATAATATAATGTCTCAGTTGTCCTCTGGGGTTTCCGAAGGGGTTCAATTGAATTAATGTTACGCTCAATGAACACGTGTTCAGTATTTTGCTTCTTTCTGTCTTTCTCTCTGTCACACTCCTCCAGGACTCCGTGGGCGGGCTCCTGAACCCGTACTTCCAGTTCAATCCGTTCGGTCGGTCCTCCAGCAGAGGACGGGATCTGAGGGTCACCGGCTACTTCATGAAGGCCGGCGCCAGGACCGGCATCACCTCCCAGGGCTCTCTGCACGTGAGTAGGGCTTCTTTTTTTTTTCCTTTTTTTTTAAATCCCTGGTTGACACCCCCCCCCCCCCACACCCACCACACACACACACACACCCACGAAGTCGGAATGCGGCTGCCCAATGCGACGTGGTAATGAAAATTATAAAATTAAAAATAATAAACCCGGTCATGCGCGTAACGTTCTCATCCCTAGGTGATGCGTTTGTTGCCATACTGTTCCATTCAAGTGCTTTTGGCTGTTCGGATGCTCCTGGCTGGAGTCCTTTAGCCACAGTATGACAACAACAACAACAACAACAACAACAACAACAACAACAACAACAACAAATCAAACATCACTGGTTGACATTAGCCTGTAGTATGATGGGTTGATAGTAAGATGAGAGCTGTACACTAAACGAGGGGGGGGGGGGGGCTTGGCACGGCACCGGCTCTGGTGCTGCAGTCCAAAACGGGATGCGCTGGCCTTTGGGGACCTTCCCCCAACGCCAGCTGTGTCCTCGAATCCTTTTGGTCGAGAGAGTGGGGATGTACCCTGAGCAAAGCATCTCCGCTGTAAACAATTCCTAGCCCAGCCCAGACGGAATAGCATCTGTCCCCTCTGCTTTTCTGGCAGCCATGGTCGGCAACGACTGACTGGCATACATCGGTCCCGACTGTCCCTTCCCCATCTCGCCTTTTTTAATGTTATCTTGCCTTGATGTTTTTTTAAAAATTTGATCTTTAGCCTCCTCATGTGAGCTCTTATGCTCGGTGTCCATCTGTGTTCTACCGAGGACCACGCAAGCCTGTTTGACAATCGTGTGACAGGTAGCACACGCCTTGTTGCTTTTGACCTGCTGACAGGCTATGCACACAAGCAGGTCTGCTTCTTTTGGTCTCCCTTCACCCCAAGACCCAAACAAACAACACGAGCAACAGCGGAGCAAAATGAATGCGTACACAACGCACGCCAGTTGGTGTGAATGACATGGAAACACAGAATTACACAAAACAGATGCTTTGTATTAACCAGGACACAAGATGTACGCCGAGCCTTAGGCGAGGAGCGACCGTTTCTGTGCTCCCAGTTCTCACAGAACGGGAGGACATTGCAATGGGAACGAGGGCTGTGCGTTGCCTGTCCGTGTGTGTGTGTGTGTGTGTGTGTGTGTGTGTGTGTGTGTGTGTGTGTGCGTGTGCGTGTGCGTGCGTGTGCGCGCGCGCGCGCGCGCGTGTGTGTGTGTGTGTGTGTCTGTGTCTGTGTCTGTGTCTGTGTCCGTTTGTGTTCTTGCTTGCCGTGCTCGAAGTATCGCACTACTGGTAAAGGTCAAGATGTGCCACCCCACCACCCACCCCTACATTTCTCGGCTCTCCCCGCATTTTCACCCTTGCCTTTCTTACCAAACATTAAGCCGTATTTGATGAACCTTTTCAGCTAATTATCTTTGTTGAATAATTAATTGCAGTCATGATAAAGGCCAGTATATAATATGACCCCCCCTCACCCTCACCCCCACCCCATGTAGTGTAGCACACACAACAACAGCCGCGGAGCATTTGTCACAGTCCTGGGCCTGTATTCACGTTGCGATGGCATGAGACTTAGCATCATGCTAACTTAGAAGCTCTTCCAATGTCCCTGGGCCTGTATTCACGTTGCGATAGCATGAGACTTAGCATGATGCTAACTTAGAAGCTCTTCCAAAAGTCCTATTAAATCCTATAGGACATTGGAAGAGCTTCTAAGTTAGCATCATGCTAAGTCTCATGCCATCTCAACGTGAATACCGCCCCTGGTTCATTGCGTTGTCCCGTCTTGCCTTTATCTTCTACTATTATTGAATGCATGTGTTTAATGATGTTAAATGGATCAAATGTAGTGTTCAATATAGCAAAACGCACTACTTTGCATCGTCTCCCCCCTCCCTACCAGGGAACATTCACCATGGTGCTAACGGAAAGCGGCAACATCGCCGGGTCCTGCATAGGGCTGGGTAAACCGTACATCCCCCGAAGCAGGCGCCGCTCTTCCTCGCCCTTCGGTGGACCCGGTCCTTTCGGCGGCGGCCGCGGCGGCCCTTTCGGCGGCAGCCCTTTCGGCGGCGGGTCCATGTATGGAGGCAACCCCTTCTTCAACAACCGATACAGCCGTGGTTCAAAGTAAGAACGGTATTCAACCCTGTCACCGCCAAAGTCGCATTTTTAGCACCACCGTGATTTAGCCCTTTCACCGCCAGCCATATTTCAGCCAAATATTTCCATTAAATTTACCTGGGTAGAGAATAAAATCCATCTGCAGTATTGGGGATTCTTCTGCGATATATATAGAATAAGGTCTATCCTTACTTTCCAAAACTAAGACAATAGGGTCTTTGGATAATATACCCCAATTTGATGCCTTTTAATGACATA
The DNA here is from genome assembly GCA_017654935.2 of Phymorhynchus buccinoides. Taxonomy (NCBI): domain Eukaryota; kingdom Metazoa; phylum Mollusca; class Gastropoda; order Neogastropoda; family Raphitomidae; genus Phymorhynchus; species Phymorhynchus buccinoides. The sequence goes on from CM065689.1 coordinate 9,951,271, forward strand.
GGTGTTAAATCAATGGGGTGCTAAAACGCGACATTGGCGGTGAAAGGGTTAACACCTATGTCACTAAAAGGCATCAGGGGTCTGTTATCTGAAGACTCTTATTGTCTTAGTTTTTGGAAGTAAGGATATACCTTATTTTATATAATTATGTAACAGAACAATCCCCAATACTGCAGATGGACTTTTCGATTACCAGGTAAATTTAATGGACGTTTTTGGCTGAAATATGGCTGGCGGTGAAAGGGTTAACAGAACAGTGGTTGGTTTGATCGTTGTTTAGTTATTTGGGTTGAGGTTTGTTTTGGGGGTTTTGGTTTTAAAAAAAATTCATTTGGTATAATTATTCTAGTAACAGACATCTATATTAAATTCGGGCCGCTCTCCTCCGGAGAGCGCATCGCCGCAAGCACAGCGTCTACCCATTTAAAAAAGAAAAATTGGGGGGAGGGGGGAGGCAGGGTGAGGAGACTTGGGAAACCTAGCTATCATGTTGGTCATACCAGGCAGCGGACCAACCTTGTAAGCTCGTGATAGGTTATGAAGGTCGACCTGAGCATAATACACGGATGGCCGAGTGGGTTAAGGCGTTCGCCTGCCGATTTCAATGCGTGACTGCAGCGTGAGTGACCCGGGTTCCAACCTCGGCCTCGCCCTTTCTTTCTAGTTCGACAGGAAATTTTGAACTGAACGTCGAGTCCTTCGGATGATGGGGCACTTAAGGCTGGTCTGACCCGCGCGCTTTACGCCACGTAAAAATCCCACGGCAGTTAAAAGTCGGCAAGAGCAGGGAGGAGACGTTAAATAAACTCATCAGCCGGAGAAACCCCGCTGCCTGGTATGACCAAAATGACAGCTAGGTGATTAACCATTGCGATTAACCCTTTGTCAGTGAGCCTGCTGCCGTGACCACCCTCCTGCATGCCAACGGCATCACTGCCACCATCGACGGCAGGATCAAGGGCATCTCCTCCCTGTCTGAGATATACGGACTGGGCCTGGCTGTAAGTACTATCTCCTCTGTCTCTAATGAGAGACTTAGTGCGATTTTTCTCACGCCAGAGGGCACGACGCTCGTGTGGGGCTAATCCTCTCTATATTATTAGTTGGGGATAAAGAAAGAGAGAGAGACAGTGAGTGGTCCTACCATCACTCTCTCTCTCTCTCACTACGCCCAAGTAAGAAAATCGCGTGATAAGCCCCTAGTGCATTGACTGCCCTCTGGCGTGAAAAATATCGCCATAGGTTGACCATTAAGGATAATTACCGGCTGTTGCATAAAAATATTTTACCCATAAAATAAATACTCTTTTTCCTCATTCAAATGGGTTGAGGAAGACAAGCAGTGAGCTTGTCGAAAATTGCCCCCTAGGTAATTTTTCTTTTATTTTTGTTTCCTTTTGATTTGCCTCATGGCTCCGAGTAGGAACCAAAGCTAACATGAACAATCCGGAGTCGTAAAGTATCTTTGCTATAAAAAAAATTGTTTGCTGTTTTGCGAAAGATTCGCCCCTGAATACATTCAGAGGCGTCTTGTGGCATGCAGGAAGAACAGAGGATTCATCATTAAATACTGAGAAGTCAGGAATATTTTTTCTAATATTTATTATTACTTATTTTTGTTTGCACGGGTGGTTGTTCATATCGTCCGCCATTTTGAAAAATACGAAACTAAGTGGCATGGCTTTGCATATCGATTTATCGGCAGAAAATGTAGATTTACACCCTCCCGCTCTATTTCTTGGTTCTTTCCGTGTAGATTGAGCACTTAAATATCAATATTTAAAATAATAGATGACTTATTTATCACATGAAAGAAGAATGGCTCCAGTGCGCTTTTGAAGGGTAGGAGAAGACGGGGTAAAAAGCCCATGGGCGGGTAAGAAGCCCATGCCAATTATCTCATGAAATAAAGACAATTTCAGTCAAATTTGCCCATTGCGTCACTCACCCACAACCTGAGTATTACAGCTTTCCAGTCTGGTTTTGATGTTCTTTTAAAAAAGTCTATGAAGATTTAGCCACAACAAAAAGCGCTTTTCATGAATGTACATGAATTATCAAGAGCACAAAATTACCTTTAATTTGACACCAAACATGTTACATTTTATTTATTTGTTTTATTATCCCACAACAGCCCAAATCATATTTTTTTCCCAGGGTCATATTTTTACTATAAAAAAAAGCGAAAAGATTTAACAGAACAAAATTCGCTTTCTACGAAACATAAGTCTGACCGGTTTGCACTGTCCCAGTGCGTATCTGCCGCTCGGAGATGCCCTTGTGGTTATTATTCTGGACATTTATAAAGCGCTCTACTCCCTTTGCAGGGAGCTCAGAGCGCTGTGCATCAACATTAAAAAAAACAATGAATGATGCCTACACATAATTATTAAACAAATAATTTCGTTTCCTTTGAGTTCCTCCGAAATCAGAATGTGTCGGCTGTACACTGGAGGGGAAGACCAGCGAAACACTGAAAACCGGACACATACGTACCTTACCCATTATGGCCATACTATGGCCTGGGAACGCCGAAGAAGAAGAAGAAGAAGAAGAAGAAGAAGAAAAGAAGAAGAAGAAGAAGCCCGTGTCGTTCCATTCCCACACAGATCTGCCCGGATCGGAGGTGCACGGTGACGACAGACACGTGCGGAGTGGTGGCCCGGGACTTCATGAGCATCACCGACTTCGGCTACTTCCAGCAACACCAGAACATGGTCCTCAACACCGGTGGAGGCCTCCCCACCACATCCCCCTTCGACCTCCTCGGCAACGACAACGACAACATCTTTGGGACAGGCGGGAACACCGGTGGGGGGCAACCTACCGGCCCTACCGGCGGTGGATCTCTCGGCTTCTAAGTAATTAGTTCACCCGCTAATTAAAGTCTGCCGCCGCCGCGCGCGGACGCAATACACAGAGCCCGGATCTCCCCCCCCCCCCCCCCCCCCCCCACCCACCTCCACTCCCCCACCGACCCACCCACCCACCCCCCAAACTGCAATGCAATGTCGTGTCTTTGTCATCATCAGCCTTGGACAGTTTATTAATGAATTAATTAATTGTACGGCTACTGAGCTACAACTGGAATTTGGTGTTGTTGGGTGTTTTTTGGTAGTTTTAATTGTCCCGTCTGTTGTTGCGACGGAGTTAGTTCAGTTTGTTTGTCCCTGGCTTTTGAATAATTGATTGATTATTAATGACGTGTGTCGCCCGTCAATGGACAATGCAATTGCACGAGCTATAAGATACAACTTGGAAATGTGCCCTGGGTTTTTTTGTTGTTATTATCACTGGCTGGGAGTTAGTTCAGTTTTTGTTTGACGTGGCTTTTAAAGAGCTAACTAATTGATTTCTTAATTTCCATGAACAATGCACGAGCTAAGCTTCAACTGGAATTGACAGCCACGTCGTTCTGATTTTCTTCTTTTGTTTTGCGTGGGTCATCACAAAGTTTAGTTCGAGTCTGTCTTCTTTTTTGTTTGTTTCGTGGAGAGAACAAAAACCCATGGTTTGCATCAATGGCTTGATGTTATTAGTCTAATATCCTTTTCTTCCTGCTTATTTTATGAAAGAGACCCCATCCCTCATTCTCCTCCCCCCCCCCCCCCCTACCCCCCTGAGAAAACCTAGCTCTTCGAATGTATGCCCCTGCAAAGGATTTCTCTTTTTTTTCAAAATTTGGGTTTTGATTTATGTTTCTAAGAGATAAGCACGTTCGTTGCTTCATGACTATCTATAGGATTGTTGACTACTTCAAAACAATTCTTTGCAAAATTATGCAGACGAGACAGTTGTTTTTTCCTATTTTCTGTCACGACAACTGTTAGATCGTTGTAATGTGTATATAAACCTGTTTTTAACTATAGTAAATTAATGGAGTATACAAAGAATATTTAATATTTTGGCATGAAGATCAGAGTAAAAATTATGACATGTCCGTATGATCTAAATCGTCTAATGGAAAATAATCGTGGCTGAACAAAACCAATATTATTCCAGTACCATGACTAAATGTTTCTTTTCCTGCTAATGTCATATTACGTAAGGTATGTCTCTTGACGTTGGGACGTATCCTCTAAAATAATAATTATTTATACACATTTTGGGGTGTCTGCTAATGAAGACTTTGGCGTGGATGTATACTACTATTCTGATTTCAAATTGTCATCAACGTTGGTTCACTTTTTGTTGCACGTGAATAGAACGAGATACACGTGTTGTTTTTCTTCTTTTGACTGTGAAGTGGTGCCATAGTCGCAATTAGTGGATCTGTTGTTATTAATTAGATTCGACAAATCAACAAAGCGAGTAATAAAGACGTCCCTCTGCCTAACATATGCCTCAATGTGTGTGTGTGTGTGTGTGTGTGTGTGTGTGTGTGTGTGTGTGTGCGTGTGCGTGCGTGCGTGCGTGCGTGCGCGTGCGTGCGTGCGTGTGCGCGCGCGCGTGTGTGTGTGTGTGTGTGCGTGTGCGTGTGCGTGCGTGTGTGTGTGTGTGTGTGTGTGTGTGTGTGTGTGTGTGTGTGTGTGTGTGTGTGTCTGTCTGTTTCTGTCATCAGTCAGTCAGTCTGCATCTCTATCTGGCCATGTGTATGTGTATGTCATGTGTATGTGTCTGCATATGTATGTTGCGTAGTCAAGTCAAAGTCAAAATCAAAAGTCAAAGTCAAACTTGCTTCATTATCTCAACAAGAGAAATAACATTGTGGTCTCATGATACAACAAGGGCAACAGAAAACACAATATCCATTGCATGTGAACGAAATAAAGGAACGGAGAACACTAATCAAGGTACACAAGGAAACAATAAAAGCAAAGTTCGTATTTCCAAGAAACAAAAGCCTTCTTCATACTCATAACGACCCCCCCCCCCCCCCCCTTCCCCATTCCCTTCTCATCCCCAACCACTCTTCCCCATTCCCTTAACACCCCCCCCCCCCCCCCCCATCGCGTACAAAATATGAACAAAATTAAGTAACACACAGAGACAATGTACCTTTGAGTCTTCCCCATTCCCCACAGCCTACTCCCTCACACCATTCGCTCTTTACACCCAATCGCACTCTTCCTCACGCTCCCTCCCTCCCTCCACCCCCATCCCCCTCTAACTACTGCATACACACACAGCACAAACTCTGCTTAATATATTTCAAACTAGCTGGCTGGGTCAGGCTTTCTGTCTTCTTCTTCTTCTATCAACTTTCTTATTCTCAGTAGTACCTCAGAGTGCATTTCCGTAGATCCTTATAAAAAAAAAGTAAAAAGTAAGGTAAAGGATGGTATTAGTACGCTTCAGAAAGCAAATAAAATGATAGAATGATATATCAAGACTATCTGAAGAGCTGTAAATCCATAAATCACCTCTAAAGACGAAGTTTTCACTCGCAAATTACGGACACGCGATCGGAAGCCGCCATTTTGATTTTCCCGCTGCGGGTCTACAAAGTCATGAAAAATTAAGGAAACAAAATAAGGCCCGCAAATTTATGGATCAACATATGTATTTTCATACACGATATATCATTGTCCAACGTTTGAGCATTAGAAAATAATTTTAGCTTACATTCATTTTGCTTGGTAATATTCACTGCGCGCACCTCGTGCTAGAAAATCGTCTGCAGTTTGGGCTCATCTTTTTTATTTATTTCTCAAAATAAAAAACGATTTTGAAGTGGCTTCAAATCTGAAATCAATTATAACATTGTAAAGAACACTATACCAAAGTATTGTGCTTGTTGCACGAAGTGCACAATTCTGGTTAATTCTGCAACATAGAACCCCCACTATAAAGTAACAGCGACATAATATGTCAACAGCGACTGTGGTCGCTTTATGGAAAGGAAAGGAACTTCCGACTACGAGAGTCTGTTGTCTGTACCTCAATTGATTTGGGTACAGAACTAGATGCATTTCTAAGCGTTCTACAGCGAATAGAGCGGTATCGTCTGTCAGATGGAAGTAGTTCATAACACTTTGACAGGACATGCTTTTCATCGCTCGCAATCACTCTGGCCTATCGCATCACACGTTTTTCATACAAACTGTAGGGGAGGGAGAGAGAGAGAGAGAGAGAGAGAGAGAGAGAGAGAGAGAGAGAGAGAGAGAGAGAGAGAGAGAGAGTGAGAGAGAGAGAGTGAGAGTGTGTAAGTGTGAGTGTGTGTGTGTGTGTGTGTGTTTGTGTGTGTGTGTGTGTGTGTGCTGGGTTTCTCACACGTGTGTCACACGCACACAGTGAAAAGTCCACACACACACACGCACACAAACGCACACCCACACACTCACACACCCACACAAACAGAACGCTGATTGACAAGAGGCGTACGATTTCAAGGTGGGGGTGGGGGGGGGGGGGGGGGGGGGGGGGGGGGGTGGGGGGGGGGGGGGGGGGGGGGGGAGGAGGATGCGCACGGACCCAACGAACAGACCTGTTAGCACTCTAGCAACTGGTGTCAAACTAGCTACTACAATAATGGAAAGAGAAGGGTGTGCAATTTCCCTGTGTGTGTAGTGTCAGTGAGTTTTGTTTTGTTTCGGTTTGCTGTTTCTGTTTTTTGTTTTGTTTTGTTTATGCGTTTGGCATACAGCACAGAAATCGCAATACAATACAACGCGATGCTATACAATAATTATAGGCCAACACACTGTAATGCAATTCAATACGACACAGCGCGATGAGAGGCGTCCGTGTGTGTAGTTGGTTAGAGCAAATAAAGAATAGGGAAACATTATAATCGCGCAATCATGTAGGCTACTGCGGACAACAACGTCTTCATGTAGGGGAAGACGGATTAAAAATCCCATGGGCGGGTAAGAAGCCCATGCCAATTATCTCACGAAATGAAGCAAATTTCAGTCCAATTTTGCCCATGAGGCGAACGCTAAACATTAACACTCGTCTCATGGGCAAAATTTGACTGACATTTGCTTCATTTCATGAGATAATTGCCATGGGCTTCTTACCCCGTCTTACCCCTACTACAGTTTCGGTTTGTGCCTGGAAGAACTTGTGGGTTTTGTTGTGCGAATCCCTATTCGCAGCCACACCCCAGCTTGTTCAGGTCGCATAATCCGAGACCAGCAGTTCGAGGGGAGCGAATTTATGTTCGGCCGTCAGGAGGCAATCAACCGAGGAGACACTGCACTGCTGCTGAGTCACTTCGGTGGAGTTCAGTGGAGCCTGTTCAGGACGCCACCTACTAAGCCCCCTACTGACGACACTATTCTCTTAGTCGCGGAGCCAGCGTGAGTGAGGTCCTCCTCCGAGGGCGCCACCACGACCGTCCACCGACAGCTCCCCAGAACACACTGATCCCGATGACTTTAACCCGAACGCACCGAGGCATAGACTGGATTGGCAACCGAAACTGAGGTCACCATGAGAACAGGGCACTGCCTGGAAGAACTTACTCACCGGAAGTTATTAAAACAAGGGGACTGCATCAATGGGTCACAAAAATAAAGGGAAGTAACACCCACCCCATCTGAAACAACGAATAGAAACTAGAAGCGTAGTGTAACATCCATGGTTAGAGTGGCCGCTTGTAAATCCAACGGGTTTGCGAGTGCTCTGGTTCGAACCCAGCTCCGTTCCGTTCGTGGTGTTGTGTGTCCTTGGGAAAGATACTTTACTCCTATTTCCTGGTCCTTCGGATGAGACCTTAAACCCAGGTCCCGTGTGCGAACGCACGCACAAGATCTTGCGCACACGTTAAAGCCCATCCCACTATTTGTCTAAGATCACACACAGTTCACTTTGTCTAATAGACGTTAAATTAAAGAACGAACGATTCCACTATTCGGTAGGAGTAGGCCGTGCTGTGCCGGTGGGATGGATGACACGAACTCACATGACATGCACAAAATGGGTGGCGCTGTACTAGAGCGACGCGCTCTCATGGGTGGGAGCAACCCGAATTACACAGAGACGAGTTTCTGTGACTACAAAATACCCAAAATACCCAAACATTCTATACAATACAATTCCTGGATATCAGCTGTGGTCATAGCCGCCATTAGGGATCAATCTAAGTTGCTAACTTGTTGGATGCTACGCCGTGTTTATCCCAAAATGGCGGCTGGGCCCCTCTTATGTCATTGCTTGAAAAAGATGAAGCATTGACATAGCGCACTCCTCCACCCTATGTGGAGCTCTATGCGCTTAACAAAATAAATAAAAACAAGAACTGAGTTCAACAAAGACATATAATCGCTCACACACATGCAAATAGGCATACACACACACACACACACACACACACACACACACACACACCTCCATACACACACACACACACACACACACACACACACACACACACACACACACACACACTCTCTCTCTCTCTCTCTCTCTCACACACACACACACACACACACACACACGCGCGCGCGCACGCACAGACTAGCATCTTAGCAGTATCTATTGACGGGATTGTCTTTTTGAGCCTAAGTTCACTTGGTCTATAAACTCGTTCGGTCTATAAAACAGAATCTGGTTCAGTGAGCCTAAGTTCACTTGGTCTAAAATATTATGTAGTTCATTTGGTCTACATCAGATTATATATAGAGAGAGAGGGGGGGGGGGGTAGAGAGAGAAATAGAGACAGAGAGAGAGAGAGAGAGAGAGAGAGAGAGAGAGAGAGAGAGAGAGAGAGAGAGAGAGAGAGCAACCACACACACACACACACACACACACACACACACACAAGAATTAAATGCAATCATTTATTAATATTATGAATGCATTTTAAAACCTCCTTTCAGTCATATTCAAACGGCATTCACATTAAAATATCAATATCAAACAACCGAATGTAGGTCTGGATGGAAGTTCAGTTTAACGTCGCGTATCGGCTTTCGCCATGTACGACGGGCTGAACAAACCAACCAGGATATAAACAAAAATTTATGTTCCCGAATCACTGTCTTAGCCAAAAGGCCGAGAAGCGATCAGAATTATGTAGGTCTGCTGCGTCTTGTTTGTTTTAGACTAAATGAACTACTGAATGAGTTACACCAAATGAGCTTAGACCCGTTACGCTGGAACACATTACCACCAAGAAGTTCGCCGGCGGCAACATCAAAGGTTAGACAATGTGAACTTAGACTCAAACGACAGAAGATGGCGGATTGCACCAATGCGACGCAGCTCACAGTATGCTGACCGACAGATAATTTGAACTTGTGTGTAGGCCTATCTCTCATATCTTGAGAGATGTGGAAGCCAAGATTTGTAGCAGATGGAGGAAAGGTGATGTCAGTGTCACAAACAGAGATGGAAGCAGGCTTTGGGTACGGAAGGTGTCTGGATGGAGAGTGGAAAAGAAGGAAAACAATGGCGATAACTGGTCCCCAGCCATATGATGCGAATCAATACAATACAATACAATGTAATGTAATACAATACAATACAATACAATACAATACAATACAATACAATACAATACAATACAATTCAATGCCATACAATTCAATATCATACAATTCAATGCGATGCAATACTATACAATATCATTCAATTCAGTTCAATAGAATAGAATAGAATACAATACAATGCCACATCACACCATACAATATCATGCAATACAATATAATACAATACAATACCATACAATACAATACAATACAATACAATAAAATACAATACAATACAATACAATTCACTACCATACAATCCAATGCAATATAATACAATACCATTAAAATCAAATCAATAGAATAGAATACAATACAATAATGATCATACCATGCAATACAATACAATGCAATACAATACAATGCAATACAACATAATGCAATACAATGCAATACAATATAATGTAATACAATGCAAACAATACAATACAATATAATGCAATACAATATAATGCAATACAATATAATACAATACAATACAATATAATACAATACAATGAATTACAATGCAATACAATACAATACAAACAATGCAATACCATAATTATCATACCATACAATACAATACAATACAATACAATGCAATACAATGCAATACAATACAATGCAAACAATACAATAAAGCACATACAACGCAATACAGTATGATGCAATACAATGCAATACAATGCAATGCAATGATATACAATGCAATAGAACGATTGCAAGCCATTACAATACAGTGTAATGATATACAATGCAATACCATACAATGCAATACAATACAATACAATACAATACAATACAATACAATGCAATGCAATACAATGCAATGCAATGATATACAATGCAATAGAACGATTGTAAGCCATTACAATACAGTGTAATGATATACAATGCAATAGAACGATTGTAAGCCATTACAATACAGTGTAATGATATACAATGCAATAGAACGATTGCAAGCCATTACAATACAATGTAATGATATACAATGCAATAGAACGATTGCAAGCCATTACAATACAGTGTAATGATATACAATGCAATAGAACGATTGCAAGCCATTACAATACAGTGTAATGATATACAATGCAATAGGCCACATAACCATATCAAAGATATTCTAAAAGGGTAAGATGGATTACTTAAAAGCTCGGCGAACCGGGCTGACAGAGTTATCGTTAGTGCGGACGTGTACACTATTCACAGTGGAGGCTATCCAAAAACTCGGACTGGAACTTGAAGGGAGAATTCAACTGGCCTATCGATGTGTAAAATGTGTCACGTTTCAAAGGGACATAACCAGTGTTTCTGTCCTCACTACTCATATAGGGAAAAGAGACCGGATGTTTATCTTCCCCTGTACAGTCTTTGACCACATACCATACAACGTGTCATTACTTTCTCCCATGTTTCTCTCTATCTCTTCCTTCCTGTCTTCGTCTTTGAACATTCATTTGTCCATCAGTTTCATTGTTTGTTCTTATTCTCCTTTCTCTTTTTTCAATTTGTTGTTGTTGTTGTCGGACCCTGGCTTAAAGACTCCAGGGATCATCCCAACAGCCGAAGCACTTGAGCACTATGGTACAAATGCACCAGCTAGGGATGAGAAGATTACGTGTGTGACCGTTTTTGATTACGCCGCCACATGGGCAGCCGCACTCCGACTTCGGAGGGTTTGGTGAGACTGATGGTGTTATGCTAGGAGCCTGTCATGGCTAAAGACGATCCCCGCATAACTATCAGTGCATAGCATAGCAACATTTTGATGAAGCCTTGGTGTTCTAGCCTATGTCAATTGGCCATGGCTACTGCTGTGGATTTGGCTAAGTTAGTTATATTATCTTCATTATTGCTTGAAATCATAATTATTTACAATACACTGCTGGTTAGAGTAACTCTGGTCACAGTTCAACGCATCACATTTTGTTCGTTTGTCAGAATAGGCAGTACAGCGAAAAAGAAGGTGAACTTCGTTTTCTGGGACTGTTTCGCAAGCTGGGCATATTATATCATTATTATCATCTTCGGTTAAAAACCATTGCTTTGCACTTTTTAAACCACTCGCTTTCAGTCTGAACCTTACAAGGCTGTCTCTGTCAGTCTGTGCCATTGATTTGTTATCATGAGTAAATGCTTCTAAGCTTGAAACATGTTCATTATGAATCATTCCTGAATGCCAAGTTTGCTTAAAGCAGGAGATGATTCTATCTTTATATCCACTTATGAAAGCGTGGTCACACCCAACCCCTTGATTCATCCACACTATTCCAAACCCACTTACACATGAAGTCTTCTTTATGTTAGATACCCAGTTACTCTGACCAGATTCATGTTTTGTTTTGAGCATTTCATATGCTTGTCTGCACACAGTATTGTATGGATTTTGTTCAATATATAATATAATGTCCAAAGGAAGACAGATCAGATTGGATTAAAAGCACAGATTTATTTCTAAGAAAACATGGATAGTTGTGGCTCCATTTTGGGATGCCAACTGCTCTAAAGTCACATGCAATAGGTTTGTTGAAAACATTGTAGATTCAGAGTTAATATTATTGAATGATGGTCGTATTATCATAATTCCTGATGTCTCAACACATAATCCCAGAGCTATTGATTTATGATTAGTGTCATCTAATATAGCTGTAGATTATGACTGGTTCCCTGGAGAAGACTGGCTTGGAAGTGACCACCTTCCTATAACCATCACATTAAACGCATAAGTCTTAATTCAAAGATGACAGATTCTGTGGAAAGCATACCTAAATACAACTATAAATTAGCGAATTGGGAAGACTATTGTAAATATTTAGAGTCTCATGATCCTGATTCAATAAGCAGTGAAGATATTGATTAATTTTATTCAAAGTTTAGGAAAATATTATTACTTGCAGCAGATAAGGCGATACCAAAGTGTGGTTATAAGAAAATTGGTAAATATGTTGGTAATGTTTGGTGGACAGAGGAGTGTAAATTGGCTGTGACATCAAAGCGTAAAGCATTTAAAACTTGGATTAGAAATAAGACTGAGGATAATTTTCAATCTATGAAACTTCAAAAAAAGCTATGCAAAAAGATCATTGCTCAATCTAAAAAGACGTATTGGGAATGTTTTGGTAACACTGAGATAACAGAATCAAAAGACATGTATAAGGTTTGGAAAAAATGTGAAAGTCTTTTCTTGTCAAATTAGATAGTGAATTTCCAACTGCTTTGGAAAAGGCTGAGGCTTTTGTTGATGTGTTTTCCTGTAACAGTTGCTCCTCAAGCCTGAATGTAGAATCTAAGCTTGTTAGGTCAATGGAGGAAGAAAAAGATATTCATTCATATCCAAATCCAATCAAAGAACGTTATTTAAATTATCATATACAGATTGTAGAATTGAAAGAAGCATTAGCTTCTATTGCATCTTCAAACTCAGCAGTTGGTCTAAATGGCATTTCTTACCAGATGCTTTGTCACATGCCTTCTTCTTGGATAGGTTTACTACATTCTTTATTTTAAAAAAATGTTGGTATATTGGTGCTATCCCTAATATCTGGAAGAGTTCAGTAGTTGTACCAGTTCTGAAAGAAGGCAAGATTAGATCTTCAGTGAACAGTTACAGACCAATTTCCCTTACCTCTCATTTTGGAAAAACTATGGGGGAAAATGTACTTAAACGGATGAGTTTTTATTGTGAAAAGAATAACATCATTCCAGTTCAGCAAGCTGGTTTTAGGAAAGGGCGATGCACTACAGATCATCTAGTAAAGCTTACCACTCAAGTCAAACGACAATTGTGGCGGAGAAAAAGTACACTGGCGACATTCTTTAAAGCTAAAAAAAAGCGTATGATAGTGTTTGGCATGCAAGATTGTTGTTCAAATTGAAAGAAATAGGAATTTGTGGTAAATTATATGAGTACATTAAAGCCTTTTTGAAGGATAGACACAGGTGCACAAAAATTGGTAATGCTTATTCGTCATTCAGACATGTAGATATGGGCATTCCACAAGGTTCAATCATTGCTCCAATTTTATTCTGAATTTTTATTTATGATCTTCCAAAAGCTTTGTCTAAGAACACACATGTTGTGCAATATGTTAACGACATTGCCATTTGGATGAACACGAGTTTAAGGAAAAATTCAAATAAGAGGATTATCAATCATGTGCAGAAGATTTATCAACAAGAATTAAACAACTTATCTAATTACATAAAAGGAAATGGTTTAGAATGATCAGAAGAAAAAACACGTTTGATGTTATTTGTTAATGGCAAAATCCTCCTATTTTACTTATCTTGACACTAGAGGATAATGTATTGAAATATCAATAGTGTGTCAAATGTTTGGTAGTCTTTTTGACATCTAACTGTAGCGGGAAAAAGCATATATAAAATCTATTAAATAAGGTTAGAAAAATATTAAATTTCTTTAAAATTAGGCCTATTAACTATCAGCCTTGGGTTCAAGATACAAAAGCATTGTTACATTTGTCAATTTCTTTAGTTCGATCTAAGTTAAAGTATGGTCAAGAAGTCTATTTCTCTGCTCCAAATTATCTTTTAAAAAAGCTACAGAGTATGGACAGCAAAGCAGTTAAACTGGCTTTAGGGGTGCCCGTTCATGCAAATACAATCAAAAGCTATCAAGCGGCAGAGGTTTTACCTCTTTGTGAACAACGGCTCTTAGAAGTATCAAAATATGTGATTAGAAGTATATCAGTCAAAACTTCTGTTACTGGGGAACTTTTCATAGACTCCAACAATGATTTTTCAAAACGAGCATGAAACATCTCATATTTACAACCAATTAGAAATTACTCGTCTACACTTATGTCTGACTGTAACATTGATTTAACATCAGTTCCAGAGGTTCTCATCATACCTAAGATTCCTCCTTGGGAGCATATGTGTGGACATTTTGATTATGATTACACAAATGTTTTGAAAGGTGAAAATGTAAATGTTTTGGTGAATGAAGTCAGAGAACACCTAGACAGCTGTTATAGTAATCACCTTAAAATGTATACTGATGGCTCAGTCATAGATAACATTGGTAGTGGTTCTGGTTTTGTCATACCAAGTCTAAATATTAAAAAGAATTTTCATCTCAGCAAAGGATTTTCTATATTTACAGCAGAATTATATGCAATATTGATGGCTTTGACTTACATGTATGATACTCCCATGTCTTTTTATAATATTCTTATGTGTAGATTCAAAATCTGTCTTACAATCTCTACAAAATTGGGATGGTAAGGTTCGAAGAGATTTACTTTTTGATATCCATCATCTCATACATTGTATAAGGATTCGAGGAATATATGTAGATTTTTGTTGGGTTCTTTCTCATTGTGGGTTGACAGGAAATGAAACAGCAGACAGACTAGCAAAATCTGGAGCTAAACAAAGATTTGATTGTGATTCAAGATTCCCCTTGAATATGTCTTCGGCTGAAATTTTGTTAACTTTGGAAAATTGTGTCTATAACAGAAATCGTGGGGGAAAACTCAAATATTGGACTACTTGCCCTCGCTACATTTCTAAGATAATAACTAAACTAAAGTTAAATGCATGGAACACTAAATATTCTAATAATGTTTTGTGTACTTGTGGTATGCCTATCTCAGTGCGTCACTTGTTGATAGAATGCTCCATATTAACTCCAATTTATAGAGACAAATCTATTGACGTTATCAACTTTCAAAATAACAGTCAAATATTATCCAGCCCTTACATCATTAACTATAATTGCACAGTCCCAAGTTGTAAAGTTGCTTTGATGTGTCTTTTATCAATTTCAATAAGTTTAATTTTATTGTTCCAATTATCACTTATGTTATTAATTGTTAGTTAGAGATTATCTTTACTACTATTGTTTTCTTCTTTTATTCTTCGTCTAATATCATCAATGGTGAACAGACGTTAAATAAACCACTGAACTTAATATATGGAGGATACCCTCCGGCTTCTAAGTAAACCAATTTGTTGGATGTGTGTAGGGGTACATTCAGAAATCTTTTTATTGCAAAGGTATGAATCTTTTCAATTTCATGTGTTTCTTTTTCAAGTCCCAATAGAGAGAGAGAGAGAGAGAGAGAGAGAGAGAGAGAGAGAGAGAGAGAGAGAGAGAGAGAGAGAGAGAGAGAGAGAGAGAGAGAGAGAGAGAGAGAGAGAGAGAGGGGGGGGGGAGAGAGAGGGGAGAGAGAGAGAGAGAGAGAGAGAGAGAGAGAGAGAGAGAGAGAGAGAGAGGGGGAGATGAGAGAGAGAGAGAGAGAGAGAGAGAGAGAGGGAGAGAGAGAGAGAGAGAGAGAGAGAGAGAGAGAGAGAGAGAGAGAGAGAGAGAGAGAGAGAGAGAGAGAGAGAGAGAGAAACGAACGAAATGTTATTTATTCAGGGTAATGAGATAAGCTAATTAATTACAGCTTTTTTTCACTCAGCCCTGAGAGAGAGAGAGAGAGAGAGAGAGAGAGAGAGAGAGAGAGAGAGAGAGAGAGAGAGAGAGAGAGAGAGAGAGAGAGAGAGAGAGAGAGAGAGAGAGAGAGAGAGAGACTCGAACTCGAACTCGAACTCGAATTCGAACTCGAAATGTTTAATGAGGATAAACTGAGTAAGCATAAATAACTGCTTCTTTTCATCAGGTCCTCTAAAATAATGAAATAAGAAGTGAATAAATAAATAAATTACAACACAAACTCAAATGGTTCAAAAGTAAACAATGTAACAATCAAATGTAACAAATCCAAAGAACGAGGACAACATGAAATATAAATCAACATTCTCACATTTCCTTTCACACACATGAATCATAGTTAGACAAGTAATCAATTGACAATTTTACAATATCAGATAATAGGAGCATAAGCTACAGACATGCGCACTTACTAGGATTATAGCATGCACAATAGATAAGGTTAGAAAAAGGACGAAATGAGCTGTTATAACCTTTCGAATAAATATTTATGAAAGCATCTTTTAAATGACAGCAATGTGTGCTTTTAGTTTTAATGCACTCAGGAATTTCATTCCACAACCTTCCACCTGAGTATGTCAACGATTACATAAATATGTTGGTTCTAGGTCGGGGGAGAAGTATGGTTTCTTTATTCCGCACCTGAGTTACAGGAAACCTTTTACATAAATAAGGAGGTGCGAGTCCATTTAAAAAAATTATACATAAATACACCCTTATTAAATTGGCATTTGGAGTGGAAGGGAAGTATGTTAACAGTTTTATAATCAGCAATTGATAGATTTGATGATTTAAGAAGAATTATTTTAATTGCACGTTTATAAATGCATTCTAAATGTCTTAGACATGTGTTCCTTGCTTGATCCCAAGAAGTTGAAACATAATCAATGTCAGGCTGAATATATGCATGAAAGAAGAGTTTTCTGGTTTTCAAGAAAGTACTTGATTCTGTTTAGTGGAATTTGTTTTATAGATAACGTACGAGTGAGAATAGAGGCATGGTACGACCAAGAAAGATTGTTGTCAACCCCCAGACCAAGCATAGTATGCGAGTCCACTTCTTCTATAAACTTGTCATGTGCTTTAATATTTGGTAAATCAGACTTTATGTTTTGTCGCTTTTGTCTTGTGGTAATTAGCATAAGCTTTGATTGTTTTTAGGATGAAGGTTATAGGTCATGTGATTATATTCAGGCCATGTCACTAAGTTGTTCACGTCATTTTGTAAGCTGGTAAGTACTAAATCAGCAGTCTTGTTCTTGTTGTGTAAAGTAGTATAATCGGCAACAAGTTCACAGGGACAGGAGATGTGTAAAGGTAATTCATTTATACAAATGGTGAAAAGAATGGGACCCAAGACTGAGCCCTGAGGCACACCAGTACTTTACCGATATTAATGAGGATGATTTACAGTCCCGATAGACCAACTGCCGCCTGTTGGATAGAAAAGATTATATGAGACTAACCGATTCTGTTGACAGACCATATAGAGTTAGCTTTCTTTGGAGAAGGTTATGATCAATGGTGTGACATGCTTTTGCAAAATCTACAAATATAGCCCCTGTGATAAGATCGTTATTTATGTTCATATGACATTGTTCAATGAGGTTAGTAAGTGCTGTGTGACAGGGATGATTCTTTCTGAAGCCACTTTGATTAGGGTGAAACAGATTGTGTGTGTCAAAATGAGATTGGATCAATTTTTAAGGTGTTTTTCGAGAGGTTTGGACAAAATACATCAAATTGATATAGGTCTGTAGTCTGAACAATCGTTTTTATTACCTGATTTGAATTGTGGCAGTACTTTTGCATCTTTAAAAGCTTGTGGGAAATTACATTTTTCAATACAAAGATTGTAAATGTATGTTAAGTGTTCAGTAATAATTGGTGCAGACGCTTTCAAAATGTTATTATCTATATCATCCAAACCTCGAGATTTAGACGTATTCAATAAACACAGCTCCCTATATACATCATGCACAGCAATAAATTCAAACTTAAGCTCAGATTTAAGATCATGGCATAAATACAAGAACAACACACACATTAAATCAAGGTCATATAACAGGATGCATAATGCAAAGCAGCATTGCAAGAAATAGAAAACATACATCCATTAAAGGGAAAGGGAGAAGGGAGAGAAAGAGAGAGAGAGAGAGAGAGAGAGAGAGAGAGAGAGAGAGAGAGAGAGAGAGAGAGAGAGAGAGAGAGAGAGAGAGAAACGCAATTAAAAGCAAATAATTTTAATGTGAGGCCACCGACCTATGCACGTTTGCACACAACTAAAGCAAAAGCAGGTAAGAGAGAGAGAGGGGGGGAGGGGGGCGCAACAATGCAAAGAAATAAGCTTACTAAAAGGGGCGCTTGAGCATAGAACAAAAATATTTCAAAACAATTGTTAGGACCTTTTTACTCGGCCAAAGACGAGAGAATGGATTAATGAATATTTATTGATATTTAGCTAGCAGCCCATAATTCTAGCAATCGCAAGAAAGAGAGAGACAGACGAACAGACACAGAGAGAGAGACAAGACAGACAGAAAGACTCAGAACCTCAGTACTCTACAGCCTCGTTTTCGTCCACTCATTATGTATGTGCGTAACCTCCAATAATCGTCACATACGCACGTACTCTTTTCATTGCTTTTAAAGACCCCCGCCTTTACACTCTTAATGAGTCCCGCTTTTTAATTACCTTTCAGCAACACAGCGAGAAAATGTTTGTGGGGTAGGTAGGCGGGCCTATACCGGCTGATCAATCAGACCTTCAGGGGATGTAATCAATCAATTCAATTACGGGGATTGAATACAGACATAAAAAAAAGTTCCTTGATCGATTAAAGAGACGTTTGTTTATTAATTAGACCTGCAACTTCCTTTTTCAACTTTGCGTTTTATGGGCAACATTAAAACAAGTTTAGATCCCGTAAAAAACAACATTACAGTGGTGTAGGGTTCGCCCCTAAGCTTTTAGGGGCGATTTTTCTTTTTCTTTAATTTCTCTTTCTTATTTTATTCCCCGGGGTGGGGGTGGGGGTAAGGAGAGGTAGTGGGAGGTTAAGATTGTGGGAGATGGAGGGGGGGAGGGGGTTGTTTAGGAGAGAGGGGAGCGACGCAAACTGCGGATGGTGAAGGAAGGAGGGAGGGAGGGAGTAGGGGAGAATTTGGAAGTGGGTGGGAAGGCTATAAAATTGGACGGAGTAAAATCGTGTTTTTTGTGGGGTGTGGTTTTTTCCCCTCGATCAATGCATACATTGAGATGTAAGGTCAGATTAAAGCATAAAACCCACCACAGTGACTACCTCGATTCCTCCTCCCGCACAAATCTTTTTTTTTTTTTTTATATTCAAAGGCATAGAAGGGAGGGGGGGGGGGGGGAAGTGTGGAGGGGGAATGAGGGGGGAGCAAGAGAAAGGGCGGGAGAAGTGGGTGTAAAAGTTTTTTTTTTAAAAACTCAAATAATGTGTAACTCCTCACATACAAATCTCTTTGCATTCAAAAGCGGGAGGGGGGGGGGGGGGGCAAGAGAAAGGGCGAGGGGGGGGGGGGGATTATAAGAAAATAATAAATCTGCCTCAGATAATGTGTAACTGAGCAAGAACAGAAAAGATTATGCCAAGAACTTGAATAATAATAATAATAATGGGAATTTATATAGCGCTCTTTCTCACATGAGCTCAGTGCGCTTTACATTGATAACAAGAACATTAAAGGCAAACAAATAATTAATCATTAGAAAGTAAAATAAGCACGATGCTTACACACAACGTTCTCTTACTTCCTTACTCACACACACACACACACACACACACACACACGCACGCGCGCGCTACACACATGCATGCGCACACGCACACTCGCACACAATTAATTATACAAGTAAAATAGTTACAACATGAACATTATAAGAAGAAACATAGAGACCACATTCACATTCCCAATCAAGTTTGAATACAATACTGCAACTTGAAATAAAATCATACTGCCATCGACATACCAATTACATGACTAATTATAATAGACAAATTTTGCAAAAACAAAAATACCCTTCTACCTCATTTACAAGCATTTAAAGTTTACAAGACGTAGACATTCTACATACAAAATACGAATAATAAAATAATTGTAAATACATTTTTTTTTACAAGATTTCTGCAATAAAACGGACCCCCCCCCACACACACACACCTCACACACAAACACTAATAAATCATAATATGTCCGAAACAAGTGAGTTTTAAGGGCAGAGCGAAAGGCGGAAATAGAGTCAGATGAGCGGACATGTTGTGGGAGGGAATTCCATAAGTGAGGTGCTAAATAGTAGAAAGATCGTTCACCAAACGATTTCGTGTGGACCCGAGGAACCTTGAGTGTGCAGCAGTCAGAGGAAGAACGTAGGGAGCGAGCAGGTAAGTAGACAGTTACTAGTTCGGAGAGATAGACGGGACCAGAGGAGTGAACAGCACCGAAACAAAGGCAAGCTATTTTATACTTGATTCTAGCCTCTACTGGAAGCCAGTGCAAGTTACGAAGATGAGGTGTTATATGATCAGAACGTGGAATCTTGAGAGTGAGGCGTGCTGCACTGTTTTGCAGTTTTTGAACACGTTGCAGGAGATACTTAGGACAGCCACAGAGAAGAGAGTTGCAATAGTCAATGCGGGAAAGAATAAAGGCAGAAATAAGAGTTTTCGTGGCTGCAACAGACAGAAAGTGTCGAACAGCACTGATTCGTCTGAGCTCATAATTGATGGAACGTATGAGATTAATAACCTGTTTATGCATTGTAAGATTTGAATCGAGGGTAACTCCGAGATTCTTTGCTGACTTTGCTGAATATGGTCTCTAATTGTACTAGGCTACTTTGCGTGTTTCGATATTCTTGTAAATCGATGAACAGACGGGCGATAGAACGAATTAAATAGAAGCGATCATTTACAATATTATCGCTTCGTATTTCTACTTCCACTGCAGTTTTATTGGGCTTCACAGCAACAGTTGAGGACGACTGCTATCCGTAGGCTACGTTGTTTTCCTCCTCCTTCCTTCTCTCTCTCTCTCTCTCTCTCTCTCTCTCTCTCTCTCTCTCTCTCTCTCTCTCTCTCTCTCTCTCTCTCTTTCCTGTCGAACTAAAAAGAAAGGGCGAGGCCGAGGATCTCTCTCTCTCTCTAAGAATCTTGGGTTAATGACATTACAACAAAATGGTTCGACGACGAAAATGGAGCTTTACGACCTCTTGGTCTGAATCAGACACATATGGGACATTTGTAAATACAAATATGGTGGGAACAATACTGGAGGCAGTACGAAACCAGTAAAGTCCCGATTTTTTTAAAATTAATACAGATAACTGTAGCGGTGACCACGCCTCGGTTAAACCTCATCGGCTATGGCACCGCCACAAGTTAGTATAGGGGAAGACGGGGTAAAAAGCGCATGGGCGGGTAAGAAGCCCAACTCAACTCAAACAACTTTATTATCTCTTAGAGAGAAATTTAGTGTGGTGATGTCTGCGATTGACACAGTTAAAACAAGACACATTAATATAATATACATTAAAAACAAGACGTGCTTCTAAAACATAAATGACAATACCATTAAATCAAAACACACATGATGGTAATTATCACTTGAAAGCAAAACAGCAGTGCTTAAAACAAAATGTTGCCAATATTATAAAAAATAAAATAAAACACTACATAAAATATTACCGTTTAAGATAAATCACTTTAATTATATAATTTTAAATGCACAACACACACAATGGTCTTATTTATAACAAAACACGCATACTTTATATTTAAACAAAGTCATATATTATCATATTAACAAGTTAACATATCCACATAATTCATATTTAAAAAAAAAAAAAAAAAAAAAAAAATGGATACGTGAGCACCTACTCAAACATATCCACACACAAACCAGCATAAATTATAGCAAATCCACAAAGAACAAACACATACACCCATGCCTACTGAAAGACACACACACCTGCGCGCGCGCATTGACCGCGCACACATACACCCCCCCTCCCCACACACACACACACACACACCGGTACACGCGCGGGAGCTAAGAGATTGTTGCTTGTTAAAATGTGTACCAATCTTAAAACGTATAGAAGCCTAATTAAGACAGATATTGCACTTATTTATTTAACAAAGAAATGGACACGGGTAAAAAACTGTTTCTACTTCTAAGAGTCTTGAATTTCGGAGTTCGGAAGCGCTTGCCAGAAGGCAAGAGCTCATAAAATTTGCTGAGGCCGTGGCTGCAGTCACTCGATATCATTCGTCCTTTGTGTTTCACTCGTCGTTCATACAACGCATTCATACTGCTCTGTTTCACTCCCACAATCTTACCGCAAACGTTCACTATTTTATTCAATACATTCTTATTCTTGACACTCAAACTACCGAACCAACACTCACAGGAAAATGTTAAAATGGACTCAATGAAGCACCTGTAAAAACCCTGCAGTACTGTTTTGTTGACATCAAGACTTCTTAGTTTCTGCAAACAGTACATTCTAGAATTGCACTTCTTGTGTATTGCATTGACATTGGCATTAAAAAGCCCACCCCAATTATCTCATGAAATAAAGCAAATGTCAGTCAAATTTACCCATGAGACGAATGCTAGACATTAACGCTCGTCTCATGGGCAAAATGAGACTGAAATTTGCTTCATTTCATGAAATAATTGGGGTGGGCTTCTTACCCGCCCATGCGCTTTTTACCCCGTCTTCCCCTAATGATGCTTAACAATTAATGGTTCGAATGAAAAATGGTGCTTTACGTCCTCTAAGGGTCTCGGTCTGGAACAGACACATATGGGACATTTGTAAATACAAAGATGGTGGGAACAATACTGGAGGCAATGCCCGGAGGCAGTGCAACTCCAGTAAAGTCCCGATGTACATGCCTAACATGCTTAACAAAATGGTTCATTGTTCTCTCTCTGTGTTACAATTGAAGCACACACATGCGTGTGTGTTTGTGTATGCGAATGTGTGTATGGGAACAGTGTGGATGCTACTGTGAGTGTGTGTGCGCGCGCGCTCTTGCATGTGTGTAAAAGAGTGGATATTGGTGTTGTGTGCGCAAAAGAGTGCGTGCGTGCGCCTGTGTGTTTGTTACCCTCCTTATCAGGCTCAAGAAACCAAAGGGTTGCAACTCTGTTTTAAAGTTGGACTGATCACACTGGGATAAGCTCCCTTCACCTTTAAGACACGGTGCAAAGTTAGCCTGGGACAATAATTATTAGGTATTTATTTTATTTGGTATTAGGTACTTCATAGTCACAGAGGCGAATCTGTGAAATTCGGGTTGCTCCCACCTGGAGAGAGCGTCGCAGACAGAGGCGCGCCACACAATTGTTTTTTTTTTTTACATGAGATTTTTGTGTGACTATTGAAGAAGGAAAGGGGGGGAGGGGGGAGGTAAATTTTGACCATAGGGGAAGACGGGGTAAAAAGCGCATGGGCGGGTAAGAAGCCCACCCCAATTATCTCATGAAATAAAGCAAATTTCAGTCAAATTTGCCCATGAGACGAATGCTAGACATTAACGCTCGTCTCATGGGCAAAATGAGACTGAAATTTGCTTCATTTCATGAGATAATTGGGGTGGGCTTCTTACCCGCCCATGCGCTTTTTACCCCGTCTTCCCCTATAACTTTTTCGTTGCCACTAGGATTAACGTGTTCTAAGTGCATGGGCACACGGGACCTCGGTTTATCGTCTCATCCGAAAGACTCCACGTTCAGACCGTAATTTGCCTCACTTTTGCTTTTGCTTCCTCTGCCACAGGGGAGAACTATGCGGTCGTTCATATTGTTTGTTTCGTAACTTGTCTGCTTGTCTATCCGCGTAATATTTTTGTGATCCACATCACAGGATAATTGTGGGGGTACGGACAACTTCAAACAAAAACGACAGAGAAAAATCTAACAAATAAATAACAGTACAGTGCTAACCAACAGTTTCAAACAGATTACTTTCATAGCAACACACACGCGTGCGCGCGCACACACACTGCCTGCCAAATTCAGTGCTTGACCGCAGCGTGAGTGACCCGGGTTCCAATCTCGGCCTCGCCCTTTCTTTTTAGTTTGACAGGAAAATCGAACCGAACGTCGAGTCCTTTGGATGAGGACTTAAAGCTAGTCTGACCCCCGGCGCTTTACGCACGTAAAAATCCCATGGCAGTTAAAATGCCGGTAAGAGCAGAGAAATCCCGCTGCCTGGCATGGCCAAATTGATAGCTAGTTTTCCCACGTGTACCCTCTCCCTCCTCACCCTGCACCCCCCCCCCCAAAAAAAAAAAGGGGGAATAAAAAGTAGCACTGCGCTAGTGACGCCGCGCTCTCCGGGGTAGAGCAGCCCCAATTTCACAGAGATTTAAGTCTCTGTGACTAGAATACATGAAAGGCTGCGTCCGTTTAGCGCGCATTTTGCAATAGCTATAAAGCGCGCACTGTCCGTTTAGCGCGCATTTGGCAATAGCTATAAAGCGCGCACTGTCCGTTTAGCGCGCATTTTGCAATAGCTATAAAGCGCGCACTGTCCGTTTAGCGCGCATTTTGCAATAGCTATAAAGTGCGCACTGTCCGTTTAGCGCGCATTTTGCAATAGCTATAAAGTGCGCACTGTCCGTTTAGCGCGCATTTTGCAATAGCTATAAAGCGCGCACTGTCCGTTTAGCGCGCATTTTGCAATAGCTATAAAGCGCGCACTGTCCGTTTAGCGCGCATTTTGCAATAGCTATAAAGCGCGCACTGTCCATTTAGTGCGCATTTTGCAATAGCTATAAAGCGCGCACTGTCCGTTTAGCGCGCATTTTGCAATAGCTATAAAGCGCGCACTGTCCGTTTAGCGCGCATTTTGCAATAGCTATAAAGCGCGCACTGTCCATTTAGTGCGCATTTTGCAATAGCTATAAAGCGCGCACTGTCCGTTTAGCGCGCATTTTGCAATAGCTATAAAGCGCGCACTGTCAGTTAGCGCGCCATTTCAGGTTGGTTACTGCCATAACACGCGCACAAAATGAAACAATCTCTCTCATAGAAATGTTTTGCATCACACAACTCATTCAATTGTTATCACCAATATTATATTATCACCATATTCTAACTTCTTACATAGTCAACTTTCTCTCGTTGTTTTCTGTGAGAAAACAACAACCAGTCAGTCAAGAGAGAACCCAGATTCCATAGACATTTTGTTTTTGTTTTTTTAATGCTGCTAACTTACAACACAATGCATAGCATTCGTAACAAAGCCGATATAAAAAAAACGGCTAGACTTAATTAACATATTTTTATTATGTGACCCAGCACCACGAAAGGGACATTAAGTGTCAAACTGACCATGCTGAGAAAATGTATACATTTAAAAACTTCAGACAATTCTCTTTCTAATGATACAAGAACCATTCTTGTATCTTTTTCCGTTCCAGAGTTATGAGCATTTAAAGATAGTAGGGTGAGCGTCGGCCATTTTGTGAAAACACTGTCTAAAATCTAGTCTAGCTGAAGAAAATGCACTGACCTACTCGTTTTAAAACACTTATTATACCATTTAGAGACCATATTAAAGACGGTCCTTTATAAATATGAAAGATTAGATGTTAGAGAACACAAAAATACCCATAACTCAAAATTGACAAGAAAATGAGATATTTGACTTTGCAAGCCTGTTGTGAGAAACTAGCCCATCGACTTAATGTCCTTTTCGTGGTGCTGGGTCACATATGGTCGTGGAAGCTCGGCATAATTAGGTTAATTAAATAATCACGTGATTCTTTGGAGTGAAGCTTTCAAGGCATTACGCACAACAAAATAATTATGAAACGAAACATTCTATTACTGTGTATTAGTCTTACTCAACCATTGTGAAATTTGCCATGTGAGAAAAGTGTGCAGATGGGGAGGAGAGTGGGGTGTGGGGTAGGGGGGGGGGGGGGTGGACAAACGGAGATAATGCAAAAATGAGAGAGAAAGAGAGAGAGAGATGGAGAGAGAGGGAGAGAGAGAGGGGGGGGGGGGGAGAGAGAGAGGGGGGGGGGCGGAGAGAGAGAGAGAGAGAGGGAGAGAGAGAGGGGGAGAGAGAGAGAGGGGGGGGACACAGAGAGAGAGAGAGAGGGAAAGAAGAGAGAGAGGGAGAAAGAGAGGGTAAGAGAGAGAGAGAGAGAGAGAGATGGGGGGAGAGAGAGAGAGGGGGGAGAGAGAGGGGGAGAGAGAGAGAGATGGGGGGGAGAGAGAGGGGGGGAGAGGAGAGGGAGGGGGGGAGAGAGAGGGGGGGAGAGAGAGAGGGAGAGAGAGAGAGAGAGAGAGAGAGAGAGAGAGCGAGAATCAGGCAGACAGAGAATATTGCTATTGTAACTTTCTTACACTGCAACGTTTTCAGCAATTGGACAAAAAAAAGAAGAAAAAAACACACAACAAAAACAACGTAAAACTGACAGCTGGAGTAAGTCGAGTGCTTTGCTAAAATGTCACAATTTTAACCCCTTTTAGTGCCGGTTAAAAAAAAATGACTCCGGGACATTTGGAATGGTTGGCAGCTATGAAATTGCGTAAACTTAAAAGTAACAAGCACTGAAGCAATGCCTTTGACGCTTTGCCAGCAAGGTTGAAAAAAAAGGAACTAATTTGAAAGGGGAAAGGTGTCTCCATATTTTGTTTAAATCAATGAAAAAAGCATTGTGCGTATACATTAAAATAGTTTCTTTAAACAAATCAACTTAAAATATATATATCGTCGCTGTCCGACGCTAAACGTGTATCTACAAAATTTGACAAAAATAGATTTTTTTCACTGAAACCCCTTCCAGTGACCTCACACAGGTCTTCTATAAATATCTGGTGTCTGCGACCAATGAAAATGCTCAAATTTGTCACATGATACAGCGGAAATCATCGTGTATGTGGCTGGTTGTCGCTGGTTTTGACGCGATAAGCGTGTAACTGTCACGCTAATCGTGTAACTGCGGGCAGCTGTCGTATCTCCCATTGTGACAACATTGCACTAACCGTGTAACTGAATCATCACAAAACTTTTGGGTGTCAATGCAACTTTGATTGTGTCACATGTTTACTCATCGGTAAAGAAGAAGAGTCAAGCGTATATCAAATGGGAATTGGCATTGTAGCAGATGACATGTTTTTTGATGCTCTTGTAAAATCACTGATTGTGTAGGTACACGGTTAGCGTCGGACAGCAACGATATACTGTATTTTACGGACTATTAAGATGATACTGTTTTTCCTAGACTGAGACCCCTGCGCGCTTATAATGTGACTGATAATAATAGGGGAAGACGGGGTAAAAAGCGCATGGGCGGGTAAGAAGCCCACCCCAATTATCTCATGAAATGAAGCAAATTTCAGTCTCATTTTGCCCATGAGACAAGCGTTAATGTCTAGCATTCGTCTCATGGGCAAATTTGACTGAAATTTTGTTTATTTCATGAGATAATTGGGGTGGGCTTCTTACCCGCCCATGCGCTTTTTACCCCGTCTTCCCCTAGTAAGAAACTAGAATAACCTGAATTTGTGTAAAATGTTGGGGGTGCGCCTTACAATCAACTGCGCCTTATAGTCCGTAAAATACGATATATATTGAATGCAGAATCCATAACCCTAATATATTCATAATACAAAAGCATTTCAAACAATAAATCAATAGACTGTATTTATTTCACGCCTTCAAAATAGTTGCATACATAAACAAATTTACATAGATCACAAAAACAAGTATTAAGAGTCGAGATACACGTTGTTATTTTTCGCTATTTCCCCATAGCAACAGTGATAGTCTCGTAACAATATCACTTGCCTGTCACGGTGTTGCCATGCGAAAAGAGTGAAAACTAACAACATGTATCTCGACCTTAAGCAACATAATTAACGAATCAATGCAATTGTTCCAATCCAGCTTATTGGCAGTAGTTGGCTGCAAAATAAGCAATACATCAAGCCTACACTATTCAATGGGTGGAGAAAAAAACCCTGAAACAAAATCAACAACAATATAAAGCAGATTCCACAAAATATTTACGTAAAGAAAATCTGACAAAACTCTTCAAACGGACAAAAAATCGTCAATTGCCTAAACCCGCTCCAAAACAAAATGGAAGACTGGACTTTGTCAAACAAACTGCTTGAAAACTTGGCACATCAGATCAAGCTGAAAGAAGGGCAGAACATTTTGGAATGGGTGTAATGGTAGGATTAAAACACTGAAATTCATTAACTCATTCAAGTCCTATTAAGTCCGGATTTAATAGATAGCTGTCGATTTGATGCATTTGCTTCAAGGGAAGTAAATCTGTGTGCATATACCTTGGTCACTTCTAAACTCGCTTCGCTCCCTTAGACCACAATTTTGCCTCTGACTTTGCTTTTGAAGCGGTTTGTTGTGTGGAAACCAATCGAAGTTGAGAGTTTTTCTATATAGAAAACAAGTCTGATCTACCACTTCCCTACGTCTAAACCTGAAGTAAAAACCTGTAATCTTCTTTCATTTCTCCTTTTGTTTATGTCTGTTTTGTTTGTGTGTATGGCTGGAGTGATTTGCGAGCTTTTTTTAATCATTTATAATTGTTGCGATGCGAATGAGTTAATGCGAAAATCTGATGATCTGGAAAATATTGATGCGTCTCCAGATTTCGAGATGATAGGGAGACTGAGGATGGCGAAAAAGGTGTGCCTCACGTAATGCCGTTTTACAAAATGCTTCTCGCATGTCAACATTTTAAAGCTATTCGCAAGATTCGCTAAATATCTGTGGTAATAACTGACTAGACAACGGGAAGATTAAAATCAGGTTTCGTTTTTTCTTTCAAATGTCCTTTTCCTGTCAAAACAATGTATAATTACACCCCTTTCCTCTCCGTAATGACCAAAGATGGCACACGTTTTAGCCTGTATAAGAATCAGATACCTAATATTGATCAGAATTTTACGTAAATTCTATCTTTAAACGGGTATATCTTCATGTTGATCAGGATATAGATGACGATTTTTTTAATTTTACTGTAATACTTCTTAAACATCATACTACCAATACCAGTTGGAGATTTTCAGCCATCTTAAATAATTAACAAAAATGAAAAATGTAGTTTTCTAGGCGATTTCCTTCTGGACTAAGAGACATTATGATTGTTACAAGCTCAAGTCATATGAAAATCTGATGTTCTTATGTAATAACTTTGGGTAGTGACATACTGCCAGACAGTGTTTACGCTCATGACAATGATATGAGATCTTTGGTGCCATTGTGGATGATATGCTTAGTCGTTTTTCTTTTGATTCACACACACCACAAATCAAGAATATCAAGCTCATACGTTGATATATTTTTCATTATACAGTGGAATCCGCTTAATCGGCCACTTTTGGGACCAGGAAAAATATGGCCGATAAAGCGAATCGGCCGATGAAACGAACATCGAATTATGCAAGTCAAAAGTATGACGCAATTATGCAAGTCAAAAGCAATGACGTCAAAATTAAATGTTGCAGTTCAAATTCAAATTCTTTCCTTTTTTGTGATGTGTGTGTGTGTGTGTGTGTGCGTGTGTATGTGTGTGTGTGTTTATTAATCCTACAACTTGACAGAAGCAAAGGACAATGATTTTGTTTTCTTGAGTGATTTTAACGCCATGCAGGGTCTTTCAATTGACAACAGCTCACCCTCCAACTTCACACTCAAACATGTAAACGTCAAAAGCGTGTTGTCAGTTTGTCTGCCTCTGTTGTTCTCCCTCTCAAAAAGGGGTAAAGAGGAAAAATTAGAGAGAAAAAGTGGCCAATAAAGCGAAATTGAAGATTTCAGCTTTGGCCGTAAAAACAAACAAAATAACACATGCTTAAGAAGAAAAAATTCCGTTCCAGAGGAAATTGGCCGATTACGCAGCTTTGGCCGATTATCCGATGGCCAATTAAGCGGATTCCACTGTAGTATATACGGTGAAAATGAGTCTTACATAGCTGAAACCTCTCTAAGCAGCAGTTATAAAATAATACAATTTGCGTAATTTTGTGTGCACAACTTAATCACTGTAGGTTAATCTTAACAAATAATAAGTGTAAAGCAACATGTAATTTATGGCATAAACATCTTTTTATTGCAAAGAAATACATAATGTGCTAATTATACTGCGTAACAAAATATAGCTATGACTTTTAAATACAACATATGTTTTGTCCATGTATGTCTGCCATATTTTCCGGATTATAAGGCGATACTTTTTTCTCAGGCTGAGACCCCTACGCCTTATCATATGATGAATACAATAGTAAGAAAATATAGCAACAAAATCTTAATTTTGTGTGAAATTTGGGGGATGCGCCCTACAATCCGGTGCAGCCTATAGTTCCAAAAATACGGTAAACAGAGAATTTATATAAAGAATCTGAAATATATATTTTTTAATAAGAATTTGTACAAATAATACGTGTTTTTTTTAATATAAAATACACCATGGTAGTCTTTTATTTCAATTACAGACCTGCCTACTGCTACGATTTGGCCGTAGCAGCTACGAAAAATAAAGCTTTGCTAAGGAGCTACGGCAACCTTAACGCTGCTACGGTAAAAACAAATTGCCGCCGCATTTTATTTTTGCTTATGCCGTTCCCGGTTTTGTCGGTTTCTAAGAGCAGACGCTGTGTCACGCGCGATAACCTAGTCACTTCCGTTTTTATCAAAGTGACTGCGCATGCGTTCTTATTACTTTCTCGGGAAAAAATGGCGGACTCCAGCAGCAGTAGTGATTCGGGAGATGTTTCGAACGAAGAAAAACGAACCCAAACCAGAAAACCATCTGGCACACCATCTTGTTCTAAGAAAAAACATCGGCCTGCCGCACAAGTTTTTAAAATAGCTTACACGGAGGGAGAAGTGGCCTTGCATCGTCAGAAGTTGACTCTGTGCGAACCATGCTCGCTGCAGTGCAACCTCTGCCATGTGGACTTCTCTGTGAATCATGGCGGTAGAGACGATTGCCGTCAACATGTTCAATCGGCGAAACATATTAAGCAGTGCGTTTCAGCTCAGGAAGAGAACAAATCGATTGCCGTTGATTGTGGATTCTACGGAAAAATTTGCCATGCTACTGAAAATTGATGGCTGGGCTACTGATTGGGAAAATTCCAAGTAGGCAGGTCTGCAATTAGCAAAAAGGGTCCGTAAATACAAAGTAATTATTTTACAAGAAAAGACCGACAACAAAAATGGCCTAAAAAAATTAAGATCTGATATGATTGTATCATAATTTTGCAAAGTTCTAAACTTCACACCTGCTCAACGTTTTGCGCCAGCTCTCCTCCATCTTAGCACTTCCATAAACCAAAATACAAATCACCCTGTTGACTGAAACACAACAAAGACAGTACTCTTAACGTGCTGAGAAAAGGAGACACACACACAAAAAAAGAACCCTGCAAGATGCCCCCAAAATGCAACAAATTATTGTGATTTTTTTTATTAAGCTCAAGAAAAATCTGAATGTATATATGTCATGACCAAAGGCAATCAGAGATTACAAATAAAGAAATAATTAAATTTTTGAAAACCCCAAAATATAAAATAGTAAACATTTTTATGATTGTGATCAAAGGTTTTTTTGGTTGTTTTGTTTTTGGCTTCACTTACTGCGAAGTTTCAAATGCCATTTCTCTGAACACAAACAACTCTATTTATTCTTTAAATAAAAACGTCCACTAAATTATTATACCCTCCACCCACTTCCACAAAAAAATTTTTTTTTGAATCAGCGATTGGGAAAAAGAGTAGATGAGAGTATCCCAGAAAACACAAACAAGGGAATGTACTGGCCACTGCAAGCGGGGTTATTAACGCCCTTGACGGCAAGAGTGAAGCCCTTGTTGATCAGTATCCAAAAGGGCATTCACTCTGGCAAAAGGCAGTCATTAATTATATAAGTGGCCTCCAAATAGGGTTATTGGCAAGAGTTATTCCCTTGTTTGGTCAGTACTCAACCGTCTTCCCCCACCCACCAAGGGCATTCACTCTTGCAAAAGGCGTTCTTTGCAGTGGCCAATATCAAAGCATTTCTGTTGAAACAACGGTAGGAAAGGCTGCTGGGAGTGGGAGGGAGCGGAGAGGGGATGAGGGGGTGGTTGAGACTTTGGGGGGGGGGGGGGGTGTTGGCTGTTAGTGGTTTGGGAGGTGGGGGGGGGGGGGTTAGTTAATAATAAAAAAAACCTGGAAGCAGCATTTGGGAATAAGAGTTTAGATGATGTTAAAATGGGAAATAAGAGTTTAGATGATGTTAAAATGGGAGAGATAGGTGGTTTTGTAAGTAGTGGGAAGCAAAAACAACAAACTTTCAGTGAAATTCAGAAACCTCGTATCTCAATTTTGGTAGTTTTGATAAAAAAAGAATTTTAAATTTTTTAAATTAACCGCATTTACCACAATTGATTAACTATGGTGAATATGTTGTTCAAGACATTGTGAGTTTAGTCCTGCATTTTGAAAAGAACGAAGATACGAGGTTTTTGTCCTGAAGTAGATCTGAATTTGGGACTTAGTTTTTCTTCAATTTACACAACCTCATTTACCCCAGATAGAAAGTCATTAGAGATACGAGCCTTTGATGGAAGGCGGCGGGAAAAATGAGAGAGCTGACCATGTATCTAGCTCAAAAAATTAATCAATCGAGATACGAGGTTTTTGAATTTCACTGATGATAAACAAAAGCTTTAACATAATTTAAAAAAACAAGGCTAATTACTAAGTAAACATGCATACAACGTAGATTCATTGCAATCTTCCAATCAATTTCTAAATAAACTATTTTCTGTTGTGTTTATACTCCTATCTGAAATTCCAAAGACAAAGGGGGGAACCGGTCCCTACAAAGCATGTGCGTGTATATGTGCATAACCAAATATGTAATTACAACAATGGTTTGTGTATGACATCATGATCCTAACAGAAATGGGCCAGGTGAAAAGAATGATCACGCAAGCCTAACATGTTCACAGTTATAATAAAGGAGATTGGTTTATTTCATATTATTTACCTTCACAAACACTCAGAGAGAATCAGAACGCCAACTAGAATGAGAACTGATTAAATTAGAACACATCGATGGCTTGGAGTCAAAACGGACTATCTTTAGATAGTCCATTGACATATTACGAAAACTAATAACTTGTATCACAAAAAGACTGCAGAAATATAAAAAGCATAACCCCATTTCTATATTTCTGCAGTCATTGTTTGATACAAGTTATTAGTTTTTGTAATAAGTCCAATAATACGTCATTGGACTAACTAAAGATAGTCCGTTTTGACTCCATAGTCCGTTTTGACTTTGTCATCATCGTGAGAATGAATGAAAAAAAAAAAAAAGAGGTGATTTGAATTTTTTAAAATAAAAAATGTTTAAACATGAAAAAAAGCGCAGAAGTTAACGAAAACTGCTTATCAGATCTTCATAGCACCAAATCTATACAAACAAAAAAAGCCAATATAACACTAGGCACCATCTCCTAAAAATAAGTTAAAAATTAAGAAAAGAGAGACAAAGAGATTCCAAAAAGTGTAATATAATCTTTGACCCCACCCAAAAAACCATGTTTAGAAAACATAGGTTTTGTTTTCTTAAACATTACGCATACATCTTAAGTTAAAAAAAGTTAGTACTTGTGGCGGTGCCATAGCCGATGAGGTTTAACCGAGGCGTGGTCACCGCTACAGCTATCTGTATTAATTTTAAAAATCGGGACTTTACTGGTTTCGTACTGCCTCTGGGCATTGCCTCCAGTATTGTTCCCACCATAGTTGTATTTACAAATGTCCCATGTGTCTGATTCAGACCAAGAGGACGTAAAACTCCATTTTCTCTCTCTACGCACACATCTTAAGACATTTCAAATGCCACATTCATTAAAGATTGAGAATTAACTCTGATTATCACTTGCTGAGATGCCATAAATATATTAATGGAAAAAAACCCCACCAGAGTATATAAAATATAAAATATAAAAACAAAACAAAAAAGCTGTAACACACAGCCACTTCCAAATTTCAATAACAAAAAAACACGTTTTAGCAAGAAAGTGCTCATTAATACACAGTGCAATCTAATTTCTCTTCTTCTCTCGCTTTATTCAAAATCCGGTTCCCGCACAAACAAAATGACTATTTCTACGCCTTTTTTGTGTGGTTTGTCTTCAGTTATGCTTAAAATCAACCGCTCAAAACAATACAGTGATTTTAATCACTTGTTCCATTATTTTCTTCTTTTTTTCAAACCAAAGTCTACTTCTCATCCCTGTATAGACTTTTTCCTCCATATCGCCCATCAAGCTAGAATTCTATATGCGTGGTTTTAGCTGGGCGATTATATCTACTTCTGTACTTATTCAAACTTTTCCCTTCATACATTTTATCTGAAATCTCTTCCTCAAACAAAAACAAAACAAAAAAACAATCAGTCATTTTGTTTTCTTCGGTTTCCTTTCAGATTTCAGCGCACGCACTAAAAACTTGACCGTTCACCCCTACTAATCCTTCTCCTCCTCCTCCTTTTTCAATTTAATCCTTCTCCTCCTCCTTTTTCAATTTCATCCTTCTCCTCCTTTTTCAATTTAATGCTTCTCCTCCTCCTTTTTCAATTTAATCCGTCTTCTTTTTTCATCTAATCTTTCTTCTTTTTTCATCTAATCTTTCTTCTCCTCCTCCTTTTTCCATATAATCCTTCTTCTTATTCCATTTAATCCTTCTTCTTCTCCTCCTTGGACTTCTCCTCCCCTTCCCCTTCCCCTTCCTGGGAGCCCACCGCCTTGCTCAGAGTGTCGCCCACCCCTCCCATGAAGACGGCGCACACCAAATTCTCCAGAGGGGCGGCGGGGTCCGCAAAGCCCAGGAGGATGGAGGACAGCTTGAAGTAGACGAAGGCCACGGCCACGCCGAAGTACAAGATGGGGTGGGGGACATCGATCAGGCCCGCCTGCTCCGCCGTGAACAGGACCGAGGCCACCACGCATTCCTTGGTGGTGCTAAAATAAAAGATCGGGAAGATACAGAAATGTTGTTGTTGTACCCTGGCTAAAAAACTCCAGGGATCATCCCAATAGCAGACCTGTTTACCCCAAATCTTCACTGTCAGTAATCCCAAGCTCTGAAAACAGTAATTTCAGGCATCTGTCCGTAATTTTGCTGTCTGAGAAATCCTTTCACCAGAATTTTTCGCTGCCGTCAAACCTTTTGTTGAGCGAGGGGGGCGTACACGCATGCTGCAACTTCCCATCCAAACCCAACTTCGACAATTGCCGAAATTTTGCAATTCGTACCTACAAAAATGGCGCCATGGAGAAATAAACAGGAAGTTTTCATTCAAGGGACATCACTCGAAGTGATACCTTTGATAGCAGACGACACAGTAACGAGTACGGCTCAAACGCCATGCCTTCTTTAGATTTCTTCTTTTTTTTTCGCACTCGTTCAGCGGAAATGCAGATTTTGTTGTTGCTGACCGTAATAGCGTAATCGGAGGTCTCAAAACGTAATATTTACGGACAAATCCGTAGAGAAAACAGGTCTGCAATAGCATGGGTGCTCCTGGGAAATTTCAAAAATCCTGCAAGGGGGCGGCCCCCGGCGGAGTGCAGGAGCAGCACACACACATTTACTGCTCTTTTTCCACCCCTCTAGACCAGTACAAGTGCTACATTCCTTTGAATATAGCAAATGCTTATATAGGCCCTTTTTATTGTACAAGTGTGTTTGTGTGTGTGTAAGAACAATCATTGTTTCTCAAATTCTCATAATCGGGCGACGCCGGCTCTAGGCAATTTAAAAATCCTGCAATTCAGGACATCCTGCAAGGAGCATCCATGCAATAGCGGAAGCACTTGAACACTATGGTACAAGTGCATCACTCGCCATCAGGGATGCCTACTTCTTAGGGACAACAATATCGATGTTAAACATACATTCTGGGTCCTTACTGAAGAACAATCCAGTGGCTAATAACTTAATAACTGATTAAACAAAATTCTTCTATGCACACCCCAAGAAACACACCATTGCTACGGATCTGTTGTTGTTGTCGTTGTCTTACCCTGGCTTAAAGACTCCAGGGATAATCCCAACAGCCGAAGCACTTGAACGCTATGGTACAAAAGCAACAGATAGGGATTAGAACATTACGTGTGTGAGAACGTTTTTTTATTGCCTCGCCACGTGGGCAGCCACACTCTGACTTTGGGGGATTTGGGAGACTGATGTTATGCTAGGAGCTTGTCATGGCTAAAGACAATCCCTGCATAACCATGCTAAGCATAACAACATTTTGATGTAGCCTTGGTGTTCTAGCCTATGTCAATTAGTCTGACACAGCCTTAAGCCAAGGCGTGATACACAAATGTGATGGTGCATGGGGGGAAACAGACAGAAGTCGCTCAGAATGTTTTTGAACAAAAGCCTAAAATAGTCAAAGATGTAAACACAGACACAAGCACACACAGACATACACACACAGAAACAGAGAGAGAGAGAGAGAGAGAGAGAGAGAGAGAGAGAGAGAGAGAGAGAGAGAGAGAGAGAGAGAGAGAGAGAGAGAGAGAGGAAAGAGAGAGAGAGAGAGAGAGAGAGAAACACACACACCAGAAACAGAGAGAGAGAGAGAGAGAGAGAGAGAGAGAGAGAGAGAGAGAGAGAGAGAGAGAGAGAGAGAGAGAGACACACACACACACACACTGTCAAAGATGGACACACTCACAATGTGGGCTTCAGAATCTCGTTGGAGTTGGGGACCCACACGCCCCGAACAAGGCGCTCAAAGTTCTTCATGATTCCGCTGCCGTTCCCTGCACGAAAGCATCAAAGACAATGTACAGGGATGTGAGAGTTACGCGTAAACGCGTAAATGCGCTTTTTCTATTCGGGAAAGCCCCCCAAAAAAAAACGAAAGCAAAAAAACGTAATGACGATCGATTTCGCCGACGTTCCCGCACGCTTACAAACAACCCAAAAGCAGAATTTAGCTCGTAGTACTCTCCCTTGCCTGAAAATCGTAAGCTTCTTTGTGATTGGTCAATTTCGCCCAATGACTGCGCGATTCTCATACGCTTGGCATTTGTTCGATGGCGGTGCAGGCGAGTGATCTTGAGCGATTGTTTTATCCGCAACAATGAAAACTATTCATCGCACTGTCGATGTGAATATCGAGGAGACTGACAAAGGATGCCGATACAAATTTGACTGGGCTTGGCTGGATGAAACTGTGGAGGTCATTAAGATACGTGTCAGCGATTTCATCAATAAAGTTGAATCGGAAACTCGGGAAAGTTGATAGTGACGGGCAGCTATGCAAACAGGAGGCAAGGCTGCTGTGTTTGACCACGTAAAATAAAAAAGGACCATGACAATGCGAAGATTCGAAGCATGAATTAAGCGTTATCTTTGAAATTTGTCAAAGGTGCTTCTTCAAACTCCAATGACTCGTTGAGTGAGAAACACGCACACGCACTCACACACACAGTTTCCCCTTTTCATACTCTCTCTCTCTCTCTCTCTCTCTCTCTCTCTCTCTCTCTCTCTCTCTCTCTCTATCATTTTCTCTCACACACACATCTGCTAATACATCATGCAGTTTCACTTTGCTCACATGCTTAAGTCTCACACACATATGTACACACACACACACTCAAGTCTCATACACACATCTGCTGCTCTAGGCCTATACATGCATAGTCTTTAAACTTTGTTCACATACTTAAGTTTCTCTCTCTCTCTCTCTCTCTCTCTCTCTCTCTCTCTCTCTCTCTCTCACACACACACACACACACAACACACAGTGACACACTCATCTATACATGCATAATATTAGTCTTTAAACTTTGTTCACATACTTATTTATAGTCACACACACACACACACCTAGTGTTTACACTTGACTCACATACTCATAGACACATGCACACCTAGTGTTTACACTTGACTCGCATACTCATAGACACATGCACACCTAGTGTTTACACTTGACTCACATACTCATAGACACATGCACACCTAGTGTTTACACTTGACTCACATACTCATAGACACATGCACACCTAGTGTTTACACTTGACTCGCATACTCATAGACACATGCACACCTAGTGTTTACACTTGACTCACATACTCATAGACACATGCACACCTAGTGTTTACACTTGACTCGCATACTCATAGACACATGCACACCTAGTGTTTACACTTGACTCACATACTCATAGACACATGCACACACACACACACCTTGTTTATAGAGCTTTACACTTTATTTACACAGTCACACACACCACATGTATGCTCTTTACACTCCTACCGCGCAGTCCCCACCGGGGGCCCGAGGTGGCCCATGGATCCAGTAAGCTTTTTTATTTTGGGTCCTCTCACATCCCTGAATGCATTTGAAAAATAAAAAAAATACTTCTTCTCTGTTCCAAGGCCATATGGCCATAATGGATCCTTCTTCAGTATTCCCTGACTATTGGCCACTGCAAAGAACACCTTTTGCAAGAGTGAATGCCCTTGGTGGGTGGGGGAAGATGGTTGAGTACTGACCAAACAAGGGCATGACTCTCGCCAATAACCCTATTTGAGACCACTTAATGGCTGCCTTTTGCAAGAGTGAATGTCCCTTTTGGATACTGATCTTGCTGTCAAAGGCGTTAATAACCCTATATGCTTGCAGTGGCCAATAATTGGATAAGTATGCATGTGTCAGGTTT
This sequence comes from Phymorhynchus buccinoides, assembly GCA_017654935.2. NCBI lineage: Eukaryota > Metazoa > Mollusca > Gastropoda > Neogastropoda > Raphitomidae > Phymorhynchus > Phymorhynchus buccinoides. The sequence goes on from CM065689.1 coordinate 9,989,895, forward strand.
TTCCACTGGTTTCCTCCCAGCAAGTGCATTCTCTCCCTACTCTCTCACATCTCTCTCCCCTCACTCCCTGCACCCTCCCCCTATTTTCTGCCTTCTCTTTATCCATTCACTCTCCCTATAATCTCTCCTTTACCTTTGATGGTGCCGATGAAGACGATGATGAGATAGTAATCAGGGTAGATTATGTCTTCCCTTTCCATTCACTCTCCCCTACGCTCTCCCAATACTCTCCCTCCACTCTCCCAGCATAGTACCTTTGATGGTATCGATGAAGACAATGATGAGATAGGAATCAGGGTAGACTTTGCCTTCGCTTTCCTTTCACTCTCTCTACGCTCTCCCTTCTCTCTCCCTTCTCTCTCCCTCCACTCTCCCAGTATGGTTACCTTTGATCGTGGCGGTGCTGATCACTCCATTGTAGACCTTGTAGGGCCATTCTCCATTTATCTCCCTCCACTCTCCCCACATTCTCCTTGCATTCTCCCTTCTCTCTCCCCTCATTCTCCCTCCACTCTCCCAGTATGGTTACCTTTGAGGGTGCCGATGAGGACGATGATGAGGTAGGAGTCAGGGTAGATCTTGGCGGTGCTGATCACTCCATTGTAGACCTTGTAGGGCCATTCTCCATTTATCTCCCTCCACTCTCCCCACATTCTCCTTGCATTCTCCCTTCTCTCTCCCCTCATTCTCCCTCCACTCTCCAGTATGGTTACCTTTGAGGGTGCCGATGAGGACGATGATGAGGTAGGAGTCAGGGTAGATCTTGGCGGTGCTGATCACTCCATTGTAGACCTTGTAGGTCCATTCTCCATTTATCTCCCTCCACTCTCCCCACATTCTCCTTGCATTCTCCCTTCTCTCTCCCCTCATTCTCCCTCCACTCTCCCAGTATGGTTACCTTTGAGGGTGCCGATGAGGACGATGATGAGGTAGGAGTCAGGGTAGATCTTGGCGGTGCTGATCACTCCATTGTAGACCTTGTAGGTCCATTCTCCATTTATCTCCCTACACTCTCCCCACATTCTCCCTTCTCTCTTCCCTATTCTCCCTCCACTCTCCCAGAATGGTTACCTTTGAGGGTGCCGATGAGGACGATGATGAGGTAGGAGTCAGGGTAGATCTTGGCGGTGCTGATCACCCCATTGGAGGCCTTGTAGGGTCATTCTCCCTTCTCTCTCCCTACACTCTCCCTCCACTCTCCCAGTATGGTTACCTTTGAGGGTGCCGATGAGGACGATGATGAGGTAGGAGTCAGGGTAGATCTTGGCGGTGCTGATCACCCCATTGGAGACCTTGTAGGGTCATTCTCCCTTCTCTCTCCCTACACTCTCCCTCCACTCTCCCAGTATGGTTACCTTTGAGGGTGCCGATGAGGACGATGATGAGGTAGGAGTCAGGGTAGATCTTGGCGGTGCTGATCACCCCGTTGTAGACCTTGTAGGTCCGCTGCACCTCCTTCAGCATGTAAAGGGCCAGCTTGACGGGAAGCACCTTGCTCACCTTGTACACCAGATCCATGGGAAAGTAGTTCACACAGTACCTGCAATTTATAAGTTAAATTACCCTCATTTTCTGATTATCGTAAAATGTGGACTATAAGCTGCTACTTTTTTCCCTCAACTTTGGCCCATGCGGCTAATAGACTGATGCGGCTTATCTGTGGATTTTGTTTCCATTCTACATTTATCAGTACTAGCGCAACGCCTAGTACTGGCAATTCACCGTACTGGTAACGCCTAGTAACGGTAACGCCAAGTACTGGTAACGCTGAGTACAGCAAATTTGAAGTGATTCGGTTAAGAAATGGCGGGAGTTATAAGGCCCCGTTTCACGTTGGCGCTGCTCTGAGAGTGACGCGCTCTCCCGATTCTCTTCCAATGTGCTGCCAGGCTTTGCCCGGGCCATAGCAAGCCTGACAGCAAATTTGAGGCGATTCGGTTAAGAAACGGCACAGTTATTCGTGAAAAGGTGAAGCGGCGTCTAGCGCGCGGTTTGGCACACCGATAGTCACCGTCCCCGGTCATCTACCTGCCAAATTTGAAGGCAATCGGTCCAGAAACACCAGAGATACGGGCGCCGAGAGGCCGGCGGATACGCGTTTCGCGCATTTGCCGAACCGCGCAAATGACACGGCCGCCTCGGTTGCCGTTGCCATCGCCCCGTTAGGGCTCACAGCAAATTTGAAGTGGTTCGGTCGAAAAACGGCGGAGTTATAAGGCCCGTTTCGTGTTTCAGACACACAGACACACACACACACAGACACTTGGCTTATTACTATATGATGATGATGAAATCTGTTTATGGCCACATTCTTCACGCAAAAAAAAAAGAGAAAAAGTCTGGGGTTTCATCATTTTGAAAAATAGGGTAGGTGGGTACTACTACTAGGCTTTTTATTTTATTTTATTTTTTTTAAACTTGTGTTTGGTCCATGTGTGTGAATATAT
>CM065689.1:9997341-10015802 GCA_017654935.2 Phymorhynchus buccinoides
GCATTTTCGCTTCAACACAAAACCTAACCCTACCACCCCCCATCTCCCTCAACAGATTTACACCGATCTCAAAAATGACCCCTGGGGCCATCAAAAAGGAGGAAATCCTCCAATTGGAAGAAAAATCTCATCTCTGAGAAGAAGAACAAATTTGGAACGTTCTTCCTACTCAACTTAAATGTGCACCTAATACTAATTAGTATTAACATACTAATACTAATACTAACACTAATACATTAATGTACACTACTCACAAAAAGTTAAGGATCACTATGAGAAAACAGGTGCGCAATAAACTCCGTTCGCTCTTGTTATTTATTTCTCAGTCAAGCCAAATTGTTATGAATTCTTGTTCAGCTGTAAGTGGGCGATGTTGTGTTAGTGGAAACATTGCACGTGATTCTCTATTACTGAGCTTGGCAGCAAAAGAAAAAGCGGAAACTTGCGAAAAAGGACCTTGTTTTGGATCGTTCTGCATGAACACATTGCACAAGCCAGATGGAAAAACCATTATGCACGTGCAAGCACTACTGTTTATGTGTGAGATGCTGTCTCTTGCTTGGCTTTATAAGAAGACATACCACCAGTATTAGGCCTGATTTGACAATGCCTCCACGACGAAAATTGAGCGAGTTGGATAGGGGACGAGCTGTTGCATGGTTCCAAGATGGTGTTCCCAAGCGAGAAGTGGCCAGGCGACTTCAGGTGTCCATCTCGGTCATTGTCAGACTGATTCAACGCTTCACAGCCACTGGGAGGGTCCATGAAAGACGCAGATCTGGTCGACCGAAGAAGACAACTCCACGTGAAGATCGTCTCATTGAACGACAAGCCCTGCAGACAAGAACAGCCTCTTCCAGCATCATTCGAAGGCAGCTGAGGGTGGCTACTAACATCAACATCAGCCAGCAGACCATACGGAACCGCCTTCATGGGTTTAACCTCCGTTCTCGTCGCCCAGCTGTACGGCCACGCTTAACTCCAGCCCATAGGGCAGCACGCCGCGCCTTCTGCAGACGTCACATGAGGTGGACACGTCAGCAATGGTTCCAGGTCCTGTTCAGTGATGAATCACGCTTCACCCTGAACCACAACGACGGCCGACTGAGGGTCTGGAGGCGCCCAGGGGAACGCTTTATTGACGCCACTGTCCAAGAAAAGGTGGCCTTTGGTGGAGGTTCTGTAATGGTCTGGGGGGCCTTCAGCCTTCACCACAGAACTCCCTTGTATCATGTACAGGGTAACCTGACTGGCCTCCGATACCGGGATGAGATCCTTCGACCGCTGGCTGTGCCTACACTGCAGCAGATGGGACCGCCGGCTGTCTACCAGGATGACAACGCTCGCCCCCACAGGGCAAGTGTGGTCAACGACTTCCTGCAGCAGTCTGGAGTCAACAGAATGGAGTGGCCAGCATGCAGTCCCGATCTCAACCCGATTGAGAACCTCTGGGATGAGCTGGATCGCAAAGTGAGGAGCAACCACCCCCCTCCCAGGGATGCCCAGCACCTCTACCAGATGCTGCAGGCTGAGTGGCAGGCGCTTCCACAGAGGATCTTCACCACCCTGGTCAACTCCATGAGGACTCGCTGCGTCGAGTGCCAGAACAGCCATGGCGGATACACGCATTACTGAACTTTTGGGAGCATCAGAATGCCCTGTCTTGTGATTTCAATGACTTTGGGAAATCAAATTTCGATACGTACCCACTTTGATCAAATGTACAGACCAAACGATTGCTCGAAATTGAAGGCAATTGTGTATCGTTATCACTAAAGCATTGAATTAAATGTTGGCCAAAATTCAACGCATTGGCTTTCTTATTTGGAAAGTTATGAATTAGTTTGCAAGTGATCCTTAACTTTTTGTGGATAGCTTATTTAAAACTAAGTCTTCTGGACAGCAATCAAAAATGTAAACAAATGTTTTTTGAATATGAAATTTTGTTGTTATTATTATGATGAATGAACATATGAAAATTATAATGTGTAAAATGTATGCGCAACTATAACAAATGTACAAAAATAATGACAAAAATAATGAAGGGGACACTTGATAGTTGATAGGCCGCGAGGCCTATGCTTATGTCATGAGCCAGTTCCCCACTACTAGTACTACTACTAGTACTACTGACAACAATAAAGAAAACGAGAAAGGTCAAAGGAAAATCTCGCTCACTGCTTCTTCTTCTTCGCATTAGAAGTTTAACATCCTCCGTCAGCTTGTTGACGACTACCATGATGTATACAAACAGGGGTTTCCGGTATCATCTAAAAACACAAGTACTGTGGGAAAGAAACAGCTGCCCAGATGATCATCTCAAGGGGAGGGGTGTAGGTAGGAGAGAGGGTGTAGAGAGAGGGGCAGAGGTCCAGCAGGGGTGGGTGGGGGGTGGGGCTGGAGCTCAGGGAACAGGGGCATTGCAGATCTGGGCTTTGAAGACCTCCACCGAGGCTGATGAAATTGCCTCAGGTGGAAGGAAGATTGTTCCATTCGCACACGGCTCTTGGGAAGAAAGAGAACTTCCTGTAGTTGGTCTTAGTAGCAGGAAGGAGGAGGTACGCCTACTGCGCGCTCGCCCTCTCTCTCTCTTTAGTCCAACATTTCTACTAAATTCTAGTCATTGACTTAGGCGCCTTTAGTCCAACATTTCTACTAAATTCTAGTCATTGACTTAGGCGCCTTTAGTCCAACATTTCTACTAAATTCTAGTCATTGACTTAGGCGCCTTTAGTCCAACATTTCTACTAAATTCTAGTCATTGACTTAGGCGCCTTTAGTCCAACATTTCTACTAAATTCTAGTCATTGACTTAGGCGCCTTTAGTCCAACATTTCTACTAAATTCTAGTCATTGACTTAGGCGCCTTTAGTCCAACATTTCTACTAAATTCTAGTCATTGACTTAGGCGCCTTTAGTCCAACATTTCTACTAAATTCTAGTCATTGACTTAGGCGCATTTCCGTAGATCCCCCTAAAGTAACAGCGACAGAATAGTAAAACGTGACTGTGGTCGCATTATGGAAAAGAAAAGGAGGGACGTTTCATAGGCCGCAAGGCCTAGGCTGAGAAAGCCTGTCCCTAATACCTAATATTTAACCTAACCTACCTTGCGCGACGACAGTATCATCTCGAACAGCCAAACAGCACAAAATAAAATGCGCCACATCGAAATAAGGCCACATTTTCAGCTCTGTCACGATGGTTGCCACGTCCAGAAAGCTTTTCACCTCCATGTCTAAGGTCAGGATAAATTCACGCGTACAAAAATGTGGCCCAAATCGGAAAACAAAATTGGTGCGGTGCGCGTTGCGTCCAAGCTTCTGAGCAGACAACTTTGACCTGGAAAGAGGAAGTGGGCGTTCAGGGGAAAGCACTCTTTCTTCCACTTATAGCTTTTGCTTATCATATTATCTCCCTTCAGTACTTGTATTCTTAGTCTTAGCAGAGAGGACCTTTTTACACCCTCATATATTATGTGATTAATATAATGTGGCCGATGAGGTTTAACCGAGGCGTGGTTACCGCTACACCTATCTATATTGTTAAAAACTCGGGACTTTACTGGTGTTGCACTGCCTCCGGGCATTGCAGCCAGTATTGTTCCCACCACCTTTGTATTACAAATGTCCCATAATTATGTGTCTATGACCTAGAGGACGTGAAACATCATTTTCATCAACCTTTTTACACCCTCTCTGGTCTTAGCAAAGACTCTAAAAGGTATTTTCAGTGTCTTTGGTCTTAGTGCTTTGATATGAAGGCATCTTACTGCCTTTTGTTTGAATTTCAAGACTAAATTAAACCTAGCTTCGCATTGAAATTGCAAAAAAAAATTTGAATTTTGAAAAAAGCAAAAGCATTGAGAGACATAGACAGAAAGAAAAAGAGAGACACACTCATACCAAGAGAGATCGAGAGAGACCTCTGACTTCAAAACTTTATTTTACAAGGATGATAATTTAGGCTGGGCCTATTCTTCCATTCTGTCCTTGGACCTAAGCATGCAACATGTAATTATATAACTGAACATATATGAGGCAGTAAATGAAAAATCATTAAATGCTTTTAAAAATTCAATAGATAAGTACTTTCAAAATATTATGTATGCAATGAATTTTACAAAAATAGATCAGTAGTATAACACAACTGCTAAGTAGCCATCGGTTTTTACGCCGATTATCAAAAACGAATGAAGTCAATATGGAGAGGGCAAAAGGCTATAAAAAAAAGCCTACAGAGCCTTATTTCATATCAACAAAAATAAATCGTGTTTTTGCAACTTTTATTATGTTCATACAACTGATCGCTTCTCAGCCTTTTGGCTAAGACAGTGATTCAGGAACATAAATTTATACCTGGTTGGTTTGTTCAGCCCGTCGTACATGGCGAAAGCCGATACACGACGTTAAACTGAACTTCCATCTTATTTCATATCATATCATATCATATAAAGACTGACGAAAAGATCACCAAACTAGATTGAAAAGTTATCGAATGTAGCATTCGAGAGTCACCCGCGGAGTTACGCAGCCACAACCCGACTTCGGAGGATGACTGTGATTATCTTGCTGCTGCTGTATACTGTCACTATCTTACTGTTTCTGCTGCTGACTGTCCCTATCGTGCTGAGTAGATTTCCCATAAAAGCATCCTGGAATCACCCGCGTTGCTAGTTTTCAAGGTCACGTCAAGGTCATGACCCTGACCTTGACCCCAAAAGGCACATTTACAATACCCAGCCAACATTCCCACCTGATTTTGATCTTGGGAACTCCATTTTTCCCCCCCCCCCCCCCCCCCCCCCCCCCGATTTTAAGGATCCAGTGATCTCCTTGACCTTGGCCTTGATTGGTCAACAATATTCGGAAGGAGCATAAAGGGCTTCGCACACTAATGTAAATACTTGTAGTGGTGCCATAGCCGATGAGGTTGAACCGAGGCGTGGTTACCGCTACACCTATCTGTATTAATAAAAAAATCGGGACTTTACTGGTTTCGTACTGCCTCCGGGCATTGCCTCCAGTATTGTTCCCACCATATTTGTATTTACAAATGTCCCATATGTGTCTGATTCAGACCGAGAGGACGTAAAACACCATTTTCGCCTCGTCTCGTCAAGATCTCGAGATCGCGGCGATTTTTTGCTGCAAAGCGCAGTTTGATGCGCCGCTTGCGTGTGAGAGATTCGCGGCGCGGCAGGATTTTTGATGCGTAGCTGCGCGATGTTTTGTTGCTCGAGAATAGAAACGGCTCTAATGAGAGACTTAGTGCGATTTTTCTCACACCAGAGGGCATGACGCTCGTGTGGGGCTAATCCTCTCTATATTATTAGTTGGGGATAAAGAAAGAGAGAGAGACAGTGAGTGGTCCTACCATCACTCTCTCTCTCTCACTACGCCCAAGTAAGAAAATCGCGTGATAAGCCCCTAGTGCATTGACTGCCCTCTGGCGTGAAAAATATCGCCATAGGTTGACCATTTTGATGCTCAAGATCGCAGAGATCGTGAAACTAGCCAATCACAACGGACGGAAGGACCATAACTCTGATTGAAGAAAAAAAAGGGCAGACTTGCTCGAACCCGAAATAAAGCGTCTGACGCTAGAGTAATCTTTCCTTGCTTTCCAAATAAGGAAGTTCGCGCGGCAAGAGGTGAAGCGACAAGAGTCGTGTGTGAGAACACCACTGCCTCGCTACAATGTGTGCTGTGATGCAGGCGTCAACGCGTCAAGGCGTTGCTCTGAGAAACAATTGACGCCTGATGCTAGTGTGCGAAGGCCTTAAGCCAAACTACCTTCATACCAAGTTTCAACATCCTATGTCGACTGGTGCCTGAGATATGGCTATGCATTTTTTCAGTTTTCAAGGTCATAAAGTCAAGGTCATGACCTTGAACTTGACCTTGACACCAAAAGGTACATCTACAGTACCTAGCCTACATGCACATCGAGTTTCATCTTCCTATCCTTATTCCTTCATGGTGATATGCTGTTATCTTGGGAACTCCATTTTTCCGACCCCCCAATTTTCAGGGTCCAGCGATCTCCTTGACCTTGACCTTGACCTTGAGTGGTCAACAATATTCGGAAGGAGCATAAGCCAAACCACTGTGACGAGGTAATGGGTTAAAAGGCTAAGTCTCTAGGGAAGACTTTAGAAAATTTGCCTTTAGCCCACTTCTCTAGGGTATGGGAGATGAGCAACTTTCCCGGCCCCTTTTCATCTAATAAATTTATATTTGTGCCCAGGTTCTGGCTCGTCAGATGGTTGTAAGAAATACAAGTGGTTGAATTGCTCTAAATGGCAGACAGAGAGAAGTAGGGTTTTACATGAAATTACAAGACTCCCACTCTCATCAGTCTGACCAAAGGGTTCAGGATTATTTGACACTTGTATTTTATTTACTCCCAAAATCTGCATAAGATTATGCAACAATAATAATAAAGCAGCTCAATGGCGCCAAAACAAAATATGGATAAAAAAAACAATGAAATCCGAAAGGATTCGCAAGACTTTTGTCTTTCTATAAGGTTCGCCCCATGCCGGAAGGGTTACTAGTTATCTTTAGTGTCCGTAGGAAAGTTCAAATGATTGGCGCAGTCAGGTGGACTTAGCTGTTTGAAGTTCTGGGCTTGCTCGTCAGGTGAGAGTAGCTCCCAGTCGTTCCGATTACGGCTTCGCGGGATGGCACGGTTCAGGCGTGGTCTCCTCGCGGATTCTGGGTGCGGGTCGTCTTGGCGACAGTCCCGTCTTGGTGCGTGGTGGAGTCCGGGATGATCTTCCGGCCCACGATGCCCTGCTGATAATCACAGGAGAAGGTGGATGTAGATCTCTATGGCTTAGAGACAAGGGGCTTCAGTCGGCAGGGAATTAGTGAATCCCAACCGGCTTGAAGGCTTCCCTTGTACAATAGCACTACATGTAGTTAATAAATAAACTGAATTTCAGTTAACAAACTGAGATCAGTAAAACATAAAAGGTGATCAAGACAACATCACTCTCCATCCAACACCTGGAAAGGAATGGTATCATAAAGTGCAAGATTGCGGCCCATAGGTTTCCTACTAAAAATAGTGCAAGATTGCGGCCCATAGGTTTCCTACTAAAAATAGACAAAAGGGTTAGTAGGCATAAACTCCGGTTCTGGTACCAAAAGTGTTCAAGTCAAAAACACACACACACAAATAATCAGTGCACATAAATAGAATAGAATGTTTACCACTTCTTTTCTATAACATATCTATCTACTCCTTATTCATCATTGAACATAGGATCTAGATCAAAACTAGAGTCAAACAAACAACCAGTCTCAATCACCAGTCATCAATAAGACTTACTAGGTGGGCTATTCTGGCTGGCAGAGGTGTTGCTCTAGTCAGTTTCAGCGTCTTGTGTGAAAAACTTTTTCTCACTACGCCAATTATAGCCTTCACTTTCAAACAATGAAAGCCTGCTATTGGTTTATAGCAGTCGACACGTCACAAGATGATGTTCTAAATGTACCGAACAATCACGCGCCTATTACATCCTTATCACATGCCGACATTCAAAATCCTTCTCGTGTTCGGAAAAGCAAAACCGTCTTCAAAGGGAGATAACCGTGGTTGTCACTTTCTTGTGAGGGGTAAGGGCGCGGTGTCTTACAAAGGCAGCCGACTCTTGATATCACTATCTCGTGATGAGACGGTAGATAAGAGGGGGGGGGGGTGAAGGGAGATAACCTCGGTAGGTGGTACGTGCCGACCGGGGAGACAAATCTAACTTGAAAGGGACCAATCCCTTAATCGGCATTCTTTAGATGGTGGGTGGCAATTAACGTGGCGGCCGGACAGAGAAAAGAAAAGGAGAGGGGGGGGGGGGGGGGTGTAGATAAAGAAAGAGGGGTCGCGCGGGACACTTACGTCACAACCACCTTCATGCCAAGTTTCAACATCATATGTCGACTGGTGCCCGAGATATGGCTAAAAATAGATTTTCAGTTTTCAAGGTCATACGTCAAGGTCATGACATTGACCTTGACACCAAAAGGCACATCTACACTACCTCGCCTACATGCACATCAAGTTTCATCTTCCTATCTTTATTCCTTCATGGTGATATGCTGTTAACAAACTCACGTACATACACACACACACAAAGCCACTTACACAACAAAAACAATATCACCTTCGCTCCGTAAACTCCACGGGTGATAACAAACAATCATCAGCAGTAACAATACAGTAAAGGCGGCGACAGACTATGTGGCTGCCTCATGTGACTCGATCAGGTCGTGACGTTTCACCTCATTTGCATACCATCTAACTCGATCAGTCTGACTCAGTCAGGCCCAGTCAGGTGACAGGGCCGAATAGGGTGGGATCTAAATTTCACTGATCGAGTCAGATGGCTTGTGACGTCTTCTGTGTGGGAAACAAAATGTGATCTACGTCACGACGTGATTGCGTCATATGAGGCAGTCACATAGTCTGTCGCCGGCTTTAGTTGATCAGGGGCGGATCTGAGGGGGTGGGGTCTCCAGGGCCGGAAACCCCCCTTAGCCCCAAGCATACCTTTTACAAGGGTAAAAAGTACAGAGAAAATAGCTCAATTTTTGCTTTCATAATCAATAAATTGCAACATTTTCCGGGGGCTTCGTCCCCTGGGTCCTCACAAGCTAGGACCACTACACCTTAAACAATTTAAGGACCTATGCATCCTAGGAATTGGTTCATTGCGGTTTTTTCAGTCGTGCCCGCTTTATATTCTATTATTAGCAAATGCAAAACAAGATGAACATTAACTTTAAATATAGAAAACGAAGGAGGTTTATATTCTCAATCTGCAGTAAGAAAGGCAAGACTGGGAGAGAAAAAAACCTCGGAATCTGATATTTTATCAGATTCGTGCACTGGGTCTACATGAATATAGTGAACGAAACTAGTAAGATTTCACCAGCACCAAGCTATGCCCCACAGATGTCGTCACAGTTAGACAGTCGTATGACTGCAGTTGGACGTGTGGATCGCCCCCTTCAGTGTCCGGTGTTATGATAAATAAGTACCTGTCATTAAATATCTACCTCTCGCATGAGAACTGTACCCATCTAACCCTAACCCTATCCCTAACCCTAACCCTATCCCTAACCACGGAAAGAACCAAAAAATAGAGCAGGAGGGTGTAAATCTACATATTTGCCGATAAATCGATGCACAAGTCCATAAATCCATAATCCGTAAAATTCACAATGGCGGACAAACAAACGATTGGCTACGCTAGGACTACTTCTAATGCGCATGCGCAGAGGTAAATATTTCATAGGACTACTTATTCATTATGACACCGGGAAAACACAAAAACTCAGCAAGTTTCTAAAAAAAGGTCAAGGTCACACAGCTTGGCGAGGACTTCCGCCTCAACATTGTGTGTAGACCTAATCATCATGTTTTGTTTTGTTTTTGCTTCAGTTAGCTAATGTTCTGTCAACATTGTAGTTTGTATTTTTGCTTTGTAAAAATGGGTCAAAGATGTCTGCTAGTGACGTAGGACACTGTCTGACACTTGACTTGACACTATGACAGTAACTCACAGTAGCCTACTGAGTAGGCTACTGTGAGTTTGAGTAGGACATATCAACTTTTTCAAACAGTTTTCGAATTCGATTATGCAAATCTAAACGTACTCTAAAAAAATGTATATCTACACGTGTATAATAATATGTTACTTTTAAAGTTTTATCCTGTACTGAGTAGTATTATATTATAATCTCATTGATTGGGCTTGGGGGACAGTACCAGTTGATGATAAATTTATAATAAAGTCAGAGGCTCGGGGTATGGGACCGTATCTCACATTCCCCGGCAACGGAAACATCGCTCAGTCACGGGATGCATATATGTTGTGCGCAAATGTCTTCAAAAACTACTAACCCTAACCCTAACCCTAACTTTCCATACCAAGATGCGTTAAAATTTAAATATACAAAATAAGAAAAGACATTTGTTGACAAAAAATGTGACTAGGAAGAGTTACTATCCCTGAACATGGTTTGAGTGTTGCAATAGTGACGTACCCGCAGCGACAAGGACAGTCCTAACTTGTAAACATGGCGTAGATGATGCAAACAAACACACCCAGGCGGTACTGCTAGCAGTAGTATGACTGATTGAAGAGTTTGCTTGTTCTGAGGTGTGTGTGTGTGCACTTACGTCATGCGTGTGTCACACACTTTGTGTATGTTTTATGGACCACAGACCTGCCTTAAGCTTTACTTTGTACTAAATTGTAGTAGTACTAGTAGTAGTATCCAGACTGGACCAATCTGTTAGGCATTAGCAACAAGAACATACAGTATTTATACAGCGCTGAATCTTGATAGAAATCAAATCAAAACACACACACACTTTAGCATTCATAACACATTCAACAAAAAACGCAATACAAAGCGAACACACGCGGATAACATAAATGGAATACAGCAGAAACAGACCTAATGGCAAGAGAGAAAAGAGAAAGAGCGGAGCTTTAATGACAGGGGGAGCAGGTGGGTCTTGAGGTTAGCTTTGAAAGCAGAGAGGATCGGTCGCTGACAGAGGGAAAGAGGAAGTTTGTTCCAGGAGGTCGGTCCTGAGACAGCAAAAGAGCGCCGACCAACAGTTGAAAGCTTATACCTAGGGATCTGGAGAGAAAGAGGGTCAGAAATTGAACGTAAAGTGCAAGCTGACTCGCTCAGGAAGGGGGGGGGGGGGGGATGTGTGTCTGTGTGTGTGTGTGGGGGGGGGGGGGGAATCACAATGGGCACAGTTCTTACCCATCATTTATCACACTACTATGACCTTGTGTGTGTGTGTGCACCTGTCCTCTCTCTCTGTCTCTATCTCTGAAAATGAAATTATGTTTTTTGCGCTTGCCATTCTTTTTACGCATTTTATATGAATATATTTGTATATATAATTTCTCTCCACTGTCCACGGAACCACAACAGAGGAGTGAAAGGAAGCCAACAAACTGAAGCTTGATGTCGTCGGCTAAAACAAGCAAGCCTCAGCCGCACCACAGAGGTGAAGAAGATGATGACGACGACAACAAGGACGATGAAGATGACGGAAGACGAAGAGAAGGTGTTGGCGATGACTCCAGGGGGGGAAGGAATGCCGCAGAGCTTGTGGAACTGCTGCAAAGGCAGCCCTGGTTTTGGCCCAGTACCACCAGGTATTAGATGAGATTTATCATTTTCCCTTCATTACCGTAGGCGTAGCTTTCATTAACTCATTCACATTGCAACGATTTTGAATTATTCAAAGAACTCACAAATCACTCCAGCCATGCACACAAACAAAACATACATAAACAAAAGGAGAAATGAAAGAAGATTACGGGTTTTTACTTCAGGTTCTGAGACATAGGGAAGTGGTAGATCAGACTTTTTTTTTAACACATTATACATAGATTTTATATTTATAAAACTCTACACCGATTGGTTCCCCTCAACAAACCACTACAAAAGCAAAGTCAGAGGCAACAATGTGGTATAAGGGAGCGAAGCGAGTTAAGAAGTGACCAAGGTATGGTGTGCACACAGATTTACTTTAATTGAAGCAAATGCATCAAATTGACAGCTAGTATTAATTCCGGACATATTATATGTGAGTTAACTCAATTGCATCCCTATGCATAAATAAATTATGCAATAATTGCGACAAAAATCTCCTCCACAAAAACTATTTTGAAGGTTAAAACTAAATTCAAATTTAAAAAAATTAAAAACTTTTAAGGTCATACCGATATCGCGATCATAGCAGACGACATTTGCGCGAGTTGTCTGCCGCTGAAGTTACTTCCCTTTACCGTACTTTCGTTTTCCAACAAAATGGAGACTGCATTTTCAACGATGCTTGGCTGCCCAAAAAAATATCAGAGCTGGTTAGCTCCGTCAACAGATAGTTCAAAACTGAAAGCTAGCTGCACAGTGTGCAAAAAGAACTTTGAATTGACATCACCAGCATGGACGAGAGTGCTGTAAAAAGCCATTGTCAAGGCCAGAAGCACAAGCAACTCAGGCGGGAACGAAACCGACGTTGACCGGTATGCCAGATTGAGTCCTTGAATTTTTTGGACACAGATCTGTACAAACGTACCCTGGAATCGCTCTTCTACTTGCTGAAGAAGAAATATGAATCTGTTAGTGTTAGCATGACCCTGTAGCAACAAGGGAAGTAAATGTGTGCGCACACAATAGTTTGGTTGGTCATTTCTATACACGCTTCCCTCCCCTAGATCTGTTTTCACATCTTTGCGTTTGTAGTGGGTAGAAAGATTTCTAATTCTTCTATGAATAACTGAACACATTACTAGTGTTACTGTTAGTAGGATCTGGAAGACTGGAATGGTCGACTTATGGCGATTATTTTCCTGCCAGGGGGCAGTCAATCCACTAGGGGCTTATCACGCGATTTTCTTAGTTGGGCGTAGTGAGAGAGAGAGAGAGGGTTGGACTCCTCCCTATCTCTCTCTCTCTCTCTTTATCCCCAACTAAGAATATAGAGAGGATTAGCCAGAGGTTCCGCTAGCCTACCAAAAGTTTCGGTGGACAGTACCGGCAACAGGAAAATATTCCGGTACTGGCCATCACACAGCCGGTGCAATCAAACTTCGCTGTGCAGAAAATATCTGTACATAGATCTATGCGATCGTAATGCGTCATTGTATGTTGCCTTTTAAGACCAAGTTACGTCACTTTTGTGATGTTGTCGTCATCATCAGACAAACAGAACGACAGAAAGACGTCAGAGGGGGGTATACAGATAAGAAACCGGAGAGCAGAGAGCGGGAAGCCCACAAGCGGGAACACAACCTTGCTATTTACGTAAGCATGACGCAAAACTTTTATCGCGCATCTGCCTAACGTAGGTGTGTGACGCAGGGTCTTTTCTTACCAGCTCGAAAGAAAGTCTCAGGTACCGGTATGCGATACCGATGACATTAATTTTTATCGGTACTAGACCAAAAAATATCGGTTAAAAACCGGCATATGCCGGTCTAACGGAACCTCTGGATTAGCCCCACTCGAGCGTCATGACACCTGGTGGTCAAAAGAGCCCGCTAAGTCACTCATTGAATGCACTTGCTGCTCAGAACCACTGAATTCGCCTTATAATGAGGCTCCAAAGAAAAAGGTGAAGCTTTTAGTTTTAGAGTATTCTTTAATGAATAAGCAATGTTCGGTTATCAGATGAGGTCTGTGTAATAGTAATAATGCCATAAGACTAAGAGTGAAAGAGAGAGAGAGAAGTTTGCCGATTCCTGTAGATCTAATGGCGAACTGAAAATGTTTGGGCTGACCCGGTTTGCATACAGTGTTGTGTGGGCTGTTGTTTCCTTATACCTGAAGTAAAAAGATTAGAATAGAATGCTTGTAATCCTCTTTCATTTCTCGGTAAAGGCAAAGATGTGTCCCCACCCCCCATCTTACATTTCTCAGCTCTCCCCACATTTTCTCACCTGCCTTTCTTACCAACATTAAACTGTATCTTATCAACTTTTTTTTAAGCCAATCATCTTTTTTGAATAATTAATTGCAGTCATGATAAAGGCCATTATCTAATAGCCCCCCCCCCCCCCCCCCCCCCCCCACCCCCACCCCCCCCCCCCCATGTAGTGCAGTACACACAACAACCGCAGAGCATTTGTCACAGTCCTGGTTCATTGCGTTTTTTCTGTCTTGCCTTTATCTTCTACTATTATTGAATTCATGTGTTTAATTCTGTAATGGATGAAAATTAGTGTTAAATATAGCGAACGATAGAGGATGAAGTACTCAATCTGCGATAAGAAAGGCAAGACTGAAAAGATGGAAAGAACCGAGAAATGGAGGAGGGGGGGGGGGGTGAGATTTTAATAAAATCATCCCAAATCATGCGATTTGTAGGTTCGCCGCTTAGTGTAATGGCTGCGATGCGATTGAGTTAAAATAGGATTAGCCCAGAGCCTTAATCAGTAGATGCAAAGCTGTGGGCTGCTGAACATTGTGAAGGCTCATGTCTTTTTCAGTTTTAAGGAGGGTTGGTGGGAGGGGGGGGGGGGGAGGGAGGATATTTCTCTTCCTTAGTGCCCCATCTTGTGGATCACTGTCCAGAATCGTTTCAATTTTTGAAATTTTATGATAACTGGATGTATTTTTCTATGGCGTGATACCCCCTCCTCGCAAATATTTTTTTGTTTTTCTTAAATGTGAAGGAGAGCACTTTGATTAGTTTATGCTACAAAATGATGTACTCTGTCTCTGTCTGTGTGTCTCTCTCTCTCTGTCTGTGTTTCTCTTTCTCTCTAGCTCTCTTTCTCAGTCTGTCTATAACTTTCTTTCTCTCTCTGTCTGAGTCTCTCTCTCTCTCTCTCTCTCTCTCTCTCTCTCTCTCTCTCTCTCTCTCTCTCTCTCTCTCTCTCTCTCTCTCTCTCTCTCTTCTCTCTCTCTCTCTCTCTCTCTCTCTCTCTCTCTCTCTCTCTCTCTCTCTCTCTATCTATCTATCTATCTATCTATCTCCCTCCCTCTCTCTCTCTCTCTATCTATCTATCTATCCCCCTCCCTCCCCTCCCTCCCTCTCTCTCTTCCTTTCTTTCAGAGCTCTCTGTATCTCTCTCTCTGTCTTTATTTGAGTGTCTCTCTTTTTGCACTCTCTGTCTGTCTGACTATCTCTCATATATTCGAGGCATAATTTTGATTGAGAAGGCAAAGAATAATTGTTGAGAAAACCTAAAGCAAACAAACAGACAAACAAACAAAAATGAACTTTAAATATTCAAACTGTTTCCAGAGATGAAGTGGAGCGGAGACTGGCAGGCAAGCCAGACGGTACCTTCCTCATTAGAGAGTGCACTGTGCCAGGGGACTTCACTCTTACCATCAGGTCTGTGGGCCCCATTATTTTTCTTCTTTGTTTTTAAGCCATATGGCCATCATCATAAATCAGTGAAGAATGTATGCGTGTCTGGTCATCAGTTTTTCTGGTGTTTTCGCTGCCTGCAATTTCTGAGGTCTAACTCTGAAAAGAAAATTGTTTAAAAGATTTTTTGAACACCACCACCCTCTTAAGCAAGGCTTATTGACTCTAATGGGATTTTTTTGAAAACGAGAAAAAAAGAGGGCAACAATGTTTTTTTTGTATGTATGTTACACCCCCCACCCCCACCCCCACCCCCTGAACCCCCCAATGGCCTCTGGATCCCAGCCTTTCATTTCTTTCTTTTTTGTGTGTGTGTGGGGGTGGGAGTTGCACCCCTGCAGTACCAATAGTTGATAATGATGATGATGATACCAAACAATAAAGAAATGACTGCTAGTATTTTTACTAGTAATATTGTTCAAATAATTTTGATAATACAGACATACGACCACCTCTCATTTGCGACCGGATTTGTTGGCACGGATGCATTTTACTATGTAAACGACCTCTCTTAAACGACTTCCTCTAAAACGCGACTTACGACCGCCATTTTGTTGGTTTTTACGACCGTTGTTGTCGTCTGCATAGACTTCGAGCAAAGGGAAACAACCACGGTCAAGGGCCTGAAAGCGGAGTCGCTTCCCTTGTAGAAAAGATGGCGGAAAGCGTAGGAAAAGCACGAAAACCACTGACTTTGAAAAAGAAAAACACTGACTTTGGACAAGAGTGGAGGTGATTAACAGAAGTCGGCGAAGTGAAACTGTAATACATCGATTGCACAATCCTATGGAGTTGGAAAGACCCAAATCCAGTTTTAATATGTCATTGTATGTGTGCATGAAGAAGAGAGTATGAACTGTGCTGAACTTTTTCTTTCTGCGGCTGCCAGTGAAAACCTCCGTCATACGACCCCTCCAATTTACGACCGATTTTTCCGGACATTTTGGAAGTCTTAAAATAGAGGTTTGTCTGTAATAGCAATGATGACGAAAACAACGACTAATGTCTATGACAATAACTATGAAGAAAATAATGATGACATTTCAGGGAGTCTGGCGGCAACCGGCGCGTGCGCATCTACCATCATCCCAAGGGTTACAGCCTGTCCCCTACCCCTCCCAGCACCCCTTTCCCCTCCGTGATTGACCTGGTCAGCTTCTACCACCATCGGTCATTGGCTACCTTCAACAAGCGACTGGACGTGTGCCTCAAGCATCCCCTTAGTAAGGTCAGTATGGAAATGGTCCTATTTTCTTTAGGTATTAGGTATTTAGGTATTAGGTACTTTATAGTCACAGAGGCATCTCTGTGAAATTCGGGTTGCTCCCACCTGGAGAGCGTGTCGCAGCCAGAGGCGCGCCACCCAATTTTTTTTTAAAAAAAATTTTGCATGCGATTTATGTGTGACTGATGAGGAAGGAAAGGGGGGTGGGTGGGTTTATGCTCTACTCAGAAATGCTGAAAACCTTTCTCTGAGTTCACAGCTGTTCCGTCGCACACGGAGTCGAGCTATTTAGTTAAAGGACTGAATCTAGAAATCTTTAAAGGGGCACCCTGACGGATGAGTGTTTTGAAGAAACATGTCGAGATCAACAGGAAAACATCCTTTACAGATATTACAACACTCACTTTGCTCTGGTTTCCTATAAATCAAACCGTCAAATCGGCGATTCCTCCTTGGCGGAGTTGCTGGAAGTCAGTTTCTTTCAATGAAAGAGAAGGCATGCTTTTTCTTTTCTAATGGCCGCCTGAGTTTAGACCAAATTGTTTGCATGAAATTTCCGCAATACTGTTTACCTAAAGGAGTTTCGCTCACAACAAAGGAAATAGCTCTTCTTCTTTTTTGGACTGCACTACAAAGAAGAAAAAGCTTCAATCACTCTCCACCCACCCCATCCAAAATGGCTGCTCTCTCCGGCATCTCCGCCAAGGAGGAATCGCCGTTTTGACGGTTTGATTTCTAGGAAACCAGAGCAAAGTGAGTGTTCCGATCCTTGAAAAGGCTGTCTTTCTGGTCATCTCGACGTGTTTCTTGCAACAACTCATCCGCCAGGGTCCACCTTTAAAAAACAAAAACAACAACCAAGTACGTCCTTTAACTATTTTAGCTGTATGATCTACATAGTATTTCAAATACATTTCTTTCATCAGATCAATTGTAAAAACTATTTTTGTTGAGCAGTATCATGAAGATAACCACTATCATTATCTGGCCACCTTCAACAAACGACTGGACATGGATGTATGCCTGAAGCATCCCCTTAACCCCTTCCCTGCCCAGCTCTAGGTCTACTAGGGGATGTGTGATGTCATTGACGATGTTATAACTTTTGATGTCATAGCCCTGGAATGATAGTTTTTGGTTTAGACAAGTCAGGAAAGATATAGAAGGACCTCACTCACGCTGGCACCGTGACTAAGAGAATAATGTCGTCAGTAGATTTTCAGTGGTGTCCTGATCAGGCTCTACTGAACTCCACCGAAGTGACTCAGCAGCAGTGCAGTATCTCCTCGGTTGGTTGCCTCCTGACGGCCTAACATAGGTTCGCTCCTCTTGGATTGCTGGTCTTGGATTCTGCGACCTGAACGTGCGGAGGTGTGGCTGCGACTTGGGACTCGGAATGAGCGCCGTGGGAGCAACGCCACTGTACAGCTCAGAGGATGGGACAGAGAAGAAAAAAAAAGTCAGGAAAGATAATATATCTCTAGACCGTTTTCTCAGATTGAGTCACAGGTCTCTTTTCAATTTGATGATAAGAAAATCGATAATTTCTCTGGCAGTGAAGGTCGGCAGTGGAATTGTCCACATTTTTAACTTGAAAATAGTGAATATCTTGTTTATTCTGTAGTTGATTGGTGAATGTTTTTCACATAAAAATTGCCATCTTCTCTTTGGCAGATGCTGAATATCGCTTTGCTCTGTGGGTGGTTTGGGTGGATGTCTCTTCTTCTTCTTCTTCGATCGCTCAGACAGTAGTTTCCTGTCAATTATGAGCGCAGATGCGTCATGCTGCCATTATGCGCCTAACTAAATAGTTAGGCCCAGCATGTCCGACTTCGGCTGGAAGAAATGTTTTTGAAAGTGTTTCGCAAAAAAAGGCAGGAGAATGGACCGGTAAGGCAGAAATATAGTAGATGACAGTAAGCAAAGGGAAAAAGGCAGAGTCAAAGAGAGTGACAGATTGGAGGCAGTTACAAGCACAGAACTTCCAGAAGGTGGGAGAACTATTTATACAAAAGACCCCCCCGGTATCCCCACGGGGGAGGTGGATGTCTGTCACCATTGATGGTGTGATTTCTGGCAATGTTTAGCGAGCAATGATGATAATTATTCAATGTGTGTATCTAAATCACCGGGCCCTTAGTAAGGCAAGTTGCTGAATGATATTACTTCCCATCTTAGCACCTTAAAAACGCTGACAAATCTTTCAATATGGATTTGGATTAGGTGAATTTTTACCCTTATCTCTTATAAACAAAATGTGAACAAAATTGCTTTGATCTCTATAATGTCCCCTTATCCATCCTCCACTTTCTCCTTC
>CM065689.1:10016302-10023802 GCA_017654935.2 Phymorhynchus buccinoides
AATTTAAAAAAGAAAAAATTGGGGGCGGGGAGGGGGGGAGCCAGCCAGGCGAAGGGTGAGGAGACTTCGGGAAAACCTAGCTATCATGTTGGTCATTACCTAGGCAGCGGACAACCTTTGTACTGGAAGCTTGTGATAGGTTTATGAGGTTCTCGACACTCCTGAGATCATAATACACCGGAATGCCGCCTGAGTGGGTTAAGCGTTCGCCCTCCTCCTGCCGATGTCAATGCGTGACTGCAGGGTGAGTGGGGGGGGGGGAAACCGTCGGTTCCAACTCGGCCTCCCGCCCTTTCTTCTAAGTTCGACAGGAAAAATTTTGAAACTGAAGTCGGTCTCGAAACTCCTTCGGTGATGGGGGCAATTAAGGCTGGATGACCGCGCGCTTACGCCACGTAAAAATTCCATACGCAGTTTAAAAGTCGGCAAGAGCAGGGAGGAGGAGACGTTAAATAAACTCACATCAGCCGGAGGAAAAAAGGAAGAGAAGAAACCCCGCTGCCTGGTATGACCAAAATGACAGCTAGGTGATTAACCATTGCGATTTAACCATTGGTCAGTGAGCCTTTTTGCTGCCGTGTGACCACCCTCCTGCATGCCAACGGCATCACTGCCACCATCGTACGGCAGGATCTAAAGTGGCATCTCCTCCCTGTACTGAGATTACGGAATGGGCCTGCTGTTAAGTACTATCTCCTCTGTCTCTAATATGAGAGACTTAGTGCGAGGGTTTTCTCACGCCAGGAGGGCACGACGCTCGTGTGGGGATAATCCTCTTATATTATAGTTGGGGATAAAGAAAGAGAGAGAGAGACAGTGATGTGGTTATAACCATCACTCTCTCTCTCTCACTAAGCCCAAGTAAGAAAATCCGCGTGTGGCGTCGTGATAGCCACTAGTGATTGACTGCCCTTGGGAGTGATAAAACATCCGCTCATAGGTGACTCAATAAGGATAATTACCGGCTTGTGCCTAAAAATAATATTTTTTACCCATAAATAAATACTCTTTTTCCTCATGTCGAAATGGGTTGAGGAAAGACAAGCAGTGAGCTTGGGGGGTGTGCGAAGAGTATGGCCGCCTTAGGTCATTTTTCTCTTTTCTTTTTGTTTATTTTTATTTTTTGCCTCATGGCTCCGGAGTAGGAATGCGCAAAAACTAACATGAAAAATCCGGAGTCGGAAAGCATTTTTGCTATAAAAAAAATTGTGTTGCTGGTTTGCGAAAGATTTCGCCCCTGAATACATCATTCAGGAGGCGTCTGGGATGGAAGCAGGAAGAAAAACACGGAGGAATTCATCATTACATAACTGAGAAGAAGTCAGGTGCGCTGTTATGTTCTAGTTAGTGTATTTATTATTATTATATTTTTGTGTGCATGGGGGGTTGTTCATATCGTCCGCCATTTTAAAAAAAATGTGAAACTAAGTGACATGGCTTTGCATATCGATATATCGGCAATTTATCGGCAGATTTAAACATACTTACATTAACACCCTCGGGGGGCGGGGGGGGCCCCTCTATTACTTGGTTCTTTCCGTGTAGGGATTGAGCACTTAAATATCAATATTTAAAATAATAGATGACTTATTTATCACATGAAAGAAGAATGGCTCTAGTGCGCTTTTGAAGGGTAGGAGGAAGTTTGAAGGACGGGGGGGAAGAACGGTAAAAGGTAAAAAAAGCCCATGGGGGGGGGGTAAGAAGCCCATGCCAATTATCTCATGAAATAAAGACATTTTTCAGTCAAATCAAAAATTTGCCCATTGCGTCACTCACCCACAACCTGAGTGTGTTTACAGCTTTCCCAGGTCTGGTTTTGATTTTCTTTTAAAAAATCTATGAGATGTGTCTATGAAGCCGTGTGTGGGACAACAAAAAGCGCTTTTTCAAATGAATTGTACATGAATTAATCAAAAGGAGCACAAAAATTACCTTTAATTTGACACCAAACATGTTACAATTTTATTTATTTGTGTTTATTATCCCACAACAACAACAGCCCAACCATGTTCATATTTTTTTCCCAGGGTCATATTTTGACTATATTAAAAAAAGCGAAAAAGAGATTTAACAGAACAAAAATTCGCTTTCTACGAAACATAAGTCTGACCGTTTGCCACTGTCCCCCATCATGGCGTATCTGCCGCTCGGAGATTGCCCTTGTGGTTATTATCTGGACATTTATAAAGCGCTCTACTCTACTCCCAGGGAAGCTCAGAGCGCTGTGCAATCAACATTAAAAAAAAAACAATGAAATGATTGCCTACAAACATAATTATTAAAACAAATAATTTGCGTTTCTCCTTTGAGCTCCTCCGAAATCTGAATGTGTCGGCTGTACGCAAGGGGGAGACCAGTGAAAACTGAAAAACCCGGACACATACGTACCTGTGTACCCATTATGGCCATACTATGGCCGATGGTAACGCCGAGAAGAAGAAGAAGAAGAAGAAGAAGAAGAAGAAGAAAAGAAGAAGAAGAAAAGAAGAAAGGGAGAAAAAAGAAGAAGAAGTCCAAGGGAGGAAGCCCGTGTCGTGTCGTTCCAATCCCACA
Source organism: Phymorhynchus buccinoides (assembly GCA_017654935.2). Lineage (NCBI taxonomy): Eukaryota > Metazoa > Mollusca > Gastropoda > Neogastropoda > Raphitomidae > Phymorhynchus > Phymorhynchus buccinoides. The sequence goes on from CM065689.1 coordinate 10,018,859, forward strand.
CAGATCTGCCCGGATCGGAGGTGCACGGTGACGACAGACACGTGCGGAGTGGTGGCCCGGGACTTCATGAGCATCACCGACTTCGGCTACTTCCAGCAACACCAGAACATGGTCCTCAACACCGGTGAGTGAAGGCCTCCCCACCACATCCCCCTTCGACCTCCTCGGCCCCTCCTCGGCAAAACGACACGACGTATTAACATCTTTTTGGGGACAGGGACTTGCGGGCTGCGAACACCGGTGGTTGGGCGGCAGGCAATTTTCCTTACCGGCCCTTAGACACCGGCGGTGGTATGGCGGTGGATCTCTCGGTCTGATTCTAAGTAATTAGTTCAACCGCCTAATTAAAGTCTGGTGGGTGGAGTTGCTCTGCTGCCGCCGCGCGCGCGCGGACGCAATACACAGGGGCCCGAGGGCCCCCGGATCCTCCCCCCCCCCCCCACCACCCCCAACCCAACCCCCCCCCCTCCACCACCACCGACCAACCCATCTCTCACCCCCAAACAGGGGCTGCATGCGGGCAATGTCGTTGTCTGTCTTTGTCATCATCAGCCTTGGACAGTTTATTAATGAATTAATTAATTGTACGGCTACTGAGCTACAACTGGAATTTGGTGTTGTTGGGTGTTTTTTGGTAGTTTTAATTGTCCCGTCTGTTGTTGCGACGGAGTTAGTTCAGTTTGTTTGTCCCTGGCTTTTGAATAATTGATTGATTATTAATGACGTGTGTCGCCCGTCAATGGACAATGCAATTGCACGAGCTATAAGATACAACTTGGAAATGTGCCCTGGGTTTTTTTGTTGTTATTATCACTGGCTGGGAGTTAGTTCAGTTTTTTTTGTTTGACGTGGCTTTTAAAGAGCTAACTAATTGATTTCTTAATTTCCATGAACAATGCACGAGCTAAGCTTCAACTGGAATTGACAGCCACGTCGTTCTGATTTTCTTCTTTTGTTTTGCGTGGGTCATCACAAAGTTTAGTTCGAGTCTGTCTTCTTTTTTGTTTGTTTCGTGGAGAGAACAAAAACCCATGGTTTGCATCAATGGCTTGATGTTATTAGTCTAATATCCTTTTCTTCCTGCTTATTTTATGAAAGAGACCCCATCCCCATCCCTCAGTTCCTCTCCTTACCCCCTCCCCCCCCCCCCCCGGTGCGCGAAAATTCTCCTTTTGCACCTCCCCCCCCCCCCCTACACCCTACCCCCCTGAAGAAACCTAGCTCTTCGAATGTATGCCCCTGCAAAGGATTTCTCTTTTTTTTAAATTTGGGTTTTGATTTATTTTTCTAAGATATAAGCACGTTCGTTGCTTCATGACTATCTATAGGATTGTTGACTACTTCAAAACAATTCTTTGCAAAATTATGCAGACGAGACAGTTGTTTTTTCCTATTTTCTGTCACGACAACTGTTAGATCGTTGTAATGTGTATATAAACCTGTTTTTAACTATAGTAAATTAATGGAGTATACAAAGAATATTTAATATTTTGGCATGAAGATCAGAGTACAAATTATGACATGTCCGTATGATCTAAATCGTCTAATGGAAAATAATCGTGGCTGAACAAAACCAATATTATTCCAGTACCATGACTAAATGTTTCTTTTCCTGCTAATGTCATATTACGTAAGGTATGTCTCTTGACGTTGGGACGTATCCTCTAAAATAATAATTATTTATACACATTTTGGGGTGTCTGCTAATGAAGACTTTGGCGTGGATGTATACTACTATTCTGATTTCAAATTGTCATCAACGTTGGTTCACTTTTTGTTGCACGTGAATAGAACGAGATACACGTGTTGTTTTTCTTCTTTTGACTGTGAAGTGGTGCCATAGTCGCAATTAGTGGATCTGTTGTTATTAATTAGATTCGACAAATCAACAAAGCGAGTAATAAAGACGTCCCTCTGCCTAACATATGCCTCAATGTGTGTGTGTGTGGTGGTGTGTGTGTGTGTGTGTGTGTGTGTGCGTGGTTGTCTTGTGTGTGTGTTTGTGTGTGACGTGCGTGCGTGCCGTGCGTGTGCGTGCAGTGGCGGTGCGTTGCGCGCGCGCGCGTGTGTGTGTGTGCGTCGTCGCGCGTGCTGCGTTTGTGTGTGCGTGCGTGTGTGCGTGTGTGTGTGTGTGTGTGTGTGTGGTGGTGTGTGTGTGTGTTGTGTGTGTGTGTGTTGTGTGTGTGTGTCTGTCAGTTTTCTGTCATCAGTCAGTCAGTCTGCATCTCTATCTGGCCATGTGTATGTGTATGTCATGTGTATGTGTCTGCATATGTATGTTGCGTAGTCAAGTCAAAGTCAAAATCAAAAGTCAAAGTCAAACTTGCTTCATTATCTCAACAAGAGAAATAACATTGTGGTCTCATGATACAACAAGGGCAACAGAAAACACACAATATCCATTGCATGTGAACGAAATAAAGGAACGGAGAACAACTAATCAAGGTACACAAGGAAACAATAAAAGCAAAGTTCGTAATTTCCAAGAAACAAAAGCCTTCTTCATACTCATAACGAACCCCCCCCCCCCCCCCCTTTCCCATTCCCTGTCTCATCCCCAACCACTCTTCCCCATTCCCTTAACACCCCCCCCCCCCCCCCATAACCTCCCCCCCCCCCCCCCCCCCCCCGATCCCCCCAAATATGAACAAAATTAAGTAACACACAGAGACAATGTACCTTTGAGTCTTCCCCATTCCCCACAGCCTACTCCCTCACACACCATTCGCTCTTTACACCCAATCGCACTCTTCCTCACGCTCCCTCCCTCCCTCCACCCCCACCCCCCTCTAACTACTGCATACACACACAGCACAAACTCTGCTTAATATATTTCAAACTAGCTGGCTGGGTCAGGCTTTCTGTCTTCTTCTTCTTCTATCAACTTTCTTATTCTCAGTAGTACCTCAGAGTGCATTTCCGTAGATCCTTATAAAAAAAAAAGTAAAAAGTAAGGTAAAGGATGGTATTAGTACGCTTCAGAAAGCAAATAAAATGATAGAATGATATATCAAGACTATCTGAAGAGCTGTAAATCCATAAATCACCTCTAAAGACGAAGTTTTCACTCGCAAATTACGGACACGCGATCGGAAGCCGCCATTTTGATTTTCCCGCTGCGGGTCTACAAAGTCATGAAAAATTAAGGAAACAAAATAAGGCCCGCAAATTTATGGATCAACATATGTATTTTCATACACGATATATCATTGTCCAACGTTTGAGCATTAGAAAATAATTTTAGCTTACATTCATTTTGCTTGGTAATATTCACTGCGCGCACCTCGTGCTAGAAAATCGTCTGCAGTTTGGGCTCATCTTTTTTATTTATTTCTCAAAATAAAGAACGATTTTGAAGTGGCTTCAAATCTGAAATCAATTATAACATTGTAAAGAACACTATACCAAAGTATTGTGCTTGTTGCACGAAGTGCACAATTCTGGTTAATTCTGCAACATAGAACCCCCACTATAAAGTAACAGCGACATAATATGTCAACAGCGACTGTGGTCGCTTTATGGAAAGGAAAGGAACTTCCAACTACGAGAGTCTGTTGTCTGTACCTCAATTGATTTGGGTACAGAACTAGATGCATTTCTAAGCGTTCTACAGCGAATAGAGCGGTATCGTCTGTCAGATGGAAGTAGTTCATAACACTTTGACAGGACATGCTTTTTTTCATCACTCGCAATCACTCTGGCCTTTCGCATCACACGTTTTTCATACAAACTGTAGGGGAGGGAGAGAGAGAGAGAGAGAGAGAGAGAGAGAGAGAGAGAGAGAGAGAGAGAGAGGAGAAGGTAGAGAGAGAGAGTGAGTGTGAGTGTGTGTGAGAGTGTGTGAGTGTGTGTGTGTGTGTGGTTTTCTCGCACGTGTGTGTGTGTGTGTGTGTGTGAAAAGTCACACTCGCACACACACACACACACACACACACAGTGACAACGCGCGCACACACACACACACACGCACAAACGCACACACACACACACACACACACACACACACACACCACTAAGAACAGAACGCTGATTGACAAGAGGCGTACGATTTCAAGGTGGGGGGGGGGGGGGGGGGGGGGGGGGGGGGGGGGGGGGGGGGGGGGGGGGGGGGGGGGGGAGGATGCGCACGGACCCAACGAACAGACCTGTTAGCACTCTAGCAACTGGTGTCAAACTAGCTACTACAATAATGGAAAGAGAAAGGGTGTGCAATTTCCCTGTGTGTGTAGTGTCAGTGATTTTTGTTTTGTTTCGGTTTGCTGTTTCTGTTTTTTGTTTTGTTTTGTTTATGCGTTTGGCATACAGCACAGAAATCGCAATACAATACAACGCGATGCTATACAATATTATAGGCACTGTAATGCAATTCAATACGACACAGCGCGATGAGAGGCGTCCGTGGTGTGTAGTTGGTTAGAGCAAATCAAGAATAGGGAAACATTATAATCGCGCAATCATGTAGGCTACTGCGGACAGCAACGTATTCATGTAGGGGAAGACGGGGTAAAAATCCCATGGGCGGGTAAGAAGCCCATGCCAATTATCTCACGAAATGAAGCAAATTTCAGTCCAATTTTGCCCATGAGACGAACGCTAAACATTAACACTCGTCTCATGGGCAAAATGTGACTGACATTTGCTTCATTTCATGAGATAATTGCCATGGGCTTCTTACCCCGTCTTACCCCTACTACAGTTTCGGTTTGTGCCTGGAAGAACTTGTGGGTTTTGTTGTGCGAATCCCTATTCGCAGCCACACCCCAGCTTGTTCAGGTCGCAGAATCCGAGACCAGCAGTTCGAGGGGAGCGAATTTATGTTCGGCCGTCAGGAGGCAACCAACCGAGGAGACACTGCACTGCTGCTGAGTCACTTCGGTGGAGTTCAGTGGAGCCTGTTCAGGACGCCACCTACTAAGCCCCCTACTGACGACACTATTCTCTTAG
>CM065689.1:10028802-10056302 GCA_017654935.2 Phymorhynchus buccinoides
TTGTAGATTTAGAGTTAATATTATTGAATGATGGTCGTATTATCAGAATTCCTGATGTCTCAACACATAATCCCAGAGCTATTGATTTATCATTAGTGTCATCTAATATAGCTGTAGATTATGACTGGTTCCCTGGAGAAGACTGGCTTGGAAGTGACCACCTTCCTATAATCATCACATTAAACGTATAAGTCTTAATTCAAAGATGACAGATTCTGTGGAAAGCATACCTAAATACAACTATAAATTAGCGAATTGGGAAGACTATTGTAAATATTTAGAGTATCATGATCCTGATTCAATAAGCAGTGAAGATATTGATGAATTTTATTCAAAGTTTAAGAAAATATTTATTACTTGCAGCAGATAAGGCGATACCAAAGTGTGGTTATAAGAAAATTGGTAAATATGTTGGTAATGTTTGGTGGACAGAGGAGTGTAAATTGGCTGTGACATCAAAGTGTAAAGCAGTTAAAACTTGGATTAGAAATAAGACAGGACAATTTTCAATCTATGAAACTTCAAAAAAAGCTATGCAAAAAGATCATTGCTCAATCTAAAAAGACGTATTGGGAATGTTTTGGTAACACTGAGATAACAGAATCAAAAGACATGTATAAGGTTTGGAAAAAATGTGAAAGAGTCTTTTCTTGTGAAATTAGATAGTGAATTTCCAACTGCTTTGGAAAAGGCTGAGGCTTTTGTTGATGTGTTTTCCTGTAACAGTCGCTCCTCAAGCCTGAATGTAGAATCTAAGCTTTTTAGGTCAACGGAGGAAGAAAAAGAGATTTAGTCAGATCCAAATCCAATCAAAGAACGTTATTTAAATTATCCTATACAGATTGCAGAATTGAAAGAAGCATTAGCTTCTATTGCATCTTCAAACTCAGCAGTTGGTTTGGATGGCATTTCTTACCAGATGCCTTGTCACATGCCTTCTTCTTGGATAGGTTTACTACATTCTTTATTCCAAAAATGTTGGGATATTGGTGCTATTCCTAAAATCTGGAAGAGTTCAGTAGTTGTACCAGTTCTGAAAGAAGGCAAGATTAGATCTTCAGTGAACAGTTACAGACCAATTTCCCTTACCTCTCATTTTGGAAAAATTATGGGGGAAAATGTACTTAAACGGATGAGTTTTTATTGTGAAAAGAATAACATCATTCCAGTTCAGCAAGCTGGTTTTAGGAAAGGGCGATGCACTACAGATCATCTAGTAAAGCTTACCACTCAAGTCAAACAACAATTTTCGCGGAGAAAAAGTACACTGGCGACATTCTTTAAAGCTAAAAAAAAGCGTATGATAGTGTTTGGCATGCTAGATTGTTGTTCAAATTAAAAGAAAGAGGAATTTGTGGTAAATTATATGAGTACATTAAAGCCTTTTTGAAGGATAGACACATGTGCACAAAAATTGGTAATGCTTATTCGTCATTCAGACATGTAGATATGGGCATTCCACAAGGTTCAATCATTGCTCCAATTTTATTCTGAATTTTTATTTATGATCTTCCAAAAGCTTTGTCTAAGAACACACATGTTGTGCAATATGTTAACGACATTGCCATTTGGATGAACACGAGTTTAAGGAAAAATTCAAATAAGAGGATTATCAATCATGTGCAGAAGATTTATGAACAAGAATTAAACAACTGATCTAATTACATAAAAGGAAATGGTTTAGAATGATCAGAAGAAAAAACACGTTTGATGTTATTTGTTAATGGAAAAATCCTCCTATTTTACTTATCTTGACACTAGAGGATAATGCATTGAAATATCAATAGTGTGTCAAATGTTTGGGAGTCTTTTTGACATCTAATCTTAGTGGGAAAAAGCATATAGAAAATCTATTAAATAAGGCTAGAAAAATATTATATTTCTTTAAAATTAGGCCTATTAACTATCAGCCTTGGGGTCAAGATACAAAAACATTGTTGCATTTGTCAATTTCTTTAGTTCGATCTAAGTTAAAGTATGGTCAAGAAGTCTATTTCTCTGCTCCAAATTATCTCTTAAAAAAGCTACAGAGTATGGACAGCAAAGCAGTTAAACTGGCTTTAGGTGTGCCCGTTCATGCAAATACAATCAAAAGCTATCAAGCGGCAGAGGTTTTACCTCTTTGTGAACAACGGCTCTTAGAAGTATCAAAATATGTGATTAGAAGCCTATCGGTCCAAAATTCTGTTACTGAGGAACTTTTCATAGACTCCAACAATGAATTTTCAAAATGAGCTAGAAACATCTCATATTTACAACCGATTAGAAATTACTCGTCTACACTTATGTCTGACTGTAACGTTGACTTAACATCAGTTCCAGAGGTTCCCATCATCCCTAAGATTCCTTCTGGGAGCATATGTGTGGACATTTTGATTATGATTACACAAATGTTTTGAAAGGTGAAAATGGAAATTTTTTGGTGAATGATGTCAGAGAACACCTAGACAGCTGTTATAGTAATCACCTTAAAATTTATACTGATGGCTCAGTCATAGATAGCATTGGTAGTGGTTCTGGTTTTGTCATACCAAGTCTAAATATTAAAAAGAATCTTCATCTCGGCAAAGGATTTTCTATATTTACAGCAGAATTATATGCAATATTGATGGCTTTGACTTGCATTTATGATACTCCCATGTCCTTTTATAATATTCTTATGTGTGTAGATTCAAAATCTGTCTTACAATCTCTACAAAATTGGGATGGTAAGGCTCGAAGAGATTTACTTTTTGATATCCATCATCTCATACATTGTATAAGGATTCGAGGAATATATGTAGATTTTTGTTGGGTTCTTTCTCATTGTGGGTTGACAGGAAATGAAACAGCAGACAGACTAGCAAAATCTGGAGCTAAGCAACGATTTGATTGTGATTCAAGATTCCCCTTGAATATGTCTTCGGCTGAAATTTTTTTAACTTTGGAAAATTGTGTCTATAACAAAAGTCGTGGGGGAAAACCCAAATATTGGACTGCTTGACCTCGCTACATTTCCAAGATAATAACCAAACAAAAGTTAAATGCATGGATAAATAAATATTCTAATAATGTTTTGTGTACTTATGGTATGCCTATCTCAGTGCGTAATGTATTGATAGAATGCTCTATATTAACTCCAATTTATAGAGACAAATCTATTGACTTTATCAACTTTCAAAATGACAGTCAAATATTATCCAGCCCTTACATAATTAATATTGCTACTATAATTGCACAATCCCAAGTTGTAAAGTTGCTTCGATGTGTCTTTTATCAATTTCAATCAGTTAATTTTATTGTTCCAATTATCCCTTATGTTATTAAATGTTAGTTAGAGATTATCTTGACTACTATCGTTTTCTTCTTTTATTTTTCGTCTAATATCATCAATGGTGAACAGACGTTAAATAAACCACTGAACTTAATATATGGAGGATACCTTCCGGCTTCTACGTAAACCATTTTGTTGGATGTGTGTAGGGGTACATTCAGAAATCTTTTTATTGCAAAGGTATGAATCTTTTCAATTTCATGTGTTTCTTTTTCAAGTCCCAACAGAGAGAGATGGGTGTGGGGAGAGAGAGAGAGAGAGAGAGAGAGAGAGAGAGAGAGAGAGAGAGAGAGAGAGAGAGAGAGAGAGAGAGAGAGAGAGAGAGAGAGAGAGAGAGAGAGAGAGAGAGAGGAGGGAGGGAGAGAGAGAGAGGGAGGGAGGGAGAGAGAGAGAGAGAGAGAGAGAGAGAGAGAGAGAGAGAGAGAGAGAGAGAGAGAGAGAGGGAGAGAGAGAGAGAGAGAGAGAGAGAGATAACTCGAACTCGAATTCGAACTCGAATTTTTAATGAGGATAAAACTGAGTAAACATAAATAACTGCTTCTTTTCATCAGGTCCTCTAAAATAATGAAATAAGAAACTCAAATGGTTCAAAAGTAAACAATGTAACAATCAAATGCAACAAATCCAAAGAACAAGGACAACATGAAATATAAATCAACATTCTCACATTTCCTTTCACACACATAAATCATAGTTAGACAAGTAATCAATTAACAATTTTACAATATCAAATAATAGGAGCATAAGCAACAGACATGCGCACTTACTAGGATTATAACATGCACAATAGATAAGTTTAGAGAAGGGAAGAAATGAGCTGTTATAACCCTTCGAATAAATATTTATGAAAGCATCTTTTAAGTGACAGCAATGCATGTGCTTTTATTTTTAATGCACTCAGGAATTTCATTCCACAACCTTCCACCTGAGTATGTCAACGATTACATAAATATGTTGGTTCTAGGTCGGGGGAGAAGTATGGTTTCTTTATTCCGCACCTGAGTTACAGGAAACCTTTTACATAGATAAGGAGGTGCGATTCCATTAAACAAAATTATACATAAATACACCCTTATTAAATTGGCATTTGGAGTGGAAGGGAAGTATGTTAACAGTTTTATAATCAGCAATTGATAGATTTGATGATTTAAGAAGAATTATTTTAATTGCACGTTTATAACTGCATTCTAAATGTCTTAGACATGTGTTCCTTGCTTGATCCCAAGAAGTCGAAACATAATCAATGTCAGGCTGAATATATGCATGAAAGAAGAGTTTTCTGGTTTTCAAGAAAGTACTTGATTCTGTTTAGTGGATTTTTTTTTATAGATAACGTACGAGTGAGAATAGATGCATGGTACGACCAAGAAAGATTGTTGTCAACCCCCAGACCAAGCATAGTATGCGAGTCCACTTCTTCTATAAACTTGTCATGTGCTTTAATATTTGGTAAATCAGACTTTATGTTTTGTCGCTTTTGTCTTGTGGTAATTAGCATAAGCTTTGATTTTTTTTAGGATGAAGGGGCCATGTGGTTATATTCAGTCCATGTCACTAAGTTGTTCACGTCATTTTGTAAGCTGGTAAGTACTAAATCAGCAGTCTTGTTCTTGTTGTGTAAAGTAGTATAATCGGCAACAAGTTCACAGGGACAGGAGATGTGTAAAGGTAATTCATTTATACAAATGGTGAAAAGAATGGGACCCAAGACTGAGCCCTGAGGCACACCGTACTTTACCGATATTAATGAGGATGATTTACAGTCCCGATAGACCAACTGCCGCCTGTTGGATAGAAAAGATGATATGAGACTAACCGATTCTGTTGACAGACCATATAGGGTTAGCTTTCTTTGGAGAAGGTTATGATCAATGGTGTCAAATGCTTTTGCAAAATCTACAAATATAGCCCCTGTGATAAGATCGTTATTTATGTTCATATAACATTGTTCAATGAGGTTAGTAAGTGCTGTTTGGCAGGGATGATTCTTTCTGAAGCCACTTTGATTAGGGTGAAACAGATTGTGTGTGTCAAAATGAGATTGGATCAATTTTTAAGGTGTTTTTCGAGAGGTTTGGACAAAATAGATAAAATTGATATAGGTCTGTAGTCTGAACAATCGTTTTTATTACCTGATTTGAATTGTGGCAGTACTTTTGCATCTTTAAAAGCTTGTGGGAAATTACATTTTTCAATACAAAGATTGTAAATGTATGTTAAGTGTTCAGTAATAATTGGTGCAGACGCTTTCAAAATGTTATTATCTATGTCATCCAAACCTCGAGATTTAGACGTATTCAATAAACACAGCTCCCTATATACATCATGCACAGCAATAAATTCAAACTTAAGCTCAGATTTAAGTTCATGGCATAAATACAAGAACAACACACACATTAAATCAAGGTCATATATAACAGGATGCATAATGCAAAGCAGCATTGCAAGAAATAGAAAACATACATCCATTAAAAGGAAAGGGAGAAGGGAGAGAAAGAGAGAGAGAGAGAGAGAGAGAGAGAGAGAGAGAGAGAGAGAGAGAGAGAGAGAGAGAGAGAGAGAGAGAGAGAGAGAGAGAGAGAGAGAACGCAATTAAAAGCAAATAATTTTAATGTGAGGCCACCGACCTATGCACGTTTGCACACAACTAAAGCAAAAGCAGGTAAGAGAGAGAGAGAGAGGGAGAGAGAGAGAGAGAGAGAGAGAGAGAGAGAGGGGGGGAGGGGCAACAATGCAAAGAAATAAGCTTACTAAAAGGGGCGCTTGAGCATAGAACAAAAATATTTCAAAACAATTGTTAGCACCTTTTTACTCGGCCAAAGACGAGAGAATGGATTAATGAATATTTATTGATATTTAGCTAGCAGCCCATAATTCTAGCAATCGCAAGAAAGAGAGAGACAGACGAACAGACACAGAGAGAGAGACAAGACAGACAGAAAGACTCAGAACCTCAGTACTCTACAGCCTCGTTTTCGTCCACTCATTATGTATGTGCATAACCTCCAATAATCATGAACAAACTATACCACAAAACACTACCAACCCTCCATGCACTGTACAAATGTGGCTTAAAATGGCTTTATAGCTTAAAATGCCACTGTTAATAGTGGTGGATCCATAAAGGATGCCAGTGGTTCTCACCATAATGGTGGGAGATCATATTTGATCAAAGAAACCACAAACACCACTAACTGTGTAAAATAAAAGTAAAAGATTGTGCTGGTTTACTGTTTGTCCCAATGGGGGACAGACAGTGTATGAGCAAGTACATAGAGAGATCTCTTTCGAATTTATGGAATTCTCGTCAGTATGTATATCTGCTAACAAACACTATCTTGTGGATCAACCTCAACAGGAAGACATTTCTGATAAAAGAATGGTGTCTTCTCTATACTAGGCCGAAAAGTCCACCAGCACAGTGTGGAAAGAAAAATGAAGAACATTTTAGGTAAAATAGATAAGTTATTAAAATGCGGAAATAGCGATTTGAAAAATGTAATACATGTGAATTCCATAAATGTGAATCGCTATTTCCGCATTTTAATAACTTATCTATTTTACCTAAAATGTTCTTCATTTTTCTTTTCACACTGTGCTGGTTTGCTTAAATTGTGGACTTTTTGGCCTAGTACAGAGAAGACACCATTCTTTTATCAGAAATGTCTTCCTGTTGAGGTTGATCCACAAGATAGTGTTTGTTAGCAGATATACATACTGACGAGAATTCCATAAATTCGAAAGAGATCTCTCTATGTACTTGCTCATACACTGTCTGTCCCCCATTGGGACAAAAAGTAAACCAGCACAATTTTTTACTTTTATTTTACACAGTTAGTGGTGTTTGTGGTTTCTTTGATCAAATAACCTCCAATAACCTCCAATACGCACGTACTCTTTTCATTGCTTTTAAAGACCCCGGCCTTTACACTCTTAATGAGTCCCGCTTTTTAATTACCTTTCAGCAACACAGCGAGAAAATGTTTGTGGGGTAGGTAGGCGGGCCTATACCGGCTGATCAATCAGACCTTCAGGGGATGTAATCAATCAATTCAATTACGGGGATTGAATACAGACATAAAAAAAAGTTCCTTGATCGATTAAAGAGACGTTTGTTTATTAATTAGACCTGCAACTTCCTTTTTCAACTTTGCGTTTTATGGGCAACATTAAAACAAGTTTAGATCCCGTAAAAAACAACATTACAGTGGTGTAGGGTTCGCCCCTAAGCTTTTAGGGGCGATTTTTCTTTTTCTTTAATTTCTCTTTCTTATTTTATTCCCCGGGGTGGGGGTGGGGGTAAGGAGAGGTAGTGGGAGGTTAAGATTGTGGGAGATGGAGGGGGGAGGGGGTTGTTTAGGAGAGAGGGGAGCGACGCAAACTGCGGATGGTGAAGGAAGGAGGGAGGGAGGGAGTAGGGGAGAATTTGGAAGTGGGTGGGAAGGCTATAAAATTGGACGGAGTAAAATCGTGTTTTTTGTGGGGTGTGGTTTTTTCCCCTCGATCAATGCATACATTGAGATGTAAGGTCAGATTAAAGCATAAAACCCACCACAGTGACTACCTCGATTCCTCCTCCCGCACAAATCTTGTTTTTATATTCAAAAGCATAGAAGGGGGGGGGGGGGGGGGGGGGGCGTGCGTGGAGGGGAATGAGGGGGGGGAGCAAGAGAAAGGGCGGGAGAAGTGGGTGTAAAAGATTTTCTTTTAAACTCAAATAATGTGTAACAAATCTGTTTGCATTCAAAGGCGGGGGGTGGGGGTGGGGGGGTAATGGGCAAGAGAAAGGGCGAGGGGGGGGGGGGGGGGGAATAATACATCTGCCTCAGATAATGTGTAGCTGAGCAAGAACAGAAAAGATTAGACCAAGAACTTTGAATATGGTCTCTAATTGTACTAGGCTACTTTGCGTGTATCGATAGGGGAAGACGGGGTAAAAAGCGCATGGGCGGGTAAGAAACCCACCCAATTATCTCATGAAATAAAGAAAATTTCAGTCAAATTTGCCCATGAGACGAATGCTAGACATTAACGCTCGTCTCATGGGCAAAATGAGACTGAAATTTGCTTCATTTTATGAGATAATTGGGGTGGGCTTCTTACCCGCCCATGCGCTTTTTACCCCGTCTTCCCCTATTCTTGTAAATCGATGAACAGACGGGCGATAGAACGAATTAAATAGAAGCGATCATTTACAATATTATCGCTTCGTATTTCTACTTCCACTGCAGTTTTATTGGGCTTCACCACGGACCTACATCTAATGTAAGTTCGTGGGCTTCACAGCAACAGTTGAGGACGACTGCTATCCGTAGGCTACGTTGTTTTCCTCCTCCTTCCTTCTCTCTCTCTCTCTTTCTCTCTCTAAGAATCTTGGGTTAATGACATTACAAAGAAAGTGTTCATTGTTCTCTCTCTGTGTTACAAGTGTGGGTGCCACTGTGAGTGTGTGTGCGTATGCGCGCTTGCTTGTGTGTAAAAGAGTGGATATTGGTGTTGTGTGTGAAAAAGAGTGCGTGCGTGCGCCTGTGTGTTTGTTACCCTCCTTATCAGGCTCAAGAAACCAAAGGGTTGCAACTCTGTTTTAAAGTTGGACTGATCACACTTGGATAAGCTCCCTTCACCTTTAAGACACGGTGCCAAGTTAGCCTGGGACAATAATTATTAGGTATTTATTGGAGGCGGTCAAGAGACCGCCTCCGTTTTAATTTCGGGCAAGGCATCACATGACTTTTTAGTCTGGATGGTCACGTGGTTTTTTGGCCAGTTCTAGAGTATGTGGAGGAGCACGTGACCTGCTGTGCGCATCAGAGTTGTCTTCCCTTTGTCATGGAAGTTGTCTGCCCTTTTTAATTGAGCGTGCGACTCTACATGTAATGTAGGTCCCTGGGTGCGACGCGCTGGTGGATCATTGAGAACCTCATGAATATGCATCAGCCTAACAGACTGGTGACCAGAACATGTTAGCCTACAGAGTTACTGTGACTGCTTGAGCGTGCGACTCTACATGTAATGTAGGTCCCTGGGTGCGACGCGCTGGTGGATCATTGAGAACCTCATGAATATGCATCAGCCTAACAGACTGGTGACCAGAACATGTTAGCCTACAGAGTTACTGTGACTGCGTCTCTCTCTCTCTCTCTCTCTCTCTCTCTCTCTCTCTCTCTCTCTCTCTCTTTGTTTCTTTTTCTCTGCCTTGCACTGCTTCCAATTTTGTTTCCACATACTATTTCTTTTTGTCTCTATCTTTCGCCCTGCCTTTTCCTGCCTCTCTCCCTGCTCTGTCTCTGTCTGTCTATGTATGTCTGATTCTCTCTCTCTCTCTCTCTCTCTCTCTCTCTCTCTCTCTCTCTCTCTCTCTCTCTCTCTCTGCTTTGACTCACTTTCATTGTCCTTATCTCTCACATACTGCCTCTTTTTGTCTGTTTCTTTCTTTCTGTCGCTTTCTGCCTCTGTCTCTGCTCTCTCTCTCTCTCTCTCTCTCTCTCTCTCTCTCTCTCTCTCTCTCTCTCTCTCTCTCTCTCTCTCTCTCTCTCTCAACAATGTCTCCATCTGTCTCTCAGGTTCCTTGTTTCATTACTCAGAAACAAAACTCTTTCTTTCTCTCCCCCCCCCCCCCTACCCACCCTGGGTGTGTGCCTGTGTAAGTGTTAGCCTACTGTGCTGTGATGTTGAGCCATGCTTTTTCTATGCCTAAGTCTCTTATAGCTTACAACAATGCCTGCGTGTGTGCGTTGTGCGTTAGCAGTGTTTGGAGTTCGTGTCGTCTGCTTAAACTTGCATGTCCACACTGCTAAACAATTATGATGTATAGCATACGAATAGCATGCAAAAGATTTGCAGAATTTTGAAAGCCAAACGAGTTTACATTAAAGTTGTGTATTACGCTTCTGCAAAGAGTATTGTGAAGAAAACAAATTTTGTGTTGTCTTATAGTAAAAACCAGGCGTGAATTGTATGATAATAAAACCACAAAGGTACTGTAAATAGAGTTATCGTGACCTCATTTTCTTGAAGCCACTGCTCACGTCGCGGGTCAAATAGACCCAGACTTTTATACAGTCAAAAGTAGCACTTAGCTGTTCATTCCTATTCCAAATGTGCGGGTCTAGGCTGCACACACCCCCATGTGTGTGTGTGTGTGTGTGTGTATGCACGAGCGCGTGTGTGTGTATGTGCGCGCATGCGTGTGTGTGTGTGCGTGCGCGCATGTATGTGTGTGTGTACATGTGTGTGTGAACGTGCGCATGTGTGTGTGCACATGCATGTGTGTGTGAGTGTGTGCGTTTGCACGTATGTGTGTTGGCGTGCGCATCTCAAAGTCTGGTTTCTCTCAGTTTCATGACAACAACTCTAGGCTGATCCTAACCCTATCATCTTTCTCTGGTTTCATGAAAATGTGTAAAGTGTACATTTGTTTCAATTGGTGCTTCTTATTTTTGATGTCACTCTCATTATGTGTTAACGAAAACAGCATTTTGTTATTTAAAAGCCTTTTCTGACATTGTGAAACAAAATCTTGGAAACGTGAACTCTCCATAAGTATTTGTGGTTGTCGCAAATACAGACTCTCATAGTAGCGAGTTGCAGATTTGCACGAGCGACAGATTTGCACCCGACAGGCCTACTGTGTGTGTGCGTGCCTGGCAGTAGGCTATTGGTTCTACCACACTTTCTCCAGGTGTCGTCTGCTAAACATCTCTCTCTCTCTCTCTCTCTCTGCTTTACTCACACTTTCATTGTCCTTCTCTCTCACATACTATCTCTTTTTATCTGTTTCTTTCTTTCTGTCGCTTTCTGTCTCTGTCTCTGCTTTCATGCTTTCTCTCTCTCTCTCTCTCTCTCTCTCTCTCTCTCTCTCTCTCTCTCTCTCTCTCTCTCTCTCTCTCTCTCTCTCAGCTCCATCTGTCTCTCAGGTTCTTTTGTTTCATTGCACAGAAACAAAACTATTTCTTTCTCTCCACCCCCCCCCCCCCCCCCCCCCCCCCCCCCCCACCCCCCATCCTGGGTGTGCACTGCTAAAAAACAATTTGTATGATGTATAGCATACGAATAGCATGCAAAAGATTTGGAGAATTTTGAAAGCCAAACGATTTTACATTAAAGTTGTGTATTACGCTTCTGCAAAGAGTATTGTGAAGAAAACAAATTTTGTGTTGTCTTATACTAAGTAAAAACCAGGCGTCAATTGTATGATGATAAAACACTTGACAGGGCTTCATCGTCATTTTGGCTGGGGTTTTTTTTTAAAGTGTACAACCACCATTACTAAACCTTTGCAAAATCACAGAAGTGCATTACTAAACTTTTGCAAAACAACAGCAATTGCATCGTTAAAATAATAAATACTGCATTCATCATAAAAATGACAACAAAAAATAAAAGGACTGCACACATAACATTTTTCGTCCTCGCCTTTTAGGTGGGAAAAACCTGTACAGGGTCTCAAATGGCACACCGTTAAAGGGACACCCTGACGGATGAGTTATTGTAAGAAACACGCTGAGGAGTTTTACTCACAACAAAAGAACCAGCTCTTTTTTTTGTTTACTGCACTAAAAAAAAAAGAAAACGCTTCAACCACAATGACTGAGGTGGTGTAGAGTGGCACAGTAGTATTGCGTTCGCTTCGTGTCAAGTAAACCCGAGTTTGAACCTGGGTACAAGGGATTTGTTCCTCTCATTCTGCACTAAACCGAGGTCCCGTGTGCCCATGCACTTAGCATATGTTAAATCCAATGGCGACGAAAAAGTTGTAATTTTGTCAAAATTCCTCCCCCCCCCCCCCCCCCCCCCCCCCCCCCCCCCCCCTCCTCCTCCCTCAGCAGTGACAATAATCGCATGCCAATTGTATATTCACCAAACCCTTTATTTTGAAGAAATACTTACGGATGGATTTTACATTCTTCTATCCTCACGTTCATTTATCAGTTGACTATGCCTTGATCCCCACCCCCCTTTCTTTTTCATTGATACACACACTACCATTGAGAGACTCATTAATATGCGTTAGCCTAGCAACTGACCAAAACAGTTAGGTAGGCTTAGTGATGCGACTCTCTTTGTGCTGTGGTGTTGAGCTATAGGCCTAGAAGCAGGGTCAGTCCCTGTAGGCCTAGGCCTAGTGCAAAGGTTAGCAGACGGACACAATCAGTTGACAGTGAAAGATGAATATGAGCCAAGTTGGTTCTTTTCAGTTTTATTTACACAACCGTAGGCTGAGGCTACCCTACTCTCTTTGTGTTTATGACTCTCTATCTCAAAAGTCGAAGTCTGGTTTCTTTCAGTTTCATGACAACATTAGGATCACAAATACTTTGGAAGACGAATCTCATCTGCTTACAGAACTAAACCGTCATTTTCAGCACTTTACTGTGTTGAACTTCTTTTTTGTTCTTGTCTGAGCGGTCGATGACGAACGTATTTCATGACACGTTCATATTTTATATAACTTTTTTTCTTCTTCTTCTCTAAAATAGCCAACTTGCATCACCTTGAAGATATTTTGAAAAGACATACATGTTCATACACATTTGAAGTGCAATACACTCTTCTACATAATGTTAACACTGTTTGGCCTCCTTTTAGTTGATATTTATCAACTGAATTTTCTTGTTTTATTAGGTATTAGGTACTTCATAGTCACAGAGGCGAATCTGATAAATCGGGTTGTTCCCACATGGAGAGTACGTCGCAGCCAGAGGCGCGCCACCCAACTTGTTTTTTTACATGCGATTATTGTGTGACTAATGAGGAAGGAAAGGGGGAGAGAGGGGAGGTAAATTTTGACCAAATAAACTTTTTCGTTGCCACTAGGATTAACGTGTGCTAAGTGCATGGGCACACGGGACCTCGGTTTACCGTCTCATCCGAAAGTCTCCACGTTCAGACCGTAATTTGCCTCACTTTTGGTTTTGGTTTCTTTATTGTCCTCTGCCACAGGGGAGAAGTATGTGGTCGTTCATATTATATTATTATTATTATTATTGTTCGTTTCGTAACTTGTCTGCTTGTCTATCCGCGTAATATTTTTGTGATCCACATCACAGGATAATTGTGGGGGTACGGACAACTTCAAACAAAAACGACAGAGATAAATCTAACAAATAAATAACAGTACAGTGCTAACCAACAGTTTCAAACAGATTACTTTCATAGCAACACACACACGCGTGCGCGCACACACAACACACACACTGCCTGCCAAATTCAGTGCTTGACCGCAGCGTGAGTGACCCGGGTTCCAATCTCGGCCTCGCCCTTTCTTTTTAGTTTGACAGGAAAATCGAACCGAACGTCGAGTCCTTTGGATGAGGACTTAAAGCTAGTCTGACCCCCGTGCGCTTTACGCACGTAAAAATCCCACGGCAGTTAAAAGTCGGTAAGAGCAAGGAGAAATCCCGCTGCCTGGCATGACCAAATTGATAGCTAGTTTTCCCACGTCTACCCTCCCTCCTCACCCTGCACCACCCCCCCCCCCCCCCCCAAAAAAGGGGGGAAAATAGCACTGCGCTAGTGACGCTGCGCTCTCCGGGGAAAGAGCAGCCCCAATTTCACAGAGATTTAAGTCTCTGTGACTAGAATACATGAAAGGCTGCGTCCATGTGACTAGAATACATGAAAGGCTGCGTCCATGTGACTAGAATACATGAAAGGCTGCGTCCATGTGACTAGAATACATGAAAGGCTGCGTCCATGTGACTAGAATACATGAAAGGCTGCGTCCATGTGACTAGAATACATGAAAGGCTGCGTCCATGTGACTAGAATACATGAAAGGCTGCGTCCATGTGACTAGAATACATGAAAGGCTGCGTCCATGTGACTAGAATACATGAAAGGCTGCGTCCATGTGACTAGAATACATGAAAGGCTGCGTCCATGTGACTAGAATACATGAAAGGCTGCGTCCATGTGACTAGAATACATGAAAGGCTGCGTCCATGTGACTAGAATACATGAAAGGCTGCGTCCATGTGACTAGAATACATGAAAGGCTGCGTCCATGTGACTAGAATACATGAAAGGCTGCGTCCATGTGACTAGAATACATGAAAGGCTGCGTCCATGTGACTAGAATACATGAAAGGCTGCGTCCATGTGACTAGAATACATGAAAGGCTGCGTCCATGTGACTAGAATACATGAAAGACTGCGTCCATGTGACTAGAATACATGAAAGGCTACGTCCATATGACTAGAATACATGAAAGGCTACGTCCATGTGACTAGAATACATGAAAGGCTGCGTCCATGTGACTAGAATACATGAAAGACTGCGTCCATATGACTAGAATACATGAAAGGCTACGTCCATATGACTAGAATACATGAAAGGCTGCGTCCATATGACTAGAATACATGAAAGGCTGCGTCCATATGACTAGAATACATGAAAGGCTACGTCCATATGACTAGAATACATGAAAGGCTGCGTCCATGTGACTAGAATACATGAAAGGCTACGTCCATGTGACTAGAATACATGAAAGGCTGCGTCCATATGACTAGAATACATGAAAGGCTACGTCCATATGACTAGAATACATGAAAGGCTGCGTCCATGTGACTAGAATACATGAAAGGCTACGTCCATATGACTAGAATACATGAAAGGCTGCGTCCATATGACTAGAATACATGAAAGGCTGCGTCCATATGACTAGAATACATGAAAGGCTACGTCCATATGACTAGAATACATGAAAGGCTGCGTCCATGTGACTAGAATACATGAAAGGCTACGTCCATGTGACTAGAATACATGAAAGGCTGCGTCCATATGACTAGAATACATGAAAGGCTACGTCCATATGACTAGAATACATGAAAGGCTACGTCCATGTGACTAGAATACATGAAAGGCTGCGTCCATATGACTAGAATACATGAAAGGCTACGTCCATATGACTAGAATACATGAAAGGCTGCGTCCATGTGACTAGAATACATGAAAGGCTACGTCCATATGACTAGAATACATGAAAGGCTGCGTCCATATGACTAGAATACATGAAAGGCTGCGTCCATATGACTAGAATACATGAAAGGCTACGTCCATATGACTAGAATACATGAAAGGCTGCGTCCATGTGACTAGAATACATGAAAGGCTACGTCCATGTGACTAGAATACATGAAAGACTGCGTCCATATGACTAGAATACATGAAAGGCTGCGTCCATGTGACTAGAATACATGAAAGGCTACGTCCATGTGACTAGAATACATGAAAGACTACGTCCATATGACTAGAATACATGAAAGGCTGCGTCCATGTGACTAGAATACATGAAAGACTACGTCCATATGACTAGAATACATGAAAGGCTGCGTCCATATGACTAGAATACATGAAAGGCTGCGTCCATGTGACTAGAATACATGAAAGGCTGCGTCCATGTGACTAGAATACATGAAAGGCTACGTCCATGTGACTAGAATACATGAAAGACTACGTCCATATGACTAGAATACATGAAAGGCTGCGTCCATGTGACTAGAATACATGAAAGACTACGTCCATATGACTAGAATACATGAAAGGCTGCGTCCATATGACTAGAATACATGAAAGGCTGCGTCCATGTGACTAGAATACATGAAAGGCTGCGTCCATGTGACTAGAATACATGAAAGGCTACGTCCATATGACTAGAATACATGAAAGGCTGCGTCCATGTGACTAGAATACATGAAAGGCTACGTCCATGTGACTAGAATACATGAAAGACTGCGTCCATATGACTAGAATACATGAAAGGCTACGTCCATGTGACTAGAATACATGAAAGACTGCGTCCATGTGACTAGAATACATGAAAGACTACGTCCATATGACTAGAATACATGAAAGGCTGCATCCATGTGACTAGAATACATGAAAGACTGCGTCCATGTGACTAGAATACATGAAAGACTGCGTCCGTTTAGTGCGCATTTTGCAATAGCTATAAAGCGCGCACTGTTAGTTAGCGCGCAATTTCAGGTTGGTTAATGCCATAAAACGCGCACTTCGAATGTCTGGAAAGCGCGCGTCCTCTGTCTCTGTCAGTCTGTCTCTCTCTCTCTCCCCCTCTCTCTCTCTACACAACTTGGAATTCAAACATTGATGACTCATATTTATGTAAGATAAAATAAAAATAAAATGAAACAATTTCTCTCATAGAAATGTTTTGCATCACACAACTCATTCAATTGTTATCACCAATGCAGTTATCGTGAATCACGAAATGCAACTTACACAAAAACACTAATTAGTGATAACAATTGAATCGAACAATCGAGCATTTGAATTTGCACGCGAATGCCATCATTTGAATGGCTATAAACGTAACAGCAGAAATGACGACTGCATAAACTCACATATTTTATTTTAAAAGATTGAAACCTGCGCTATTCATGGAACATCATACCGTGCGCGCTTTATGGCATCAAAGTGCGCGCTTTGTAGCGTGCGCTGCATTCCAGTAGCTAAATCCGTGAGCGCTTTATGGCATCAAAGTGCGCGCTTTGTAGCGTGCGCTGCATTCCAGTAGCTAAATCCGTGAGCGCTTTATGGCATCAAAGTGCGCGCTTTGTAGCGTGCGCTGCATTCCAGTAGCTAAATCCGTGAGCGCTTTATGGCATCAAAGTGCGCGCTTTATAGCGTGCGCTGCATTCAAGTAGCTAAATCCGTGCGCGCTTTATGGTATCAAAGTGCGCACTTTGTAGCGTGCGCTGCATTCCAGTAGCTAAATCCGTACGCGCTTTATGGCATCAAAGTGCGCGCTTTATTTTTTTCTGCGCGCTTTATAGCAGTGCGTGCTTTCTACCGGACGCCACATGAAATACCAAATACAAACAAACACACACATGTATTCTAACTTCCTACATAGTCAACTTTCTCTCGTTGTTTTCTGTGAGAAAACAACAACCAGTCAGTCAAGAGAGAACCCAGATTCCATAGAAATTTTGTTTTTGTTTTTTTAATGCTGCTAACTTACAACACAATGCATAGCATTCGTAACAAAACCGATATAAAAAAAATGGCTAGACTTAATTAACATATTTTTATTATGTGACCCAGCACCACGAAAGGGACATTAAGTGTCAAACTGACCATGCTGAGAAAAAGTATACATTTAAAAACTTCAGACAATTCTCTTTCTAATGATACAAGAACCATTCTTGTATCTTTTTCCGTTCCAGAGTTATGAGCATTTAAAGATAGTAGGGTGAGCGTCAGCCATTTTGTGAAAACACTGTCTAAAATCTAGTCTAGCTGAAGAAAATGCACTGACCTGCTCGTTTTAAAGCCCGTCTAAGACCATTTAGAGACCATATTAAAGACGGTCCTTTATAAATATGAAAGATAAGATGTTAGGGAACACAAAAATACCCATAACTCAAAATTGACAAGAAAATGAGATATTTGACTTTGCAAGCCTGTTGTGAGAAACTAGCCCATCGACTTAATGTCCCTTTCGTGGTGCTGGGTCACATATGGTCGTGGAAGCTCGGCATAATTAGGTTAATTAAATAATCACGTGATTCTTTGGAGTGAAGCTTTCAAGGCATTACACACAACAAATTTCGAAACGAAACATTCTCTTAGTCTTACTCAATCATTGTGAAATTTGCCATGTGAGAAACGTGTGCAGATGGGGAAGAGAGTAGGGGGGGGGGGGGGGGGACAAACGGAGATAATGCAAAAATGAGAGAAAGAGAGAGAGAGATGGAGAGAGAGGGGAGAGAGAGGGGGAGAGAGAGAGAGGGGGGGGGGGGGGGAGAGAGAGAGAGAGAGAGAGGGGGGGCACACAGAGAGAGAGAGGGAAAGAGAGAGAGAGGGAGAAAGAGAGTAAGAGAGAGAGAGATGGGGGGGGGGGAGAGAAAGGGGGGAGAGAGGGGGGGGAGAGAGAGAGAGAGAGAGAGAGAGAGAGAGAGAGAGAGCGAGAATCAGGCAGACAGCGAATATTGCTATTGTAACTTTCTTACACTGCAACGTTTTCAGCAATTGGACAAAAAAAAGAAGAAAAAAACACACAACAAAAACAACGTAAAACTGACAGCTGGAGTAAGTCGAGTGCTTTGCTAAAATGTCACAATTTTAACCCCTTTTAGTGCCGGTTAAAAAAAAATGACTCCGGGACATTTGGAATGGTTGGCAGCTATGAAATTGCGTAAACTTAAAAGTAACAAGCACTGAAGCAATGCCTTTGACGCTTTGCCAGCAAGGTTGAAAAAAAAGGAACTAATTTGAAAGGGGAAAGGTGTCTCCATATTTTGTTTAAATCAATGAAAAAAGCATTGTGCGCATACATTAAAATAGTTTCTTTAAACAAATCAACTTAAAATATATATATCGTCGCTGTCCGACGCTAACCGTGTATCTACAAAATTTGACAAAAATAGATTTTTCACTGAAACCCCTTCCAGTGACCTCACACAGGTCTTCTATAAATATCTGGTGTCTGCGACCAAGGAAAATGCTCAAATTTGTCACATGATACAGCGGAAATCATCGTGTATGTGGCTGGTTGTCGCTGGTTTTGACGCGATAAGCGTGTAACTGTCACCGCTAAGCGTGTAACTGCGGGCAGCTGTCGTATCTCCCGTCGTGACAACATTGCACTAACCGTGTAACTGAATCATCACAAAACTTTTGGGTGTCAATGCAACTTTGATTGTGTCACATGTTTACTCATCGGTAAAGAAGAAGAGTTAAGCGTTTATCAAATGGGAATTGGCATTGTAGCAGATGACATGTTTTTTGATGCTCTTGTAAAATCACTGATTGTGTAGGTACACGGTTAGCGTCGGACAGCAACGATATACTGTATTTTACGGACTATTAAGGTGATACTGTTTTCCTAGACTGAGACCCCTGCGCCTTATAATGTGACTGATAATAGTAGGGGAAGACGGGGTAAAAAGCGCATGGGCGGGTAAGAAGCCCACCCCAAATATCTCATGAAATGAAGCAAATTTCAGTCTCATTTTGCCCATGAGACAAGCGTTAATGTCTAGCATTCGTCTCATGGGCAAATTTGACTGAAATTTTGTTTATTTCATGAAATTGGGGTGGGCTTCTTACCCGCCCATGCGCTTTTTACCCCGTCTTCCCCTAGTAAGAAACTAGAATAACCTGAATTTGTGTAAAATGTTGGGGGTGCGCCTTACAATCAACTGCGCCTTATAGTCCGTAAAATACGATATATATTGAATGCAGAATCCATAACCCTAATATATTCATAATACAAAAGCATTTCAAACAATAAATCAATAGACTGTATTTATTTCACGCCTTCAAAATAGTTGCATACATAAACAAATTTACATAGATCACAAAAACAAGTATTAAGAGTCGAGATACACGTTGTTATTTTTCGCTATTTCCCCATAGCAACAGTGATAGTTTCATAACGATATCACTTGCCTGTCACGGTGTTGCCATGAAAAAAGATTGAAAACTAACAACATGTATCTCGACCTTAAGCAACATAATTAAGAATCAATGCAATTGTTCCAATCCAGCTTATTGGCAGTAGTTGGCTGTAAAATAAGCAATACATCAAGCCTACACTATTCAATGGGTGGAGAAAAAAACCCTGAAACAAAATCAACAACAATATAAAGCAGATTCCACAAAATATTTACGTAAAGAAAATCTGACAAAACTCTTCAAATGGACAAAAAATCGTCAATTGCCTAAACCCGCTCCAAAACAAAATGGAAGACTGGACTTTGTCAAACAAACTGCTTGAAAACTTGGCACATCAGATCAAGCTGAAAGAAGGGCAGAACATTTTGGAATGGGTGTAATGGTAGGATTAAAACATTGAAATTCATTAACTCATTCAAGTCCTACTAAGTCCGGATTTAATAGATAGCTGTCGATTTGATGCATTTGCTTCAAGGGAAGTAAATCTGTGTGCATATACCTTGGTCACTTCTAAACTCGCTTCGTTCCCTTAGACCACAATTTTGCCTCTGACTTTGCTTTTGAAGTGGTTTGTTGTGTGGAAACCAATCGAAGTTGAGTTTTTCTATATAGAAAACAAGTCTGATCTACCACTTCCCTATGTCTAAACCCGACGTAAAAACCTGTAATCTTCTTTCATTTCTCCTTTTGTTGATGTCTGTTTTGTTTGTGTGTATGGCTGGAGTGATTTGTGAGTTTTTTTAATCATTTATAATTGTTGCGATGCGAATGAGTTAATGCGAAAATCTGATGATCAGGGACGGTATTCATGTCGAGATAGCATGAGACTTAGCATGATGCTAACTTAGAAGCTCTTCCAAAAGTCCTATTAAATCCTATAGGACATTGGAAGAGCTTCTAAGTTAGCATCATACTAAGTCTCATGCTATCTCGACATGAATACCGTCCCTGGAAAATATTGATGCATCTCCAGATTTCGAGATGATAGGGAGACTGAGGATGGCGAAAAAGGTGTGCCTCACGTAATGCCGTTTTACAAAATGCTTCTCGCATGTCAACATTTTAAAGCTATTCGCAAGATTCGCTAAATATCTGTGGTAATAACTGACTAGACAACGGGAAGATTAAAATCAGGTTTCGTTTTTTCTTTCAAATGTCCTTTTCCTGTCAAAACAATGTATAATTACACCCCTTTCCTCTCCGTAATGACCAAAGATGGCACACGTTTTAGCCTGTATAAGAATCAGATACCAAATACTGATCAGAATTTTACGTAAATTCTATCTTTAAACGGGTATATCTTCATGTTGATCAGGATATAGATGACAATTTTTTAAATTTTACTGTAATACTTCTTAAACATCATACTACCAATACCAGTTGGAGATTTTCAGCCATCTTAAATAATTAACAAAAATGAAAAATGTAGTTTTCTAGGCGATTTCCTTCTGGACTAAGAGACATTATGATTGTTACAAGCTCAAGTCATATGAAAATCTGATGTTCTTATGTAATAACTTTGGGTAGTGACATACTGCCAGACAGTGTTTACGCTCATGACAATGATATGAGATCTTTGGTGCCATTTATTCTGGATGATATGCTTAGTCGTTTTTCTTTTGATTCACACACACCACAAATCAAGAATATCAAGCTCATAATTTGATATATCTTTTATTATAGTAGCTAAACATAAACAACAAAATTGAAGATCAACACCAAGCCTTCTTTCTTTCGTTTATTTTCTGAATTTTCGCCAGACTTGTCGTAGGCTTGATTGCAGACTGACTGAAAGTACAAGAAACACAACCAAACTGAGCATAAGGCTGAATACATTTCACAATAATTTTGTTGTCTTCCCGACTCCATGCAAAACGCGAATTAAGTTTCTTTAAAAAAAAAGTGAGTGACTAGTGTACTTTCTGCCAACAGAAGTTTCTACCTCGAACTAATACATGCATCTCGTCTACCTTCACCCTTCTTTTTTTTCCTAAAAACTTTCGTAAACTGGAATTCACACAATGCTTTCTTTTATACTCTTCACATTAACATATGAATGTTTGTAAGCCAACAAATTTGGAATTCACATATTAGTTTCTTTTATACTCTTCTTTTATTATACAGACAAACCCCTATTTTACGAACCTCTGTTAAGCGACCACCTCTCATTTGAGACCGGATTTGTTGGCACGGATGCATTTTACTATGTAAACGACCTCTCTTAAACGACTTCCTCTAAAACGCGACTTACGACCGCCATTTTGTTGGTTTTTACGACCGTTGTTGTCGTCTGCATAGACTTCGAGCAAAGGGAAACAACCACGGTCAAGGGCCTGAAAGCGGAGTCGCTTCCATTGTTGTAGAAAAGATGGCGGAAAGCGTAGGAAAAGCACGAAAACCACTGACTTTGAAAAAGAAAACCACTGACTTTGGACGAGAGTGGAGGTGATTAACAGAAGTCGGCGAAGTGAAATTGTAATACATCGATTGCACAATCCTATGGAGTTGGAAAGACCCAAATCCAGTTTTAATATGTCATTGTATGTGTGCATGAAGAAGAGAGTATGAACTGTGCTGAACCTTTTCTTTCTACGGCTGCCAGTGAAAACCTCCGTCATACGACCCCTCCAATTTACGACCGATTTTTCCGGACATTTTGGAAGTCTTAAAATAGAGGTTTGTCTGTAGTATATACGGTGAAAATTAGTCTTACATAGCTGAAACCTCTCTAAGCAGCAGTTATAAAATAATACAATTTGCGTAATTTTGTGTGCACAACTTAATCACTGTAGGTTAATCTTAACAAATAATAAGTGTAAAGCAACATGTAATTTATGGCATAAACATCTTTTTATTGCAAAGAAATACATAATGTGCTAATTATACTGCGTAACAAAATATAGCTATGACTTTTAAATACAACATATGTTTTGTCCATGTATGTCTGCCATATTTTCCGGATTATAAGGCGATACTTTTTTCTCAGGCTGAGACCCCTACGCCTTATCATATGATGAATACAATAGTAAGAAAATATAGCAACAAAATCTTAATTTTGTGTGAAATTTGGGGGATGCGCCCTACAATCCGGTGCAGCCTATAGTTCCAAAAATACGGTAAACAGAGAATTTATATAAAGAATCTGAAATATATATTTTTTAATAAGAATTTGTACAAATAATACGTGTTTTTTAAAATATAAAATACACCATGGTAGTCTTTTCCTTCAATTACAGACCTGCCTACTGCTACGATTTGGCCGTAGCAGCTACGAAAAATAAAGCTTTGCTACGGAGCTACGGCAACCGTAACGTTGCTACGGGAAAAAAAAATTGCCGCCGCATTTTATTTTTGCTTATGCCGTTCCCGGTTTTGTCGGACGCCGTGTCACGCGCGATAACCTAGTCACTTATGCTTTTATCAAAGTGACTGCGCATGCGTTCTTATTACTTTCTCGGAAAAAAATGGCGGACTCCAGCAGCAGTAGCGATTCGGCAGATGTTTCGAACGAAGAAAAACGAACCCAAACCAGACAACGAAAATCATCTGGCACACACACCATCTTGTTCTAAGAAAAAACATCGGCCTGCCGCACAAGTTTTTAAAATAGCTTACACGGAGGAGTGGCCTTGCATCGTCAGAAGTTGACTCGGTGCGAACCATGCTCGCTGCAGTGCAACCTCTGCCATGCGGACTTCTCTGTGAATCATGGCAGTAGAGACGATTGCCGTCAACACGTTCAATCGGCGAAACATATTAAGCAGTGCGTTTCGGCTCAGGAAGAGAACAAATCGATTGCCGTTGATTGTGGATTCTACGGAAAAATTTGCCATGCTACTGAAAATTGATGGCTGGGCTACTGATTGGGAAAATTCCAAGTAGGCAGGTCTGCAATTAGCAAAAAGGGTCCGTAAATACAAAGTAATTATTTTACAAGAAAAGACCGACAACAAAAATGGCCTAAAAAAATTAAGATCTGATATGATTGTATCATAATTTTGCAAAGTTCTAAACTTCACACCTGCTCAACGTTTCGTGTCAGCTCTCCTCCATCTTAGCACTTCCATAAACCAAAATACAAATCACCCTGTTGACTGAAACACAACAAAAACAGTACTCTTGACGTGCTGAGAAAAAGAGACACACACACAAAAAGAACCCTGCAAGATGCCCCAAATATGCAACAAATTATTGTGATTTTTTTGTTATTAAGCTCAAGAAAAATCTGGATGTATATATGTCAAGATCAAAGGCAATCGGAGAGTACAAATAAAGAAATAATTAAATTTTTGAAAAACCCAAAATATAAAATAGTAAACATTTTTATGATTGTGATCAAAGTTTTTTTTGGGTGTTTTTTTTTTGGCTTCACTTACTGCAAAGTTTCAAATGCCATTTCTCTGAACAAAAACAACTCTATTTATTCTTTAAATAAAAACGTCCACTAAATTATTATACCCTCCCCCCACTTCCACACACACGCCTCTAAACAAAAGCTGACAAAATTTCAAAAAAATCCTCATGTGAAAAGAACAGAACATTAGCATAACAGAAATAATCAACGGGTTTTTGTGTATGTTTTTTTTCTTCTGCCATCTATTTTTGGCAGCGGGTAATTTCACGACACCACCATGCATCCAATGAAACACAAAACAGGGAATGTATAGCATTTCTGTTGAAATAACGGATAGAAGGGGTGAAAGGTGTGGGGAGGGACTTGGAAGTGGGGGGGGGGGGAGGGGAGGGGGAGGGGGAGAGTAAATCTTTTTTCGGAATCAGCGATTGGGAAAAAGAGTAGATGAGAGTATCCCAGAAAACACAAACAAGGGAATGTACTGGCCACTGCAAGCGGGGTTATTAACGCCCTTGACGGCAAGAGTGAAGCCCTTGTTGATCAGTATCCAAAAAGGGCATTCACTCTGGCAAAAGGCAGTCATTAATTATATAAGTGGCCTCCAAATAGGGTTATTGGCAAGAGTTATTCCCTTGTTTGGTCAGTACTCAACCATCTTCCCCCACCCACCAAGGGCATTCACTCTCGCAAAAGGCGTTCTTTGCAGTGGCCAATATCAAAGCATTTCTGTTGAAACAACGGTAGGAAAGGCTGCTGGGAGTGGGAGGGAGCGGAGAGGGGATGAGGGGGTGGTTGAGACTTTGGGGGGGGGGGGGGGGGGGGGTGTTGGCTGTTAGTGGTTTGGGAGGTGGGTGGGGGGGTTAGTTAATAATAAAAAAAACCTGGAAGCAGCATTTGGGAATAAGAGTTTAGATGATGTTAAAATGGGAAATAAGAGTTTAGATGATGTTAAAATGGGAGAGATAGGTGGTTTTTTAAGTAGTGGGAAGCAAAAACAACAAACTTTCAGTGAAATTCAGAAACCTCGTATCTCAATTTTGGTAGTTTTGATAAAAAAAGAATTTTAAAATTTTGAAATTAACCGCATTTACCACAATTGATTAACTATGGTGAATATGTTGTTCAAGACATTGCTAGTTTAGTCCTGCATTTTGAAAAGAACGAAGATACGAGGTTTTTGTCCTTAAGTAGATCTGAATTTGGGACTTAGTTTTTCTTCAATTTACACAACCTCATTTACCCCAGATAGAAAGTCATTAGAGATACGAGCTTTTGATGGAAGGCGGCGGGAAAAATGAGAGAGCTGACCATGTATCTAGCTCAAAAAATTAATAAATCGAGATACGAGGTTTTTGAATTTCACCGATGATAAGTAAAAGCTTTAACATAATTTTAAAAAAAACCAA
Organism: Phymorhynchus buccinoides; assembly: GCA_017654935.2. NCBI lineage: Eukaryota > Metazoa > Mollusca > Gastropoda > Neogastropoda > Raphitomidae > Phymorhynchus > Phymorhynchus buccinoides. The sequence continues at coordinate 10,054,299 of CM065689.1, forward strand.
GGCTAATTACTAAGTAAACACGCATACAACGTAGATTCATTGCGATCTTCCTATCAATTTCTAAATAAACTATTTTCTGTTGTGTTTATACTCCTATCTGAAATTCCAAAGACAAAGGGGGGAACCGGTCCCTACAAAGCATGTGCGTGTATATGTGCATAACCAAATATGTAATTACAACAATGGTTTGTGTATTACATCATGATCCTAACAGAAATGTGCCAGGTGAAAAGAATGATCACGCAAGCCTAACATGTTCACAGTTATAATAAAGGAGATTCGTTTATTTCATATTATTTACCTTCACAAACACTCAGAGAGAATCAGAACGCCAACTAGAATGAGAACTGATTAAATTAGAACACATCGATGGCTTTGAGTCAAAACGGACTATCTTTAGATAGTCCATTGACATATTACAAAAGCTAATAACTTGTATCACAAAAAGACTGCAGAAATATAAAAAGCATAACCCCCTTTCTATATTTCTGCAGTCATTGTTTGATACAAGTTATTAGTTTTTGTAATAAGTCCAATAATACGTCATTGGACTAACTAAAGATAGTCCGTTTTGACTCCATAGTCCGTTTTGACTTTGTCATCATCGTGAGAATGAATGAAAAAAAAAAAAAGAGGTGATTTGAATTTTAAAAAAATAAAAAATCTGTTTAAACATGAAAAAAAGCGCAGAAGTTAACGAAAACTGCTTATCAGATCTTCATAGCACCAAATCTATACAAACAAAAAAAGCCAATATAACAATCGGCACCATCTCCTAAAAATAAATTAAAAATTAAGAAAAGAGAGAAAAAGAGATTCCAAAAAGTGTAATATAATCTTTGACCCCACCCAAAAAAACATGTTTAGAAAACATAGGTTTTGTTTTCTTAAACATTACGCATACATCTTAAGTTAAAAAAGTTAGTACTTGTGGCGGTGCCATAGCCGATGAGGTTTAACCGAGGCGTGGTCACCGCTACAGCTATCTGTATTAATTTTTTAAATCGGGACTTTACTGGTTTCTTCTGCCTCCGGGCATTGCCTCCAGTATTGTTCCCACCATATTTGTATTTACAAATGTCCCATATGTGTCTGATTCAGACCAAGAGGACGTAAAACTCCATTTTCTCTCTCTACGCACACATCTTAAGACATTTCAAATGCCACATTCATTAAAGATTGAGAATTAACTCTGATTATCACTTGCTGAGATGCCATAAATATATTAATGGAAAAAAAACCCACCAGAGTATATAAAATATGAAATATAAGATACATAAAAACAAAACAAAAAAACTGTAACACACAGCCACTTTCAAATTTCAATAAAAAAAAACCACAAGTTTAACAAGAAAGTGCTCATTAATACACGGTGCAATCTAATTTCTCTTCTTCTCTCGCTTTATTCAAAGTCCGGTTCCCGCACAAACAAAATGACTATTTCTACGCCTTTTTTGTGTGGTTTGTCTTCAGTTATGCTTAAAATCAACCGCTCAAAACAATACAGTGATTTTAATGCTTCTTCCATTATTTTCTATTTTTTTCAAAACCAAACGAACATTCAAACAAAAGCCTACTTCTCATCCCTGTATAGACTTGCTCCTCCATGTCGCCCATCAAGCTAGAATTCTATACGCGTGGTTTTAGCTGGGAGATTATATCTACTTCGGTACTTATTCAAACTTTTCCCTTCTTACGTTTTGTTTAAAATCTCTTCCCCCCCTCCCCCCCAAAAAATATATATATCATTGTCATTTTGTTTTCTTCGGTTTCCTTGCAGATTTCAGCGCCCACACTAAAAACTTAATCCTTCACCCCTAATAATCCTTCTCCTCCTCTTTTTCAATTTAATCCTTCTTTTTCAATGTAATCCTTCTTTTCCTCCTCCTTTTCAGTTTAATTCGTCTTCTTCTCTTCCTTTTTCAATTTAATCCTTCTTATTTTTTCATCTAATCTTTCTTCTCCTCCTCCTTTTTCAATTTAATCCTTCTCCTCCTCCTTTTT
>CM065689.1:10061302-10081302 GCA_017654935.2 Phymorhynchus buccinoides
GGGAAAGTAGTTCACACAGTACCTGCAATTTATAAGTTAAATTACCGTCATTTTCTGACTACGGTAAAATGTGGACTATAAGCTGCTACCGTAATTTACGGCCTATTAGGCGCAACTGTTTTTACTGAACTTTGACCCCTGCGCCCAATCCGACGCATGCGCCCTTTCTATACTCTAAACAGAAAAAAAAGGGGGTCGAGAGTTGAAATAAGCAACTCTCCATGCTCTGGTAGCTTCCACAACAAACCGACAACAGTTCACTCACATTGCACTTTCGCTTCACGATCGTATCTCTTCCGTGATCACAATCGGACACAGCAATAGACCTGTAATGATGTTACTTTCGCTGATCGTTTCGTTCTTCCTTTTTTTGATTTCTTTGGCTTCTTTGCACCTTATCGGGTGTATCCGCCCTATCTGTGTTCAAATTACGAAAAAAAATTTACAAAGCAGGGACGATGATGCGATGATGCGCTGTGTGGCCTTATGGGCCGTAAATTAGGGTACTTTTTTTCCTCAACTTTGGCCCATGCAGCCTGATGCAGCTTATCTGTGGATTTTGTTTCCATTCTACATTTATCAGTATGATTAAATCTGTTTATGGCCACATTCTTCAGGCCAAAAAAAAAGAAGAACAAAAAGTCTGGGGTTTCATCATTTTGAAAAATAGGGTAGGTGGGTACTAGGCTTTTTTTTCTTTTCTTTTTTTTAAACTTGTGCTTGGTCCATGTGTGTGAATATATTTATATATTTTAACAAAACAAAACAGTGTATACTTTTTGCACTGATGATGCTTTATGTTTCTGCTTGCTCGCTTACTTTCGTGTTGTTGTTGTGGGATTTTTTTCCCCATTTGTCAAAAAAAGGTTATGGGTTGGTGGCCAAAAACTAGGGTAGGTCGGGAAACAGGAAACCAACATATTTTGTTTTTTGGCCTCAGCCTATTTTGAACTTCTTTAGACTCAAAACTGGTTTTGGTAATCAATAGATTCAAATCTCATGCTTAAAGTGTCTGAGAACATTGAATACTCATGTTCTGAGAGGAGAATTTCTATATATGTGACCCAGCACCATGAAAGGGACATTAAGTCACTGGGCCAGTTTCACAACAGGCCTGCAAAGTCAAAAATCTCATTTTTCATCAATTTTGAGTTATGGGTATTTTCATGCTCTCTAACATCTAATCTTTCATATCCATAAAGGATAATCTTTAGTAAGGTCTCTAAATATTACAAACAGTGCTTTGAAATGGGTAGGATGATGCATTTTCTTAGGATAGGATAGACTTTAGACTGTGATTTATCAAAATGGCCGACAGTCACCTTACCAACTTTAAATGCTCATAAGTCTGCAACAAAAAAAGATGTAAGAATGGTTATTGACCCATTCCCCTGCCTTTCTTTTTATCTTCCAAATTCTCTCCTTTGAGCTCCTCCGAAATTGGAATGTGCCGGCTGTACGCAGCGGGGAGACCCGTGAAAATGAAAACAGGACACATATGAACCTTACCCATTATGACCATAAGGCCCTGGGAACGCAGAAGAAGAAGAAGACAAAATGAACACTGATTATCATTACTGCTGTAAGTGGATTAGCTGAGGTTTGATAGGACGATGTTGGTTGCAGTGATTATTTTGTGTTGTGCTTTGTTTCATTGATTGATGTACGTAATCACAGCAGTTCTTGCCACAGCCCTTCAATGTGACTGGATACTGATCTATATTTTCTGTTTTTTCGTTTTTGTTTGTTGTTGTTGTTGTCGAAGGTTTGTTTGTCCGTTTATTGTTTGTTCTTTTTTCATTGTTTATATATACATTGGGGGGTTTTCTTCATGGACCCCCAAGGGGCTTTTTTGGAAACAAAAATCCTTGAAGCCTTGTTTTACCATATGATGGTGGCGGTGGCCACGGCCCGGTGGTCCTTGAAGGGCGTGAGGAGGGGCTCCCCCAGCAGCAGGTTGGCGATGATGCTGCCTGCGAAGCTGATCAGCATGGTGGCCAGCCAGCTGGATAGGGGGTGACGGCGCTGGAACGGCACAGACTGACCATTCCCGCTGGATGCAGCGTGGGCTGCAACGGAGCACCAACATAACCAGGCATCAGAATAGGGCAATGGCCACGAGAGGGCGACCTTGAATTCCACTGAGTTGAATTTAGAGAGTTGAATTAGAAAGGTCAGGCAGAACGAGTGCGGGCAAATTAGTTGTCTAGCATAGAAACGAACATTCGTGGCAAATGCCCTATTGTCTGAGATCTAACCCTCTGAAAACTTGCGGTAAAAGGGCCATTAACTCTTCTAGCACCAAGGGCGAATGTAGTAGTACATCACACAAGTTCACTCCCACCAAATGCAAAGACATTCGCTGCATGCCAAGTGGCCTGCCGTGTGTTTGCTGATTTCCAGAGCTTAAATGTGACCCAGCACCACGAAAGGGACATTATTAGTCGCTGGGCTAGTTTCTCACAACAGGCTTGCAAAGTCAAAAATCTCATTTTGGGGGTAAATTTTGAGTTATGGGTATTTTTGTGTTCTCTAGCATATTATCTTTCATATTTATAAAGAATAATCTTTCATATGGTCTCTAAATGGTCTTATAAGTGTTTTAAAACGAGCAGGTCAATGGGTTTTCTTTAGCTAGGCTAAACTTTAGATTGCGTTTTCTCAAAATGGCTGTGTGTGTGTGTGTGTGTGTGTGTGTGTGTGTGTGTGTGTGTGTGTGTCTGTGCGTGTTAGTGTGTGTGTGTGTGTGTGTGTGTGTGTGTGCGTGTGCGTCTGTCTGTGCGTGCGTGCGTGTAACTCTCTCTGTTGAGCAGGTACAAAGGCTGCCCAGTCATCCTAACCAGACCTGCTGACCAACGCATCAGCCCACAGACATTGCCTCTGGGCATTCAATCAATGACCAATGTCAGAAATGTCAAACAGTAACCTCTAGAGGTGATTCAAACTGCTGATGTCACTTTGACAGACACTCTTAATACAGTCCACAACAGCTTGTAATGTTGTGCGTTTATTTTAGAGACTAATATTAATATTTTATCAACAGTCATAAAATTGTCATTTTACAGCATGTCCTGGCTTGGCATTCCAGATCTATGATAATTATTATTATTTTATTACACCCGCTGGCATTGTTTTATCATGACTTTTAAAGAGAAGCAGGTGTTGCTGTCTATAATTATGTCAAGTTCAGTTCAGTTTTTCTACTAGGCATTATTTTGGTATTTGGTATATTCTAGTCACAGAAACGTATCTCTGTAAAATTCGGGCTGCTCTCCACCGGAGATCGCGTCGCCGCAAGTGCAGCGCCTACCCAATTTTTTTTTTTTTTTAATTTGGGGGGGGGGGGGGCACAGAGTGAGGAGGGGGTGTGGGCACACTTGGAAAACCTAGCTATCAATTTGGCCATACCAGGCAGCGGGATTTCAATAATAATAATATAATAAGGCAAGTACATTTTTGTAGGAGTAAGTGTTGGGAGAAGTTAATGTTCACTCACAGTTCGCAATGAATGTTAACAAGTTTAACTTTGAGTCTCTCTGTCTCAGTGTCTGTCTGTCTGTCTCTCTGACTGTGTGTGTGTGTGTGTGTGTGTGTGTGTGTGTGTGTGTGTGTGTGTGTGTGTGTGTGTGTGTGTGTGTGTGTGTGTGTGTGCATGTGTGCATGTGTGAGTATGTGCATGTGTGCGTGTGTGTGTATATGCGCGTGTGCGCGTGTGAGTAGCCTTGTGCAAGATATTTGTGCATTTAACTTTTTTAAGTCACAAGTGTGTCAGGGCTCCCAATTGTCCTGCAAAACATGGGGTCCCAGGGACTCCTTCACTTACAGCATAGAGGGTTCTAGAGGTGGGAAAGAGGGTCCCAGTAGCATTGCGAATGCTAAATAGAATGTTTCTAGTGCATCCCTGTGACCCCCTGCACATTCTTTTAGAGGGTCCTTTAGAATGTTAGTACTTCATAATCATAGACCCCCAAATGGTCCCTGGGAGCCCTGTGTGTATCTTTCATTCTTTGTGTGTGTGTGTGTGTGTGTGTGTGTGCGTGTGCGTGTGCGTGTGCGTGCGTGCATGCATGCATGCATGTGTGTGTGTGTGTGTGCATGCCCTCCAGTTCCATATCAATTACAATTTTAGGCAAGAGTAGTAAGCTTTGCATGATCACTATAAAACTGTCGCAATGCACCCTCACGCCCACCACCCCTGTATGTTGAACATGAACAAACTCTTCTAGGTCAGTAGGTGGCGTTTATTTTTCAAGTGGGGGAGGGGGGGTGTTTACTAGGCAGGGCCAGGCCCATACCAACAGACAATAAACTGTGCTAGGTCTACTGAAACTTTACTTAACTGGAATAGATCGCAAACATGTGCTTTGCATTAAAAAAAAAAATTTAAATGGCACTCTCTAAGCTTCAGTTCCTGCTGTAGTTAGCTTTGTCAGTTTAACCCTTTCACCGCGAAAGTCGCATTTTAGCACCACAGTGATATAGCAACTATGTTAGTAAAAGGAATCAAATTGGGGTCTATTAAAAAAGAAAAAAAGAAAAAAAAAAAGTATTATCCAAAGACCCTATTGTCTTAGTTTTGGGAAGTAAGGTTGTTTTATATGTCACAGAAAAATCCCCAATACTGGAGACGGATTTTGTTCTCTACCCAGGTAAAATTAATGGACATTTATGGCTGAAATATGGCTGGCGGTGACAGGGTTAAACTCTGGTTCTGGTTCTTGTTTGGATACGTCGAAGGAGCCTATAAAAAATTCAGCTCTTGTCCTTCCTTCCTTCCTTCCTTCCTTCCGTGTGACTGACCACAGTCACATTTCATTTTTGACCATTTAGTATTTTGTCACTTAAAACAGCTGGGGATCTGCAGAAGAAGCGCCTCGGGGGAAAGGGAAATAAAAGAAGAAAAGAAATACTTCAACTATGTGACCCAGCCAGTCCGCAAAGGACATCAGCAAGGTGGAGAGGGTCCAGCGTCGTGCTGCCATAATAATCAGTATTGATTGTGGCCATGCACAGCCAAGAAGAAGCAGACATGAGATTTTTTACAGAACCAAAAAGGAGGAAAAAAAGAGGCGGGAGTATGGGGGCCCGCACAGGCCCTTAGTGGGGTCCAGGGGCAAAGACCCTGATGTGGGTTAGGGGGCTGAAGATTTTTTTTTGGGGGGAACCTGTAAAAATCAACCTCCGAGACAGCAAAATTATTAAAAATTTAATCTCATTGATCCCACAAATTTTTTTGAAATTATTGTTATTGACTCAGGGCTATAGTGATTTTCTGAGACAGAGACAGAGAGAGAGAAACAAGGCAGACAGAATGAACCGATTGAACACAAAATTTGAAAATATCTATTGAACTTTTCACCGCATTTTCGCTTCAACACAAAACCTAACCCTACCACCCCCCATCTCCCTCAACAGATTTACACTGATCTCAAAAATGACCCCTGGGGCCATCAAAAAGGAGGACATCCTCCAATTGGAAGAAAAATCTCATCTCTGAGAAGAAGAACAAATTTGGAACGTTCTTCCTACTCAACTTAAATGTGCACCTAATACTAATTAGTATTAACATACTAATACTAATACTAACACTAATACATTAATGTATTTAAAACTAAGTCTTCTGGACAGCAATCAAAAATGTAAACAAATGTTTTTTGAATATGAAATTTTGTTGTTATTATTATGATGAATGAACATATGACAATTATAATGTGTAAAATGTATGCGCAACTATAACAAATGTACACAAATAATGAAGGGGACACTTGATAGTTGATGGGCCGCGAGGCCTATGCTTATGAGCCAGTCCCCCACTACTACTACTACTGACAACAATAAAGAAAACGAGAAAGGTCAAAGGAAAATCTCGCTCACTGCTTCTTCTTCTTCGCATTAGAAGTTTAACATCCTCCGTCAGCTTGTTGACGACTACCATGATGTATACAAACAGGGGTTTCCGGTATCATCTAAAAACACAAGTACTGTGGGAAAGAAACAGCTGCCCAGATGATCATCTCAAGGGGAGGGGTGTAGGTAGGAGAGAGGGTGTAGAGAGAGGGGCAGAGGTCCAGCAGGGGTGGGTGGGGGGTGGGGCTGGAGCTCAGGGAACAGGGGCATTGCAGATCTGGGCTTTGAAGACCTCCACCGAGGCTGATGAAATTGCCTCAGGTGGAAGGAAGATTGTTCCATTCGCACACGGCTCTTGGGAAGAAAGAGAACTTCCTGTAGTTGGTCTTAGTAGCAGGAAGGAGGAGGTACGCCTACTGCGCGCTCGCCCTCTCTCTCTCTTTAGTCCAACATTTCTACTAAATTCTAGTCATTGACTTAGGCGCCTTTAGTCCAACATTTCTACTAAATTCTAGTCATTGACTTAGGCGCCTTTAGTCCAACATTTCTACTAAATTCTAGTCATTGACTTAGGCGCCTTTAGTCCAACATTTCTACTAAATTCTAGTCATTGAGTGATTGCCTTAGGCGCCTTTAGTCCAACATTTCTACTAAATTCTAGTCATTGACTTAGGCACCTTTAGTCCAACATTTCTACTAAATTCTAGTCATTGACTTAGGCGCCTTTAGTCCAACATTTCTACTAAATTCTAGTCATTGACTTAGGCGCCTTTAGTCCAACATTTCTACTAAATTCTAGTCATTGACTTAGGCGCCTTTAGTCCAACATTTCTACTAAATTCTAGTCATTGACTTAGGCGCCTTTAGTCCAACATTTCTACTAAATTCTAGTCATTGACTAAAGTAACAGCGACAGAATAGTAAAACGTGACTGTGGTCGCTTTATGGAAAGGAAAAGGAGGGACGTTTCATAGGCCGCAAGGCCTAGGCTGAGAAAGCCTGTCCCTAATACCTAATAATATTTAACCTAACCTACCTTGCGCGACGACAGTATCATCTCGAACAGCCAAACAGCACAAAATAAAATGCGCCACATCGAAATAAGGCCACATTTTCAGCTCTGTCACGATGGTTGCCACGTCCAGAAAGCTTTTCACCTCCATGTCTAAGGTCAGGATAAATTCACGCGTACAAAAATGTGGCCCAAATCGGAAAACAAAATTGGTGCGGTGCGCGTTGCGTCCAAGCTTCTGAGCAGACAACTTTGACCTGGAAAGAGGAAGTGGGCGTTCAGGGGAAAGCACTCTTTCTTCCACTTATAGCTTTTGCTTATCATATTATCTCCCTTCAGTACTTGTATTCTTAGTCTTAGCAGAGAGGACCTTTTTACACCCTCATTATGTGATTAATAATATAATGTGGCGGTACCATAGCCGATGAGGTTTAACCGAGGCGTGGTTACCGCTACACCTATCTATATTGTTAAAAACTCGGGACTTTACTGGTGTTGCACCCACCACCTTTGTATTTACAAATGTCCCATAATTATGTGTCTATGACCTAGAGGACGTAAAACATCATTTTCATCAACCTTTTTACACCCTCTCTGGTCTTAGCAAAGACTCTAAAAGGTATTTTCAGTGTCTTTGGTCTTAGTCCTTTGATATGAAGGCATCTTACTGCCTTTTGTTTGAATTTCAAGACTGTAAATTAAACCTAGCTTCGCATTGAAATTGCAAACATTTTTTTGAATTTTGAAAAAAGCAAAAGCATTGAGAGACACAGACAGAAAGAAAAAGAGAGACACACTCACACCAAGAGAGAGAGAGACCTCTGACTTCAAAACTTTATTTTACAAGGATGATAATTTAGGCTGGGCCTATTCTTCCATTCTGTCCTTGGACCTAAGCATGCAACATGTAATTATATATAATTATATACAACTGAACATATAGAGACTGACGAAAAGATACCAAACTAGATTGAAAAGTTATCGAATCTAGTTTGGAGAGTCACTCGCGGAGTTACGCAGCCACACCCCGACTTCGGAGGATGACTGTGATTATCTTGCTGCTGCTGCATACTGTCACTATCTTACTGTTTCTGCTGCTGACTGTCCCTATCGTGCTGAGTAGATTTCCCATAAAAGCATCCGGGAATCACCCGCGTTGCTAGTTTTCAAGGTCACACGTCAAGGTCATGACCTTGACCTTGACCCCAAAAGGCACATTTACAATACCCAGCCAACATTCCCACCTGATTTCATCTTGGGAACTCCATTTTTCCGACCCCCCAAGGCATCCTTTGGCTATCTTTTTTTAAGCGTTTTTAAGGTGTGCAAACGCCCCCTGTACATTTTTACAGTAAACCGCAACGTAGTAGTCTCGCTGCCCCTAAAACTTATTGGGAAAGCCTAGGGTCCCCCCGCTTAAGGTCCCTGACTACGTCACTCCTCTGCCCGACCCGAGGAGGAGGGGTCCCTCTCCCTCCCTCCCCTTGGTAGGATATAGAGTGAATCGTCTGTTCTTTTAAATTAGTATTTTATAGGTGATTCTAAGTAGTAAATAGCACCTAATCCCCACCGGATCTCAGGCTTGGGGGGGATGGGGGGCGGGAGGGACTTTGTTCCCCCGTCCCTCTTCCCCTCACGGCCAATAAAACTCCCCATGTATAAAAACCCTTTTTTTAAATAAAATTTCCTGGGCTGGGCCATTAGGCTTTGTGGGCCGACAGCCCAGGAAGATAAGAAATCACTTTTAAATTGGTCCAGTGGGGACCATTCACAGTTTTAACTCAACTAGCTTTGTTCTATGGCTTCGGCCTTTTAGTAGAAGGTAACATTACATTGTTGCAAAAATCTTTTAAAAATAAAAAGGAATTGTGTTTTGAAAACACAAATGTAAATATTTTTTTACATAGACCTTCTTTGAAGTTTTAAAAATCTTGTTGTTCTTAAAAAAATAGTGGTCTTGAAATTTTAATCCTAGCCTATCCCCCTAAGTTCAACTTAGGAAAATTCTTTTAAAATAAAGTATTTTACTCCAATAAACACCTTTTAATTGCAGGCCAGGCCAGACATGGTGAAATTCAACTAATTATTCAAATAAAAGACTCTAAAAACTAAAAGTACCAAATAAAATCCTCCTCTCCTTTTAACTGCATTAAAAGAAAACTTTAACTTTATAAAAAGAAATGTCCCACATGGAAATTTCCGAGAGGACGTAAAACAAACTAATCATCGCGTCAAGATCTCGAGATCGCTGCGATTTTTTGCTGCAAGGCGCAGTTTGATGCGCCGCTTGCGTGTGAGAGATTCGCGGCGCGGCAGGATTTTTGATGCGTAGCTGCGCGATGTTTTGTTGCTCGAGAATAGAACCGGTGTGGCGGTGTATTTTTACCTCTATGAGATAAGTAGTCCTAGCCGGAAGTAGTCCTAGCGTAGCCAATCAGAATCGTTTGTTTGTCCGCCATTGTGAATTTTACGGATTATGGATTTATGGACTTGTACATCGATTTATCGGCAAATATGTAGATTTACACCCTCCTGCTCTATTTTTTGGTTCTTTCCGTGGTTAGGGATAGGGTTAGATGGGTACAGTTCTCATGCGAGAGGTAGATATTTAATGACAGGTACTTATTTATCATAACACCGGCTCTAATTTTGATGCTCAAGATCGCAGAGATCGTGAAACTAGCCAATCACAACGGACAGAAGGACCATAACTCTGATTGAAGAAAAAAAAGGGCAGACTTGCTCGAACCCGAAATAAAGCGTCTGACGCTAGAGTAATCTTTCCTTGCTTTCCAAATAAGGAAGTTCGCGCGGCAAGAGGCGAAGCGACAAGAGTCGTGTGTGAGAACACCACTGCCTCGCTACAATGTGTGCTGTGATGCAGGCGTCAACGCGTCAAGGCGTTGCTCTGAGAAACAATTGACGCCTGATGCTAGTGTGCGAAGGCCTTAAGCCAAACCACCTTCATACCAAGTTTCAACATCCTATGTCGACTGGTGCCTGAGATATGGCTAAGCATTTTGTTCAGTTTTCAAGGTCAAAAGTCAAGGTCATGACCTTGAACTTGACCTTGACACCAAAAGGCACATCTACAGTACCTAGCCTACATGCACATCGAGTTTCATCTTCCTATCCTTATTCCTTCATGGTGATATGCTGTTATCTTGGGAACTCCATTTTCCCGACCCCCCAATTTTCAGGGTCCAGCGATCTCCTTGACCTTGACCTTGAGTGGTCAACAATATTCGGAAGGAGCATAAGCCAAACCACCTTCATGCCAAGTTTCAACATCATATGTCGACTGGTGCCCGAGATATGGCTAAAAATAGATTTTCAGTTTTCAAGGTCATACGTCAAGGTCATGACCTTGATATTGACCTTGACACCAAAAGGCACATCTACACTACCTCGCCTACATGCACATCAAGTTTCATCTTCCTATCTTTATTCCTTCATGGTGATATGCTGTTAACAAACCCCCCCCCACACACACACACACAGCCAATTACACAACAAAAACAATATCACGTTCGCTCCGTAAACTCCGCGGGTGATAACAAACAATCATCAGCAGTAACAATACAGTAAAGGCGGCGACAGACTATGTGGCTGCCTCATGTGACTCGATCAGGTCGTGACGTTTCACCTCATTTGCATACCATCTAACTCGATCAGTCTGACTCAGTCGGGCCCAGTCAGGTGACAGGGCCGAATAGGGTGGGTTCTAAATTTCACTGATCGAGTCAGATGGCTTGTGACGTCTTCTGTGCGGGAAACAAAATTTGATCTACGTCACGACGTGATTGCGTCATATGAGGCAGTCACATAGTCTGTCGCCCGCCGGCTTTAGTTGATCAGGGGCGGATCTGAGGGGGTGGGGTCTCCAGGGCCGGAAACCCCCCTTAGCCCCAAGCATGCATACCTTATACAAGGGTAAAAAGTACAGAGAAAATAGCTCAATTTTTGCTTTCATAATCAATAAATTGCAACATTTTCCGGGGGCTTCGTCCCCTGGGTCCCCACAAGCTAGGACCACTACACCTTAAACAATTTAAGGACCTATGCATCCTAGGAATTGGTTCATTGCGGTTTTTTTAGTCGTGCCCGCTTTATATTCTATTATTAGCAAAAATGCAAAACAAGATGAACATTAACTTTAAATATATAGAAAACGAAGGAGGTTTATTTTCTCAATCTGCAGCAGTAAGAAAGGCAAGACTGGGAGAGAAAAAAACTCGGAATCTGATATTTTATCAGATTCGTGCACTGGGTCTACATGAATATAGTGAACGAAACTAGTAAGATTTCACCAGCACCAAGCTATGCCCCACAGATGTCGTCACAGTTAGACAGTCGTATGACTGCAGTTGGACGTGTGGATCGCTCCCTTCAGTGTCCGGGAAAACACAAAAACTCAGCAAGTTTTTTTTTAAAAGGTCAAGGTCACACAGCTTGGCGAGGACTTCCGCCTCAACATTGTAGACCTAATCATCATGTTTTGTTTTGTTTTTGCTTCAGTTAGCTAATGTTCTGTCAACATTGTAGTTTGTATTTTTGCTTTGTAAAAATGGGTCAAAGATGTCTGCTAGTGACGTAGGACACTGTCTGACACTTGACTTGACACTATGACAGTAACTCACAGTAGGCTACTGAGTAGGCTACTGTGAGTTTGAGTAGGACATATCAACTTTTTCAAACAGTTTTCGAATTCGATTATACAAATCTAAACGTACTCTAAAAAAATGTCTATATCTACACGTGTATAATAATATGTTACTTTTAAAGTTTTATCCTGTACTGAGCAGTATTATATTATAATCTCATTGGGCTTGTGGGACAGTACTAGTTGATGATAAATTTATAATAAAGTCAGAGGCTCGGGGTATGGGACCATATCTCACATTCCCTGGCAACGGAAACATCGCTCAGTCACGGGATGCATATATGTTGTGCGCAAATGTCTTCAAAAACTACTAACCCTAACCCTATCCCTAACTTTCCATACCAAGATGCGTTAAAATTTAAATATACAAAATAAGAAAAGACATTTGTTGACAAAAAATGTGACTAGGAAGAGTTACTATCCCTGAACATGGTTTGAGTGTTGCAACAATGACGTACCCGCAGCGACAAGGACAGTCCTAACTTGTAAACATGGCGTAGATGATGCAAGCAAACACACCCATGCGGTACTACTAGCAGTAGTATGACTGATTGAAGAGTTTGCTTGTTCTGAGGTGTGTGTGTGTGCACGTACATCATGCGTGTGTCACACACTTTGTGTATGTTGTATGGACCATAGACCTGCCTTAAGCTTTACTTTGTACTAAATTGTAGTAGTAGTACTAGTAGTATCCAAACTGGACCAATCTGTTAGGCATTAGCAACAAGAACATACAGTATTTATACAGCGCTGAATCTTGATAGAAATCAAATAAAAACACACACACACGTTAGCATTCATAACACATTCAAACAAAAACGCAATACAAAGCGAACACACGCGGATAACATAAATGGAATACAGCAGAAACAGACCCGATGGCAAGAGAGAGAAGAGAAAGAGAGCGGAGCTTTAATGACGGGGGGAGCAGGTGGGTCTTGAGGTTAGCTTTGAAAGCAGAGAGGGTCGGTCGCTGACGGAGGGAAAGAGGAAGTTTGTTCCAGGAGGTCGGTCCTGAGACAGCAAAAGAGCGCCGACCAACAGTTGAAAGCTTATACCTTGGGATCTGGAGAGAAAGAGGGTCAGAAATTGAACGTAAAGTGCAAGCTGACTCGCTCAGGAAGGGGGGGGCGGGGGGGATGTGTGTCTGTGTGTGTGTGTGGGGGGGGGGGGGGATCACAGTGGGCACAGTTCTTACCCATCATTTATCACACTACTATGACCTTGTGTGTGTGTGTGCACCTGTCCTCTCTCTATCTCTGAAAATGAAATTATGTTTTTTGCGCTTGCCATTCTTTTTACGCATTTTATATGAATAAATTTGTATATATAATTTCTCTCCACTGTCCACGGAACCACAACAGAGGAGTGAAAGGAAGCCAACAAACTGAAGCTTGATGTCGTCAGCTAAAACAAGCAAGCCTCAGCCGCACCACAGAGGTGAAGAAGATGATGACGACGACAACAAGGACGATGAAGATGACGGAAGACGAAGAGAAGGTGTTGGCGATGACTCCAGGGGGGGAAGGAATGCCGCAGAGCTTGTGGAACTGCTGCAAAGGCAGCCCTGGTTTTGGCCCAGTACCACCAGGTATTAAATGAGATTTATCATTTTCCCTTCATTACCGTAGGCGTAGCTTTCATTAACTCATTCACATTGCAACGATTTTGAATTATTCAAAGAACTCACAAATCACTCCAGCCATACACACAAGCAAAACATACATAAACAAAAGGAGAAATGAAAGAAGATTACAGGTTTTTACTTCAGGTTCTGAGACATAGGGAAGTGGTGGAAGGTTAAAACTAAATTCAAATTAAAAAAAAACTAAAAAACTTTTAAGGTCATACCAATATCGCGATCACAGCAGACGACATTTGCGTGAGTTGTCTGCCGCTGAAGTTACTTCCCTTTACCATACTTCCGTTTTCCAACAAAATGGAGACTGCATTTTCAGCTGGTTAGCTCCGTCAACAGATAGTTCACTGCACAGTGTGCAAAAAGAACTTTGACATTTCCAGCATGGACGAGAGTGCTGTAAAAACTAAAAAAGCCATTGTCAAGGCCAGAAAGAATGCACATCAAGGCCAGAAGCACAAGCAGGCAGGCGGGAACGAAACCGACATTGACCGGTATGCCAGATTGAGTCCTTGAAATTTAGTAATCTGGTCTTGGAAAAGTCCTGGAATTTTTTTGACACAGATCTGTACAAACCCTGGAATCGCTCTTCTACTTGCTGAAGAAGAAATATGAATCTGTTAGTGTTAGCATGACCCTGTAGCAACAAGGGAAGTAAATGTGTGCGCACACAATAGTTTGGTTGGTCATTTCTATACACGCTTCCATCCCCTAGATCCGTTTTCACATCTTTGCGTTTGTAGTGGGTAGAAAGATTTCTAATTCTTCTATGAATAACTGAACACATTACTACTATACTAGTGTTACTGTTAGTAGGATCTGGAAGACTGGAATGGTCGACTTATGGCGATTATTTTCCCGCCAGGGGGCAGTCAATCCACTAGGGGCTTATCACGCGATTTTCTTAGTTGGGTGTAGTGAGAGAGAGAGAGAGGGTTGGACTCCTCCCTATCTCTCTCTCTCTCTTTATCCCCAACTAAGAATATAGAGAGGATTAGCCAGAGGTTCCGCTAGCCTACCAAAAGTTTCAGTGGACAGTACCAGCAACAGGAAAATATTCCGGTACTGGCCATCACACAGCCGGTGCAATCAAACTTCGCTGTGCAGAAAATATCTGTACATAGATCTATGCGATCGTAATGCGTCATTGTATGTTGCCTTTTAAGACCAAGTTACGTCACTTTTGTGATGTTGTCGTCATCATCAGACAAACAGAACGACAGAAAGACGTCAGAGGGGGGTATACAGATAAGAAACCGGAGAGCAGAGAGCGGGAAGCCCACAAGCGGGAACACAACCTTGCTATTTACGTAAGCATGACGCAAAACTTTTATCGCGCATCTGCCTAACGTAGGTGTGTGACGCAGGGTCTTTTCTTACCAGCTCGAAAGAAAGTCTCAGGTACCGGTATGCGATACCGATGACATTAATTTTTATCGGTACTAGACCAAAAAATATCGGTTAAAACCGGCATATGCCGGTCTAACGGAACCTCTGGATTAGCCCCACTCGAGCGTCATGACACCTGGTGGTCAAAAGAGCCCGCTAAGTCACTCATTGAATGCACTTGCTGCTCAGAACCACTGAATTCGCCTTATAATGAGGCTCCAAAGAAAAAGGTGAAGCTTTTAGTTTTAGAGTATTCTTTAATGAATAAGCAATGTTCGGTTATCAGATGAGGTCTGTGTAATAGTAATAATGCCATAAGACTAAGAGTGAAAGAGAGAGAGAGAAGTTTGCCGATTCCTGTAGATCTAATGGCGAACTGAAAATGTTTGGGCTGACCCGGTTTGCATACAGTGTTGTGTGGGCTGTTGTTTCCTTATACCTGAAGTAAAAAGATTAGAATAGAATGCTTGTAAGCCTCTTTCATTTCTCATTAAAGGCAAAGATGTGTCCCCACCCCCGATCTTACATTTCTCAGCTCTCCCCACATTTTCACACCTGCCTTTCTTACCAAACATTAAACTGTATCTTATCAACTTTTTTTTAAGCCAATCATCTTTTTTGAATAATTAATTGCAGTCATGATAAAGGCCATTATCTAATAGCCCCCCCCCCCCCCCCCCCCCACCCCACCCATGTAGTGCAGTACACACAACAACTGCAGAGCATTTGTCACAGTTCTGGTTCATTGCGTTTTTCTGTCTTGCCTTTATCTTCTACTATTATTGAATTCATGTGTTTAATTATGTAAATGGATGAAAATTAGTGTTAAAGATAGCAAACGATAGAGGATGAAGTACTCAATCTGCGATAAGAAAGGCAAGACTGAAAAGATGGAAAGAACCGAGAAATGGAGGAGGGGGGTGGGTGAGATTTTAATAAAATCATCCCAAATCATGCGATTTGTAGGTTCGCCGCTTAGTGTAATGGCTGCGATGCGATTGAGTTAAAATAGGATTAGCCCAGAGCCTTAATCAGTAGATGCAAAGCTGTGGGCTGCTGAACATTGTGAAGGCTCATGTCTTTTTCAGTTTTAAGGAGGGTTGGTGGGGAGGGGGGGAGGGAGGATATTTCTCTTCCTTAGAGAAATGTGGATCACTGTCCAGAATCGTTTCAATTTTTGAAATTTTATGATAACTGGATGTATTTTTCTATGGCGTGATACCCCCTCCTCGCAAATATTTTTTTGTTTTTCTTAAATGTGAAGGAGAGCACTTTGATTAGTTTATGCTACAAAATGATGTACTCTGTCTCTGTCTGTGTGTCTCTCTCTCTCTGTCTGTGTTTCTCTTTCTCTCTAGCTCTCTTTCTCAGTCTGTCTATAACTTTCTTTCTCTCTCTGTCTGAGTCTCTCTCTCTCTCTCTCTCTCTCTCTCTCTCTCTCTCTCTCTCTCTCTCTCTCTCTCTCTCTCTCTCTCTCTCTCTCTCTCTCTCTCTCTCTCTCTCTCTCTCTCTCTCTCTCTCTCTCTCTCTCTCTCTCTCTCTCTCTCTCTCTCTCTCTCTCTATCTCTCTCCCTCTCTCTCTCTCTCTCTCCTCTCTATCTATCTCCCTCCCTCCCTCCCTCCCTCTCTCTCTTCCTTTCTTTCAGAGCTCTCTGTATCTCTCTCTCTGTCTTTATTTGAGTGTCTCTCTTTCGCACTCTCTGTCTGTCTGTGTCTCTCATGTATTCGAGGCATAATTTTTTTATTGAGAAGGCAAAGAATAATTGTTGAGAAAACCTCAAGCAAACAAACAAACAAACAAACAAACAAAAATGAACTTTAAATATTCAAACTGTTTCCAGAGATGAAGTGGAGCGGAGACTGGCAGGCAAGCCAGACGGTACCTTCCTCATTAGAGAGTGCACTGTGCCAGGGGACTTCACTCTTACCGTCAGGTCTGTGGGCCCCATTATTTTTGTTCTTTGTTTTTAAGCCATATGGCCATCATCATAAATCAGTGAAGAATGTATGCGTGTCTGGTCATTAGTTTTCCTGGTGTTTTCGCTGCCTGCAATTTCTGAGGTCTAACTCTGAAAAGAAAATTGTTTAAAAGATTTTTTGAACACCACCACCCTCTTAAGCAAGGCTTATTGACTCAAATGGGAATTTTTTGAAAACGAGAAAAAAAGAGGGCAACAATGTCTTTTTTTTTAAAAGTATGTTACACACCCCCCCCCCCCCACCCCCACCCCCACCTCCTGAACCCCCCAATGGCCTCTGGATCCCAGCCTTTCATTTGTTTTCTTTTTTGTGTGTGTGTGGGGGTGGGAGTTGCACCCCTGCAGTACCAATAGTTGATAATGATGATGATGATACCAAACAATAAAGAAATGACTGCTAGTATTTTTACTACAGTGGAATCCGCTTAATCGGCCTCTTTTGGGACCAGGAAAAATATGGCCGATAAAACGAACATCGAGATACTGTATGACGCAATTATGCAAGTCAAAAGCAATGACGTCAAAATTAAATGTTGCAGTTCAAATTCAAATTCTGTCCCTTTTTGTGGTGTGTGTGTGTGTGTGTATGTGTGTGTGTGTGTGTGTGTGTTTATTAATCCTACAACTTGACAGAAGCACGAGTAAAAGACAATGATTTTGTTTTCTTGAGTGATTTTAACGCCATGCAGGGTCTTTCAATTGACAACAGCTCACCTTCCAACTTCACACTCAACCATGTAAACGTCAAAAGCGTGTTGTCAGTTTGTCTGCCTCTGTTGTTCTCCCTCTCAAAAAGGGGTAAAGAGGAAAAATTAGAGAGGAAAAAGTGGCCAATAAAGTGAAATTGGGGGGTGGCACATCTTTACCTTTACCAAACGAACAAAATAACACATGCTTAAGAAGAAAAAATTCCGTTCCAGAGGAAATTGGCCGATTAAGCGGCTTTGGCCGATTATCCGATGGCCAATTAAACGGATTCCACTGTAGTAATATTGTTCAAATAATTTTGATAATAATAGCAATGATGACGACAACAACGACAAATGTCTATAGATCATTAGATGACAATAATTATGAAGCAAATGATGATGACATTTCAGGGAGTCTGGCGGCAACCGGCGCGTGCGCATCTACCATCATCCCAAGGGTTACAGCCTGTCCCCTACCCCTCCCAGCACCCCTTTCCCCTCCGTGATTGACCTGGTCAGCTTCTACCACCATCGCTCATTGGCTACCTTCAACAAGCGACTGGACGTGTGCCTCAAGCATCCCCTTAGTAAGGTCAGTATTGAAATGGTCCTATTTTCCGTATGCTCTACTCAGAAATGCCGAAAACCTTTCTCTGAATTAGATTTGGTGAGCTTTTACCAATATCTGGCTATGTTCAAGTTCAACAAACGACGACATGCGCCTGAAACATCCATTTAATAAAGTCAGTATTGAAATGATCATATTTTCCATATGCTCCATTCAGAAATGCTGAAAATCTTTCTGTGAGTTAGATTTGGCGAGTTTTTTCCATGAAGACAACCACTATCATTATCTGGCCACCTTCAACAAACGACTGGATGTATGCCTGAAGCATCCCCTTAACCCCTTCCCTGCCCAGCTCTATGTCTACTAGTACTAGGGGATGTGTGATGTCATTGACGATGGCATAACTTTTGATGTCATAGCCCTGGAATGATAGTTTTTGGTTTAGACAAGTCAGGAAAGATATAGAAGGACCTCACTCACGCTGGCACCGTGACTAAGAGAATAATGTCGTCAGTATATTTTCCTGATCAGGCTCTACTGAACTCCACCGAAGTGACTCAGCAGCAGTGCAGTATCTCCTCGGTTGGTTGCCTCCTGACGGCCTAACATAGGTTCGTTCCTCTTGGATTGCTAGTCTTGGATTCTGCGACCTGAACGTGCGGAGGTGTGGCTGCGAGTTGGGACTCGGAATGAGCGGCGTGGGAGCAACGCCACTGTACAGCTCAGAGGATGGGACAGAGAAAAAAAAAAAGTCAGGAAAGATAATATATCTCTAGAACGTTTTCTCAGATTGAGTCACAGGTCTCTTTTCAATTTGATGATAAGAAAATCGATAATTTCTCTGGCAGTGAAGGTCAGCAGTGGAATTGTCCACATTTTTAACTTGAAAACAGTGAATATCTTGTTCATTCTGTAGTTGATTGGTGAATGTTTTTCACATAAAAATTGCCATCTTCTCTTTGGCAGATGCTGAGTATCGCTTTGCTCTGTGGTGGTTTGGGTGGATGTCTCTTCTTCTTCTTTGATCGCTCAGATAGTTTCCTGTCAATTATGAGCGCATATGCGTCATGCTGCCGTTATGCGCCTATGAAATAGTTAGGCCCAGCATGTCCGACTTCGGCTGGAAGAAATGTTTTTGAAAGTTTCGCAAAAAAAAGGCAGGAGAATGGACCGGTAAGGCAGAAATATAGTAGATGACAGTAAGCAAAGGGAAAAAGGCAGAGTCAAAGAGAGTGACAGATTGGAGGCAGTTACAAGCACAGAACTTCCAGAAGGTGGGGGAACTATTTATACAAAAGCCCCCCCGGTATCCCCACGGGGGAGGTGGATGTCTCTGTCACCATTGATGGTGTGATTTCTGGCAATGTTTAGCGAGCAATGATGATAATTATTCAATGTGTGTATCTAAATCACCGGGCCCTTAGTAAGGCAAGTTGCTGAATGATATTACTTCCCATCTCTTAGCACCTTAAAAACGCTGACAAATCTTTCAATATGGATTTGGATTAGGTGAATTTTTACCCTTATCTCTTATAAACAAAATGTGAACAAATTGCTTTGATCTCTATAATGTCCCCTTATCCGTCCTCCACTTTCTCCTTCTGCCGCTCTGTTTCCCTTCTCCTCCTCCTCTACAGCCATCCAGTGGGGGCTGTGACCAGTGTGCAGTGTTCAAACAGTTATACGATCTGATGATGTTGATGATGACCATGATGATAATGACCATGATGATGATGACCATGATGATGATGATGATAACTGATGATTTGATGCGTTACTGGGGGTTCTAACCAGTGTGCAGTGTTCAAGCAGTTATACGATGATGATGACGATGATGACGATGATGATAACTGATGATTTGATGCGTTACAGCCATCCAGTGGGGGCTGTGACCAGTGTGCAGTGTTCAAACAGTTATACGATGATGATGTTGATGATGACGATGATGATGATGATAACTGATGATTTGATGCGTTACAGCCATCCAGTGGGGGTTCTAACCAGTATGCAGTGTTCAAGCAGTTATACGATGATGATGTTGATGATGATGATGATGTTGATGATGACGATGATGATGATGATAACATGATTTGATGCGTTACATCCATCCAGTGGGGGCTGTGACCAGTGTGCAGTGTTCAAACAGTTATACGATGATGATGTTGATGATGATGATGATGATAACTGATGATTTGATGCGTTACAGCCATCCAG
>CM065689.1:10086302-10118802 GCA_017654935.2 Phymorhynchus buccinoides
GAGAGAGGGAGAAAGAATTTGTGGGAGAGAGATAGAAGGGTTTGGACGTTAACCCTCTCAAGACTGCAGAACCGAAATCCGCCCGATTTTTTTCCCTTCCCTGGTGCCCGATGACGCCGATTGCGCCCGCTGAACGCCAGGTCTAGTAGTTTCACTTTCACTTTCTCCCTACCCACAATGCAATATACTAGGTTAGTTCTTCCTGTTCCTGACACTCACTGATCCGTTTTTGGTCTTTACAGCAAGGGAAAGCACCCAATAGTCTTTTTGAACAGATTTTTCGAAGTGACCCCAAATGTTTTTCTTCTTTCCACGTGACGTGTGCAGTATTGACTCGGCGCGATGCTCGGAGCGCCATTACGGATTTTTTCTTCTAATTCATGGTTTGTTGTGTGACATTGTGTAAGCTTTCGAATGAAAATATCATCATTGCTATTCAATATGCATCTTTCAGAAATGAAATGTGAGTTAGACTGTATTCTGGGTGATTTTTTTAATGAAAAGATTTGGTGTGACGTTTGGAGTTAATGCCCTTGTCTCAGGGACTGGGATCGATTCTCGGTTCGAATGGTCAGTAGTCATTGGGTTAATCTGAAACACATGGAACTGACCTTGATGCCGATGAAGAGAGGACATGACAAACTTGTATGTATGGGGGGCGGGGGGGAGATTTGATAGTTGCTTGTATCGACCCTAACTATGTCCATCTTCTTGCGAAGCGTGATTTGTTGTCCATTTCCCCATAGCTTTGTTTCCATTTTTAGTGCATGCCAATGTGTTTCCTTGCTTGTATTGTGCTTGTACGAGACCACACTGTAATTTCACCTAACGTGATAATAAAGTATTTTTGACTTCCGACTTTGACTTGACTTAGCTTTATCTTAATGTATAATGGGAATAGACAGTGAACAAGCAGACAGCCCCGACATCATTAAGCAGGTTTCGCCTCACCGCTGGTCAATAAGTGATAACTGGACTTTTAACTCCTTCCCTGTCTGTTCCTGGTGTCTACTCCATGCTGTGTGATGTCATTGGTGATGTCATAACGTTTGATGGGTGCCAGTGCGCATGTGTGTTTGTGGTGTGTGTGTGTGTGTGCGTGCGTGTGCGCGCACATGTTTTGTACAAGTGTATGTTTGTGTAAGTGTGCGTGTGTAAGTTTCAGTAAGAATGTGTTTTCTGTGTGTTTGATGAAATGTTTGTGGGTCTGTGTGTATGTATGTGTGTGTGCAAGAACGCGTTCACTCGCGTGCGTGTGTGTCTGTTGTGTGTGTGTGTTTGTGTGTATGTCTGTGTGCGTGTGTGTACGTCTGTGAGTGTTTCAATGCTGATTGTAAAGCACTTTGTGCTCGATAAAAAGCGCTATGTAAGTGTCCCATTTATTATTATCCCAGAATGCTTTTTTTTTTGGTTATCAGACCAGTCACTGAGTCAGGAAAGATAAACCGTATTTTTTCAGATTACTGTATATTATTAGTCATATTATAAGACGCAGGGGTCTTTAAAATTTTAACCTTTTTTTCTCCACAGGCAGATGGTAGCCATGGGCTGCCACAAAGAGTTTCTGAGCAAAGTGCTGGAGGCGCGGGTAGCCACTCGCGAGTTTGACCGCAGCACCTGGCTCAGAGAGTGCTCGCGAGACGAGGCCTTGGCTCAGCTGGAGGGGTTGCCTCACGGGGCTTTCCTGGTGAGACCCAAAGGACAGAAGCACCTCCCCTATGTGCTGTCTGTTGTGTGAGTATTATGTGTGTGTGTTGTGTGTGTGTGTGTGTGTGTGTGTGTGTGTGTGCATTCCTGGTGAGACCCAAAGGACAGAAGCACCTCCCCTATGTGCTGTCTGTTGTGTGAGTATTATGTGTGTGTGTGTTCGTGTGTGTGTGTGTGTGTGTGTGTGTGTGTGTGTGTGTGTGTGCGTGCGTGCGTGCGTGCGTGCGTGTGTGTGTGTGTGCGTGCGTGCGTGCGTGCCTGCGTGTGCATTCCTGGTGAGACCCAAAGGACCAAGACACCTCCCCTATGTGCTGTCTGTTGTGTGAGTATTCTGTGTGTGTGTGTGCCACTGTGTGTGTGTGTGTGTGTGTGTGTGTGTGTGCATGCGTGTGTGTGTGCATTCCTGGTGAGACCCAAATGACCAAGACACCTCCCCTATGTGCTGTCTGTTGTGTGAGTACTCATATGATCGCATCGCATCACAGCACTTACACCAACGAACCGATCTTAGCAAAACTTGGAACAATGAAGAAACAAGGTGTTGACTGCTGGATCCTGTTGGTAAACACTGACCTGGGTGGGAGGGAGAAGGATCCTAGGAGGTAATTTGTTGAGTAACAGTTTCGAGCATGGAAGAATGGTTCCTCAGATCCTGTAGTTTTGCTCGGTGTGTGATTCACCTAGTAGCAAGCCATATTAACACTTTCACCGACAATGTCACATTTTTGCACCACAATGATTTAACACCCATGTCATTCAAACCCTTGAAATCAGGGTCTGTTATTCAATGATATTGTGTTTCTAAATTTGGGCAGTATGGATTGACCCTATTCTAAATGTGTCACAGAGAAATCCCACAATATTGCAGACAAAATATTTTCTGTAGCCAAGTAAGTTAAATGGAAGGGCTCAAAGATGGCTGGTGGTGAAAGGTTTAACGCAATTTGTGTCCCCCTCCACACAGGATTTCCCCGGAGCACCAGCCGCGCACCGTGCAGCACTGCTACATCCTCCGCCCCCAGGGCCGAGGCTTCGGCTTCAACGCGGCGCTGGCCGTGTTCCAGTCCCTGGACCAGCTGGTGCTCAGACACCGCTACGTGTCCCTGAGGCACTACTTCACGGAGCTGGACGTGGCGCTCACCTTCCCTGTGGGCTGCCAGGAGCTGCTGCACCGAAGCTTGTCAGAGTCAGAGTCAGAGTCGGACAAGGAGAGGCTGCGGCGCGCGGTCAAAACGACGGCCCACTACGCCAACGCCGCGGCCATTCAGGAGTCCTTGGTGGACGGTGTGTACGAGACTGTGGAGTTTCCGTCAGAAGGAAAAGAGGAGGGTGTGGGGCCGAAAGTGGAAGAATCTACGGGGAAAAGTGAGGAGAAATCTGGCAACGGTTGTTCAAAATCCGGTGATGCTTCAAAGTCTCGTGATGTTTGCTCAAAATCTGGTGACGTTTGTTCAAAATCTGGTGACATTTGTTCAATATCTGGTGACGTTGGTTCAAAATCTGGTAATGATGTTTTTGTAAAGTCTGACATCGACAATGAGTTTTCCATGTCTGATGATGTTCATTCAAAACCCGGTGACGTTTGCTCACAATCTGACGACAAGGCGTTTTCCGAAGCTGCGAGCGTTCCTTCAGTCGAGAAGTGTTCTGGCAGCGAAAGAGCTGTCAAGGAAAGCGAGAAAGAAAAGCAGAAGAAGGGGCTACGAACGGAGAAAGAGGACAAATCTGCAAAATCCTCTAATCTCAGTGTGAGAAGAGCGGTTCTGTTGGAGGTGGTGAGAGAGCATCACTACGAATATCTTGGCGCGTCGCCTCAAACTGCAACGTCAGCTCCAAAGAAAGAGAACAAGTACGAGACTATCAGCAACTCGGATGAAGCTACTGCTAATATAACTGAAAAATCGACAGAAGAGCCTCGGTACATGCCTATGGGCTTTCCTCCTGCTGAAGGCGCTAACGTCGATGACGGTTCGTCACAGTCGTACGAAACAATGACTAACAGGCGTAGTAGTAGGTACGAAACGGTGTTTGAGGGTGACACGGTAGAGACTGTGATTAGCGGAAACCATGACAACGGAAAACAACAAGAGCAGCAAGGTGAAGACAGTGTGTATGAAAATTACGCTAAACCATCGCGACAAACCACAGTCTAACAGAGGAAGACAACAGCAACAAACTAATGGAGAAAACAAAAAAAGGAACTGCATTAACATCAGGCATAATAGAAGTTTGGGTCCAATTGAAGTTGGGTTTTTTATCTTTTTGTACAGCAAAGATCTCAAACAAATGAGATAGGATAAACAGAATTTATGTAAAATATATACTGGTTGTGACTTTATTTTCATTCAAAGGTTGACATTCAAGAGAAATCCTTCTATAGAATAACGAAAGAACTGGATAGAGATACATTATACTCGGAAATCATTCAAAATGTGCCTTAATCAGAAATAATACTTTGGAGGTTGTTGACTAATTTTGTGCTTTTGCTGGAGATGATGCTGTGCAAATATGTCCCTGTTTTTCATGCATGGCTACAAGCAGCAAAGAAGGTATTTTTAATCCAGGCTGCCAATCACCCCTGTCTGTGTCTCTCCATTTCTGTTTGTCATGCTCACCTCCTGCATCTTAAATTCACAATTAATGTCATATTTTCTCTGGCCGTGAAGGCTTTAATTAGTATGTGATTGTGATGTACCATAATGTTCGGCCTATTTTTTAAGATGCAATTTTTTTTTCCCACTGCACCTTATCTGCACCCAACGTAGAACAAAAATTACAGTATGGCAAACATTTGACACGAATAACTTGCTCACATTATCACAAATCAGTGTGATTTCTCCAACTATTTTTTTTAGGACAAAAGGTCCAAACAATTTACAAAAGAATGTTCTCAGTAGCTACTGCAGAAGAAATTTTTTGTTATCATACCTAACCATTTTTGTTCAATTGCTTTGTTATTTGAAGAATTTGTCCTCGTCTTCACTACCCACCCTTACAAATCAATTATGGCAATCAAATCTTTGCCTGTTTATCTGCAGGGATGTGAGAGATAATCCAGACCTGTTTTTACTCTTTTCGAGTAGCATTCTGCTCAATTTGGACCTCTACTACTCTTCAAAATTGAAAATAATGCTCTTTAATTCTTGATTACTACAGACAAACCCCTATTTTACGACCCTCTGTTAAGCGACCACCTCTCATTTGAGACCGGATTTGTTGGCACAGATGCATTTTAGTATGTAAACGACCTCTCTTAAACGACTTCCTCTAAAACGCGACTTACGACCGCCATTTTGTTGGTTTTTACGACCGTTGCTGTCGTCTGCATAGACTTCGAGCAAAGGGAAACAACCACGGTCAAGGGCCTGAAAACGGAGTCGCTTCCCTTGTTGTAGAAAAGATGGCGGAGAGCGTAGGAAAAGCACGAAAACCACTGACTTTGAAAAAGAAAACCACTGACTTTGGATGAGAGTGGAGGTGATTAAAAGAAGTCGGCAAAGTGAAACTGTAATACATCGATTGCACAATCCTATGGAGTTGGAAAGACCCAAATCCAGTTTTAATATGTCATTGTATGTGTGCATGAAGAAGAGAGTATGAACTGTGCTGAACTTTTTCTTTCTACGGCTGCCAGTGAAAACCTCCGTCATACGACCCCTCCAATTTACGACCGATTTTTCCGGACATTTTGGAAGTCTTAACATAGAGGTTTGTCTGTACTCATTTTCAGTGAACATTATTTGATGGTTTAATGAATAAAACTACACATTTTGCACCCAAACTACTCATTTCAGCTATCCAGACTACTCAAGACTTGTGTAGTTCGTAAACAGGTCTGGAGATGCGCGTGAATGCGCTTTTTCTATTCGACTAAAAAAAATGAAAAAAGTACAGAGAGAGACGATTGTACAGATTGTTGAGTTCGGTAGACTTTCTTTGCGCTCACACAGTGAAGACGAAAAGCAGTTTGTAGCGTGAGTACATTCCCTTGACTGAATTTCGTAAGCTTCTCTGTGGTTGGTCAGTTAACGTCCAATGGCAATGCGTCATTTTTATGCGTTCGGATATGATTTCGAAGGAGGATTTGGATGTTTTCAAAGCTATTGAGTGACTGTTTCATCGTCAACCATGAACATTATTTATCACACCATAGATGTGAGGAAAGAGGAGGATGCGAGTCAAAGGTTTGTTTGAGTACTTTGGCGATGCCATCGGCTACTCTTTTTTGTTTGGGGTCCTCTCACATCCCTGTATCTGTAACCTCAATACATGTCTTTCTAAATATTGGGGGATACGCTTTATGCGCTGTAGCGTCGTATATGTCGAAAATTACGGTAGGTCTTACTACATTCGTGTTTCTGCTGGGTCGGTTTTCTTAACTAAAAGTGTGAATTTTGAAATGTCTTTTTTTGTAGTCCCAGTTCTATAAGAACAGGACTACATTACGATGGGGACGAGGGCTGTGCGTTTCTCTGCTGTCTGCATGTATGTCTGTGTGTGTGAGCGTCTGTGTGACCCAAAATGTGTGCTAGTCCATAGCACCTAAAACAATACACTGATCGTAATAAAACTTGGTACAATGATTCCTTAGGCCATGCGGATGCTGCCCATCATGTCAGATTCACAGAATGACAAGCCATATCAACTTAATTCCAGTGGAAAAAATGGAATATTAAAAAACACTGATTATTTAAAGGATGACTTAAACGAAAGTAAGTATGCTGAAAAGTGGTTACTTAATACTATTTTGTTGCAAAATACCTTATTTCTAAACAATGCTATACCAATGCAGGAAATTATTAAATACAAAAATAGACATGACCATAGAGTCCAAAATCAACTCCCCTGAATTTCATCAGTTGGTCTTATTTGATGAAATTCATGGGAGATCATTCTAAATTTACAAGTGGCATACAATTTATTTTCCCAATTTTATTTTGTGTGTGTGAGTGAGGGGGAGTATATGACTCTGTGCCAAAAGGTGGGCATGAAAAGTGGACATAGAGGGTAAAAAATGAAACTATTAATACCATTTAAATACATGCATATTTAGAAAGGATATAAATGAGGCAAAACATGTGCTAAGTGGCAGGACAATTTTTCAACCGATTTCTGAGAAAATAGTGATAATGTGGTGACCCCCACCTGATGGCAAACATCAATGATTACATCACAACCATGGTGTTATGTCACAGTATTTTCTCATAGCTCCAGCAAATCATGTTGTGTTAAGTTGTTTTTCATTGTTTGCTATTAGTCTGTGACATTTCCTGTTGAAATTTGCTGTTAGTATGATGATTATTATGGGTCTGTTGCGGTAACAAATGACCTTCGTCATCACTTTACATTTGAAAGTTGTATCAAATACACTAATTCTGTCTTTAAGTACTTAAGATGCCATAAAAAACACAATTACAAGTTAACTGAATATTTTCTACCAAACTATTAATTGATTCATGTCATTGTTTTTGTTTTATTACACAATGTGTGAAAAATGTATGACGAACATCAAAGTTACCTAAATCATTTATTTTCCAGTTTCTGGCCAAAATGTCTATGAATAACTGTATTTTTGTCAACTACAGTAAGCAGAATGCTTTAAAAAAATAATAACTTGCATATGTGTGTGTGTTGCTGGTAACTGGGACTACGTTTAAATGGCATTGCCATCTTGTTGTTAATTTGTTTCACTGCAATGTTTTTACGCTGCTTTTACTGCAGTATGACCTTAACATTCTATTCCGGGTTGTGAATTTTCTTCAATATATTTAACTTGTGTGTGTCTGCTTTTGTAAAGATTCAAACTGCTTTTGATAATGTAAACTTTTTTCTAATGCCATCACTTTTTTGATGTTTAAATCCTTTTTTTTAATAAATATATAACCTTTTTCAGTTTTGAAACTATGTATACTTTACATTTCATGCCGGTTGTGGGCCATGCTTCATATTTTAAGCTGATGGGTGTTCATAATTTTGTTCAATATTCCTTGCTTAAAGTCATTGTTGAAATCCAGCAATAAACTGTATTGTTTTATATGTATGTGATACATAAATACTACCACTAGTACCAGTACTTCTAGTACTAACATTGATGTACATTTTGTAACGTTGGGTCCACGAATGCAGGGTTTACTGAACAGTATGAGGTTGTTGGTTTACCGTAATGATGCCAAACATATCAACTAATCGTTGTGCTTTTCTTCACATGTGCTCAATTTGTTTTTGGACTTTCACAATGGCAAGATATTAGTTTTGAGCGTAGAAACCTTGACCCACCCTATCATTTGATCCTGATGAGTGAAAGTAGTTCAGGCATGATCCTGAAATCAGGATTGGAAAAGCTGATGGAAAGAGTCTTCAGGATTGGCCATCTTGTCATTGGAACCACGGTCTTATGAAATCCAACATTTCTGGCATAATTGATGGCAGATTAAAATTTAAAACAAGATGATTGATATGCAATTCTAACCCTACAACAACAACAACATACAGTATTTATACGGCGCGGAATCTTGATCAAAATCAAATCGAAGCGCGCACACACATGTTAGCATTCAAAACGCATTCCCCAAAAAATGCAATACGAAGCGAACACACACGTACAACATGAATGGACTACAGCAGAAACAGACCTAAAGGCAAGAGAGAGAAGAGAAAGAGAGCGGAGCTTCAATGACGGGGGAACAGGTGGGTTTTGAGGTTAGATTTGAAAACAGAGAGGGTCGGTCGCTGACGGAGGGAAAGAGGAAGTTTGTTCCAGGTCGGTCCTGATGGTGGTGGTATGATTGAGAAATGAAGAAACAGAACAACAGTTAAAAGGGGAAAATATCTTTTTAACAATAACATCCTTGTAAGAATCTTGAGACCCCCCCCCCCCCCCCCCCCCTCCCATTGGGGATACCGGTTGTTGTTTCTGTACAAATAGTGGAAGTTATGTGCTTGTAACTTCCTCTAATCTGTCACTCTCTTTAACTCTGCCTTTTCCCTTTGCTTGCTGTCATCCACTGTCTTTCTGTCTTAATTACCGGTCCATTCTCCTGCCTCTTCTACAAAAAGCTCTTACAAAGATTTTCTCTAGCCAAAGACGGACATGCTGGGTCTAACTATTTCTTAGTTGGGCGCTTAATGGCAGCATGACGCATCTGCGCTCATAATTGACAGGAAACCGTCTGAGCGATTGAAGAAGAAAAGAAGACTTGAGTGAGTGCCTTGCAAAGTCAGCGTGTGTCGACTTGTGCATAGGTGTCAACCTATACGGTTTTCCTGTATTGCAGTACGGGAAAACCATGATTTTGTGTCTGTACAGACGTATAACAATTTCAATACGGGTAAAACCGATTTATACGGGCAGATCAGAAATCGGAGACAAACCGTAGATAGAATTTTGTGATAGCAGACGACAAAACGCGGACGCCAAGCAGCCGAACAGGAAAACGAAAGCAGTAGGCTAGATAATCAGTCATGCGCAGAGAGCGATTTGTTCTGGTAATCTGCGCATGCGTGGTTTCTTCAGAACTTCTGTGTGAGCGTTGTTTGAATCGAAAATGGCGGACGCTAATTCTTCCAGTTCTACAAACCCCCCTGTGGCCAAAAAGGCACGAGTCGGGAGTGGGAGACACTTGAAAGAATGGGAAAACCTGTCCTTTGAGAAAGGAAGGTACGCTCCCCTGCCCATTTTTCAATATATATAACAAAACTGCATGAAAACGATGTCTGAATATAATGTATTCACTGCAACTTTTTCATGGTTTTGAGTGTTCTGAAATTTATACGGTTTTCAGGCTTGAAATAAGGGGAACATTATTTTTCTATAAGGGAAGTTTTGAAAAAAGGAAAATTGGGTTGACACCTATGCTTGTATGTTGTAGATAGTTCAGGCCTTTCTTCATCTGACTCCTGCCGTAGCTCTTCTAGCACCATGGGTGAATGTATTCGCCCAGTACATCACGCTTCACTCCCACCAAATGCAAAGACGTTCACTGCCAAGTGGCCTGCCATGTGTTTGTCTATTTTCAGAGCTTGTCAGTGATTTTTTTCCCCATTAAAAAGCACGCGCACCTGAAAAAATAGTTACCCCCATCTTGTCGGTTGAGATGCAACGGACGACCAAGAACGTCAAGAAATACATGGCGCTAGAACTAGAAGAGTTAAGGTCTGTGTACCTCTTAACACTATTCACAAAATATCTATATCTCTTTCCCCATGGCAACACAGTGTTAGGCCATTCATAATACGACTTACAACTCACTGTGTTGCCACCGGGAAATAGTGATACTTTGTGAATAATGGGATGAAACTGGTAGAATGGGGACACTCACCAGGGTTTGGGTTGGATGATCAGGGTGGAAAAAGGGAAGAAGCGAGCTTTTATCAGACTGGGGATAATGTTAACATGATAATTTGTGAATTTTTTTTTTTTTTTTTTTTTTCTGTCCCATCTTCTGGGCTGTACAGTGGCGTTGCTCCCATGCCGCCCGTTCCAAATCCCAATTCACAGCTACACCCGGGTTTGTTCAAGTTGCAGAAACCGAGACCAGCAGTCCAAGGGGAGCGAATCTATGTTAGACCGTCAGGAAGCAACCAACCGAGGAGACACTGCACTTCTGCTGAGTCACTGAATATTAACATGTATACAGACCTTTACAGATATTGGGGTGTTTTTTTCACATTATCGCAAAGAAACTCTATAGAGAGCCAGACAAGAAGCCCCCCCCCCCCCCCCCCCCCCCCCCCCCCCCCCCCCCCCCCCCCCCCCCCCCCCCCCCCCCCCCCACTCAATCCAGCGTTTCTGCCCCGAACTCCTTACACTCTAAGGGGGCCGGGCCACACCCAGATCATGACTGGGTGCCCCTCTGCTGTCAACGCTTCATCTCATTCAGTGCCTTACAGATAGTAGGCTTTCATTTTCACATCAGGATAACTTGTGAAATCACACAGGTCTATGCCAAAATATCACTTTTTTAAAATGAATTTCGCAAACAGTATTTTTTAAAAAATCATAATCATAAGTTTGTGAAAATATTGTGGTTGTGAACTCAAGACAGAAAAATGTTTGTTTTGAAGCATCTGTGGTTAGGTAAACTCTCAGTGACTTTGTGTGTGTGTGTGTGTGAGTGCATGATTTTAGTGTGTGTGTGTGCGCACCTGTGTGTGTGTGTGTGTGTGTGTTTACATTTACTTATTGCATTGTTGTTTTGATGGCCAGGTGATCTGTTGTACTGAAAAGTGCCATGAATGTGAACAAATTGACATAATACAGTTTTTGCACAAAACATTTTAACGTATCCACCTTTTGTAAAAACTTGCCAACTTGCCCGATTTTTCAGTGCAAAATATTTTATGTCATTCTTGTGTTAGAATTTAGATACTGTTTCATACTTACATAAGTGTAACTGATTTTTTTCTTACATGACTGAAAGATTGTATGTTTTTGTGTGTGTTTTTTGCAAATTTTAACATATCAATATTATGTTCTTGCATTTTACCCTGATTTTTGGGGAAAGCAAATTGATCAACATATCACTTTTGTGTTAAGATTTACTTGTTTGAATTCCAAATATAAGCCATAACATCATGTGGTCATTACAATTATCTTCTCGATATTTTCTGACATATATGACTCATCACCACGAAAGGGACATTAAGTGTCCAAATGACCATTCCGAGAGAAAACTGTACAGTTAGAAACTTCAAACAATTCTCTTTCTAATGATATAAGAACCACTTGTATCTTTTTTATATATAAATTCATATGTGACCCAATGCGACCAAAGGGACATTAAGTCGCAGAAGGTTTTTTCGTTTCATATTTATGAGCATTATTAAGTTGATAGGGTGAGTTTCGGACATTTTGAGAAACCAGTCTAAAATTTGAGCTTGGCTGAAGAAA
Organism: Phymorhynchus buccinoides; assembly: GCA_017654935.2. Classification (NCBI taxonomy): domain Eukaryota; kingdom Metazoa; phylum Mollusca; class Gastropoda; order Neogastropoda; family Raphitomidae; genus Phymorhynchus; species Phymorhynchus buccinoides. The sequence continues at coordinate 10,097,899 of CM065689.1, forward strand.
ATGCATCTAACTTCTCGTTTTAAAGCACTTATTCGAGTACTTAGAGACCATAATTCAGATGATCCTTTATAGAGGTGAAAGATGAGGTGTTAGAGAACAAACAAATATCCTAAATCCAAAATTGATTTTTTTTTTCAAATGAGATTTTTTAATTTCCAAGCCTGTTGTAAGAAACTAGCTCTGTGACTTAATGTCCCTTTTGGGTCACTGTCACATGTGATTTATATCGGAACAATTTGTGTGTGTGCGCTATGTAATGAACTGCATAGCAAACCAAGTAGATTTTTTTTTTAATACAGCTTCCTTCTTTTATCTTAGAAGAAGAAAAAAACCACCCAACTGGGAGAACACTTACATAGCATGTCATGTTAATTTTCCTTACTGTTGTAGTCCAATTGCTTCGTCTGTAGATGAATGTAAATTTATGAATTTTGCTCACAAGGGGTCTCTGTTCATTGGGAAATTCATGGTATTTTGGCTCGTCTTCCCAGTATTGATTGTGTAACTTACTTTTGCTTATTTTGCTTGATTTGGTGTATCTTGATATTTATGCTGACAAAAAAAAAAAAAAAAAAAGGGATTTGGACTCTGATTTATATAGTGTTCTGTGTTTCAGAAAGAATTTATTTTGCGGGATTTGACAAAGTGGGAATGATGTTCCTTTTGTTTCACAAGTGTGTGAATTTGTTTGCATTTTTTGTTTGTTTTTAGCTCTTGTTGTTTGTTTCTGCCCGAGGCCTTGATTATATATGAGAATCGCATACAGAGACATGACAGATAGACAGACAGGAAGAATCCAAGAGAAAGAAAAAGACATAGAGACAACACACGCACGCACGCACATGCACGCGCACGCACGCACGCACACACGCACGCATGCACACACACACACACAACACACGCACGCACACACACACACACAAAAAAAACCCACCCACACACATACACACACACACATGCACGCACACACGCACACGCACACACACACACACACACACAGTACACACACACACACACACACACACACACACACACACACACACACACACACACACACACACACACACACACACACACACACACCACACACACACACACACACACTCGGAGTGAGCACAACCGAACAACAAAATCCGCTTTTCTCTTCAAATGTCTCTTTCATATCAATGACGGGCAAAAAACAACAACGTTTTAACAAAATAAAAGATTTGAGGCAAGTTTGAGCATATTGTTGTAGTCATTGCCACTTATCGTCATCCGGTGATCGTTTTGTTTTAATTAATGCATAGCAACAATGTATCACAGATCACTCTGTTAGAAAAATACATAGAGGAAAGCTGGCAAATAGCATACAGTCGAGTAATATCAGCAGTCCGATTTTTGGGTTTTTTGTGCCTGTGTGTGTTGTTCTGTGTGGGAGGTGGTTTGTGTGTGTGTGTTGTGTGTTTGTGTTTGTGTGTGTGTATGTGTTTGTTGTGCGTGTGTGGTGGTTTGGGGTGTGTGTTTGTTGTTGCGTGTGTGGTGGGGGGTTGGTGTGTGGTGTGTTGTTTTTTTGCGTGTGTGGTGTGTGTGTGTGTTGTGTTGTGCGTGTGTGGTGTTTGTTTTGTGTGTGTGTGTGTTTTGTGTGTGTGGTGGGGGTTTGTTTTGCGTGTGTGGTGGGGGGTTTGTTTTGTGTGTGTGGTGGGGGGTTTGTGTGTGTGGTGTTTGTTTTGTGTGTGTGTGGGGTGTGTGTGTGTGGTGGCGGGTTTGTTTTGTGTGTGTTTTGTGTGTGTGGTGGCGGGTGTGTGGTGGGGGGTTTTGTGTGTGGTGTGTTTTGTGTGTGTGTGTGTTTTTGTTGCGTGTGTGTTTGTGTGTGTGTGGTGGCGGGTTTGTTTTGCGTGTGTGTGTGTGTGTGTTTTGTTTTGTGTGTGTGTGTGTGTTTTGTGTGTGTGTGTGTTTTGTTTTGTTTGTGTTTGTTTTGTGTGTGTGTGGGGTTTGTTGTGTGTGTGGTGTTTTTTGTGTGTGTGGTGTTTGTTTTGTGTGTGTGGTGGGGGGTTTGTTTTGTGTGTGTGTGTGGGGGGTTTGTTTTGCGTGTGTGGTGGGGGGTTTGTTTTGCGTGTGTGGTGGGGGGTTTGTTTTGTGTGTGTGGTGGGGGGTTTGTTTTGTGTGTGTGGTGGGGGGTTTGTTTTGTGTGTGTGTGTGGTGGGGGGTTTGTTTTGTGTGTGTGGTGGGGGGTTTTGGTGTGTGTGTGTGGTGGGGGGTTTGTTTGTGTGTGTGTGTGTGTGTGGTGGGGGGTGTTGTGTGTGTTTTGTGTGTGTGTGGGGGGTTTGTTTTTGTGTGTGGTGGGGGGTTTGTTTTGTGTGTGTGGTGTGTGTGTGTGTGTGGGGTTTGTTTTGTGTGTGTGTGTGTGTGTGTTGTGCATATGTGTGTTGCATGTGTGTGTGTGTGTTTTATTTTGTGTGTGTGTGTGTATGTGTGTGTTGTTTTGAAAACTGCACACAAGTTGAGATAAATCTTGTATGGTGTTTTCTCCCATCTTTGGATCAATCACACTGTTTGGTATATACACTGATTGTATACTATTTGTAGACTTTCCCCTACGTTTGTTTCAAGTGCATAGAATGTAAAGCGTTTAAACAGCTGTTCTATAAAAAAAATATTGCTTACCAAATGAATGATAGATGTAAAATTTGTCCAAAAAACACATTAAATTTAAATGAGGTGTACAGACATACATAATAGTTCAAATAAAACCAGCAATAAGCTTATCAATGATTGGTGTAATTTAAACTGGTATAAAAATAGACTGATCATATTTCTATGTTTACAAAATGCCATGTTCGTAATTATAAACCTTTTTTTTTTTACTTGCAAATTTAAAATTTTGACAGTTTTAATCCGAAAGGCCTACTGTTATATATAATATTATACTGTACAAGGTATTGTAAGCCTTTGTCTTGAACCAAAGTACAAATATACCAGCTTGTTTATGAAGTATGCGCATATATACGTATGCAATATACATACAGACACACACTCATGTATTTAGCAAAAACATGTAATATGCATGTACATGACCCTAAATATATATATACATGACCCTAAACTCTCTGTCTCTGTCTACTGGAGCAGTCACAATAGTCGACCTTAGATTGAAACGACAAATACCCACTGGAATCTCTTATAAAATAATCATGGACATTACATCAGTTAACAAAAAAGGTATACTTGTGGCGGTACCATAGACGATGAAGTTTAACCGAGGCGTGGTCACCACTACATCTATCTGTATTAATTTAAAAAATCGGGACTTTACTGGTTTCGTACTGCCTCCGGGCATTGCCTCCAGTATTGTTCCCACCATATTTGTATTTACAAATGTCCCATATGTGTCTGATTCAGAACAAGAGGACGTAAAACTCCAGTTTCTCTCTCTCATCAGTCAACAAGAATAGAACTTTGAACACAAACAAACAAAATAAATTATTATAACCCTCCCCTCCCTGTTTGAATGTAAACAAGGGCCATATTTAATTAACAAAATCTTTCGAGAAAACATCCACAAAACTTTCCACAGTTCATTTTGTAAGATCTTCGATCTTCAATTAAAACAAAACAAAATCAAGTCTGATAATCCTCTTTAACTCAATGTTATTCAATTTTTATTCATATATATCTCAACTGGATCCCATATCAAAAAGAATAACAAGCAATGAAAATAATTTCTGTTGTCATTTCCAAAATTGCTTCCATGACCACCCAAAAAAATCCTGAACCTCGAGTCACAATGCAAAAAAGAAAGAATCAAAACCCCTGCAAACTACGATAAAAATTAAAACAAAAAAACGTGTTTGTCAGCAGTAAAGCACAGCAGCTTCTTGCAGTAACGCACAGCAGCTTCTTGCAGTAACGCACAGCAGATTCTTGCAGTAGCGCACAGCAGATTCTTGGAGGTAAAAATAACAAAGCGGTGGAACTGCATACCATCTCTGATTGGTTGGTTATTTTTAGCTGCAAATTAATTTACATATCCTCCGAAGTCGGAGTGTGGCTGCCCATGTGGCGGGGTAATCAAAAACGGTCACACACGTAATGTTCTCATCCCTAGCTGTTGCATTTGTACCATAGTGTTCAAGTGCTTCGGCTGTTGGGATGATCCCTGGAGTCTTTTAGCCAGGGTACGACAACAACAATTTACATACTTATCAACTGCACGCGAAAAAAACCCACAGCCAATTGTAGGCTGTATATATTATTTACTCGCAACATTCAGCTGCCTTGGTTATGCTCATGTAGCTGCAAGTCATTTGCATAACTATGGCGCTCATACACTCACACACACACACACACACGCACGCATGCGCACACACACGCACACACGTACACATACACACACACACACACACTCTCTCTCTCTCTCTCTCTCTCTCTCTCTCTCTCTCTCTCTCTCTCTCTCTCTCTCTCTCACACACACACACACACACACTCTCTCTCTCTCTCTCTCTCTCTCTCTCTCTCTCTCTCTCTCTCTCTCTCTCTCTCTCTCTCTCTCTCTCTCTCACACACACACACACTCATACATCCTCCCCTTCAATGTCCACCAGGTTTTTCAGCAGTGTGTGAGCAAAGGCCATGCGCTGGGCGATGGTTGCCTGGCAACCGTTGCTAGCCACGTCTCCCAGGCGATAGGTCTTGGCGTTGCGCTCAGGGTCGATGAAGGTCACCAGATAAACGCCCTTGACCTTGCTGAAGATGATTTTGGCGTGGTCCTCGAAAAAGTTGACCTGCAAAAGAGATGACGAAAGAAACAATTATAATACTATTTTAAAACAATTTTTTTTAAGCATTTAGAAACTTTAGCAAATCTATAGCAATTGCAATTCATCACAAGCACACACTTTGCAAATAATGACAGTTTGCATATCGGCGGTGAAATTAAAAAACCTTGTATCTCAATTTTTTTTTTTTTTAGTTAGATACATAGTCAGCTCTCTAATTTTTCCCGCCACCTTCCACCAAAAGCTCGTATCTCTAACGACTTTCTTTCTATCTGGGGTAAATGAGGTTGTGAAAATAGAAGAAAAACTCGTAAGTCCCAAATTAAGGACAAATACTTTGTATCTTCGTTCTTTTCAGGTCTAACCAAAACATTTTTAAGTAATTTTAACAAAATGCTCGCAATGTCTTGAACATACATATTCATCATAGTTAATCAATTGTGGTCAACGTGGTTAATTTTTTAAAGTTTTTTTTCTTCTTTTTTTTCAAAACTACCAAAATTGAGATACTAGGTTTTTGAATTTCACCCACGATATGTAAGAAAACTCCTCATGCTTCTGAAAATGACATTCTTCCGCAAAAGTTGTACAAAGGATGTTTGGAATCGTTAACAGAATGCCAAAAGCTGCCTAAAGATGCCGCTTAGGCTTAACCCTTTCACCGCCAATGTTGCATTTATGCGCCACAATGGTTTAACACCCATGTCACCAAAAGGCATCAAATTATAGTCTGTTATCCAAAGACCCTATTTTCTTAATGTTGGGAGGTAATGATAGGCCTTACTTTATATATGCTACTGAGGAATTCCCAATATTGCAGATAATTGGGTTTATTTTTACCTAGCTAAATTTAAGGGTATTTTTTGGTTGAGAAATGGCTGGCGGCGAAAGGGTTAAATTTACTGAAATCCCACTTAAATCAAAAGCAGGTGATAAAAGAGACAGAAGGGACTGGGGTCTTATTTACATCTTATTTTCGAGTTTTATTGAAACGGGCATGGAAAATAAACCCTGCAGTGCAATGACAAGGTATTTATTTCAGTTCACAGAGTTGTGGCGGTGCCATAGCCGATGAGGTTTATCCGAGGCGTGGTTACTGCTGCACATATCTGTATTATAAAAAAAATCGGGACTTTACTGGATAAGCACTGCCTCCGGGTATTGCCTCCAGCATTGTTCCCACCATCTTTATATTTACAAATGCCCCACATGGCCGAAAGGCCGAAGAGGGCATAAAACCCTATTTTCACAAGGTCTGTCTGTATGCTAGTCTGTCGTTTCCAACAATGACTGCCAGATAGCAGAGGGGGACAGATATTCTGGCGGGCTGGTGCGAGAATGTGTTTATAGAGGAGATGCCTTGCCCAGGGTACATCCCCACTCTCTCGGCCAAAGGGATTTGAGGACACAGTTGGCGTTGAGGAAGGTCTCCAAAGGCCACCCCATCCCTAACAAAGTATGACAAACTCTCAATACTTAAAGACAAATCTTTCTAGCAAAAGACCCCTTACATAATACTGCCAAAGCAATTGTTTCACAATTCATTAACTTTTATGGCAAACTTGCCCCCAAAAGGCTACAAAACTGAAATAAAAATCTATGTCTTATCTGAATGACAGACCAGATGAACCCCACAGTTTTGAAAGCAGTTCTTTATTCACCGTTCTCTAGCAATCGATTTATCACGTTGTTACTACTCATACAGGGCATTTCCTGGTATGGCACTACCTCCAGGATCGACCCGCTATGTGTATCAACAAAAATGTGCCGTATGTATGCACCTGCAGTAGATCGGAGGATGTTAAAAACATTTCCTTCTTCACATTTCAAATGTGACCCAGCACCACGAAAGGGACATTAAGTCGCTGGACTAGTTTCTCACAACAGCCTTGCAAAGTCAAAAATCTTATTTTTTTAATCAATTTTGAGTTATAGGTATTTTCGTGCTCTCTAACATCTCATCTTTCATATTTATAAAGGATAATCTATGTCATGGTCTCTAAATATTCCAAAACGTGCTTTGAAATGAGTAGGTTGATGCATTTTTTTCAGCTAGGCTAAACTTTAGACTGATTTCTCAAAATGGCCGACAGTCACCCTACCAACTTTAAATGTTCATAACTCTAACACGGAAAACGTTACAAGAATGGTTCTTATATCATTTGAAAGAGAATTGTCTGAATGAAGTTTCTAGCTGTACAATTATGATCTCAGAATAGTCATTGTGACACTTAATGTCCCTTTCGTGGTGCTAGCTCACGTATATAAGCCTGTTCAAAAGTTGTTAAAGGCACAAGGATATAAACAGCAGTTTTATCCCTTTTCTTTCTCAACACACCGCGAGCGCCTCTTCCTTCCCTTTCAAGCCGACAGCAGGTGTCAGGGGGATGGTAACAATGCCTTTCAGCGATGTTAACAAAGATCAGGTGTCAGGGGGATGGTAACAATGCCTTTCAGCGATGTTAACAAAGATCAGGTGTCAGGGGGATGGTAACAATGCCTTTCAGCGATGTTAACAAAGATCAGGTGTCAGGGGGATGGTAACAGTGCCTTTCAGCGATGTTAACAAAGATCAGGTGTCAGGGGGATGGTAACAATGCCTTTCAGCGATGTTAACAAGGATCAGGTGTCAGGGGGATGGTAACAATGCCTTTCAGCGATGTTAACAAAGATCAGGTGTCAGGGGGATGGTAACAATGCCTTTCAGCGATGTTAACAAAGATCAGGTGTCAGGGGGATGGTAACAATGCCTTTCAGCGATGTTAACAAAGATCAGGTGTCAGGGGGATGGTAACAATGCCTTTCAGCGATGTTAACAAAGATCAGGTGTCAGGGGGATGGTAACAATGCCTTTCAGCGATGTTAACAAAGATCAGGTGTCAGGGGGATGGTAACAATGCCTTTCAGCGATGTTAACAAAGATCAGGTGTCAGGGGGATGGTAACAATGCCTTTCAGCGATGTTAACAAAGATCAGGTGTCAGGGGGATGGTAACAATGCCTTTCAGCGATGTTAACAAAGATCAGGTGTCAGGGGGATGGTAACAATGCCTTTCAGCGATGTTAACAAAGATCAGGTGTCAGGGGGATGGTAACAATGCCTTTCAGCGATGTTAACAAAGATCAGGTGTCAGGGGGATGGTAACAATGCCTTTCAGCGATGTTAACAAAGATCAGGTGTCAGGGGGATGGTAACAATGCCTTTCAGCGATGTTAACAAAGATCAGGTGTCAGGGGGATGGTAACAATGCCTTTCAGCGATGTTAACAAAGATCAGGTGTCAGGGGGATGGTAACAATGCCTTTCAGCGATGTTAACAAGGATCAGGTGTCAGGGGGATGGTAACAATGCCTTTCAGCGATGTTAACAAAGATCAGGTGTCAGGGGGATGGTAACAATGCCTTTCAGCGATGTTAACAAAGATCAGGTGTCAGGGGGATGGTAACAATGCCTTTCAGCGATGTTAACAAGGATCAGGTGTCAGGGGGATGGTAACAATGCCTTTCAGCGATGTTAACAAGGATCAGGTGTCAGGGGGATGGTAACAATGCCTTTCAGCGATGTTAACAAAGATCAGGTGTCAGGGGGATGGTAACAGTGCCTTTCAGCGATGTTAACAAAGATCAGGTGTCAGGGGGATGGTAACAATGCCTTTCAGCGATGTTAACAAAGATCAGGTGTCAGGGGGATGGTAACAGTGCCTTTCAGCGATGTTAACAAAGATCAGGTGTCAAGGGGATGGTAACAGTGCCTTTCAGCGATGTTAACAAAGATCAGGCATCAAGGGGATGGTAACAATGCCTTTCAGCGATGTTAACAAAGATCAGGCGTCAAGGGGATGGTAACAATGCCTTTCAGCGATGTTAACAAAGATCAGGCATCAAGGGGATGGTAACAATGCCTTTCAGTGACGTTAACAAAGATCAGGCGTCAAGGGGATGGTAACAATGCCTTTCAGTGACGTTAACAAAGATCAGGCGTCAAGGGGATGGTAACAATGCCTTTCAGTGACGTTAACAAAGATCAGGCGTCAAGGGGATGGTAACAATGCCTTTCAGTGACGTTAACAAAGATCAGGCGTCAAGGGGATGGTAACAATGCCTTTCAGTGACGTTAACAAAGATCAGGCGTCAAGGGGATGGTAACAATGCCTTTCAGCGATGTTAACAAAGATCAGGCATCAAGGGGATGGTAACAATGCCTTTCAGCGATGTTAACAAAGATCAGGCATCAAGGGGATGGTAACAATGCCTTTCAGCGATGTTAACAAAGATCAGGCATCAAGGGGATGGTAACAATGCCTTTCAGCGATGTTAACAAAGATCAGGCGTCAAGGGGATGGTAACAATGCCTTTCAGCGACGTTAACAAAGATCAGGCGTCAAGGGGATGGTAACAATGCCTTTCAGCGATGTTAACAAAGATCAGGCATCAAGGGGATGGTAACAATGCCTTTCAGTGACGTTAACAAAGATCAGGCGTCAAGGGGATGGTAACAATGCCTTTCAGTGACGTTAACAAAGATCAGGCGTCAAGGGGATGGTAACAATGCCTTTCAGCGATGTTAACAAAGATCAGGCATCAAGGGGATGGTAACAATGCCTGTCAGCGATGTTAACAAAGATCAGGCATCAAGGGGATGGTAACAATGCCTTTCAGTGACGTTAACAAAGATCAGGCGTCAAGGGGATGGTAACAATGCCTTTCAGTGACGTTAACAAAGATCAGGCGTCAAGGGGATGGTAACAATGCCTTTCAGCGATGTTAACAAAGATCAGGTGTCAGGGGGATGGTAACAATGCCTTTCAGCGATGTTAACAAAGATCAAACACGAAAAAAGAAATAAATAAAAGACGAAACTTGAGCTAGGCAGAGGGCAGTGGCTAGTTACCTGCAGAGTGCCGTCTGTGAGGTAGAGGACGATGGCTTTGGTGGTGCGGAACCACTTCTTCAGGTACAGGGACTGTGACCACTGCGATTCACCGTTCTGGGAACTCTCCAGTTCTCCCCCCTGAGGGAAACACAATACACATTTTATACACTGTTCCTCCCTGTGGGGGATACCAGGGGGTCTTTCATAAAAATAGTTCCCCCACCTTCTGGAAGTTCTGTACTTTTAACTTCCTTTAATCCGTCACTCTCTTTGACTCTGCCTTTTCCCTTTGTTTTCTACCATCTACTATCTTTCTGACTTTATTGGCCCATTCTCCTGCCTTTTTTCAAAAAAATCTTCTAAATAATTGTTCTCCTTTCAGCTCCTCCGAAATCGGAATGTGTTGGCTGTACGCGGCGGGGAGACCAGTGAAAACTTAAAACCCTACACATACGTACCTTACCCATTATGGCCATATGGCCTGGGAACGAAGAAGAAGAATACACTGTTCAGAATAAAGTTAGGGACCATTTCCTTTTTCATGTCCTTGTGATATTTGGTTCTAACTTCTTTTTTTTATAACAGGCGCCATGGCATAGTTGGTTAGAGTCGCCGCTTGTAATCCAACGGGTTTGCGAGTGCGCTAGGCTCAAACCCAGCTCCGTTCACGGTGATGTGTCCTTGGGAAAGACACTTTACTCCTATTTCCTGGTCCTTCGGATGAGACCTTAAACCGAGGTCCCATGTGCGAACACACGCACTAGATCTTGCGCATACGTTAAACCCCATCCCACTAATCAGTACGAGTAAGCCGTGTTGTGCCGGTGGAACGGATGACACGAACTCACAAAGCATGCATCCTGTGCGCCAATAGCAGTCTAAATGAAGACCTTGGGGGTGGGGCAGGATAAACATCCCCAATCAGAAAGACAAACTGAGCACAAGCATAAGCTCTGCTTGTTGCTGCTTCAGTTATTTTGTATTGTGTGATCTTTTTGTTTTGGGACAATAAAAATTTTTAAACCAGAAAGACAAATACTACAGTGGAACCTCCCTTTATAAGACCTTCAAAAATCATCCAAAATGAGGTCTTATTAGGGAGGGGTCTTATAAGAGAGGTAATTTTAATACTTACAAAGAAGGGCAATGTCTCAGAGAAGTAGGTCTTATACGGGAGGGAGTCTTATAATAAGAGGTCTTATAAGGGAGGTTCCACTGTACTAACAAACAAAAAACCAATGTCCAAAATGTCCGACCTGGATCAGATGTTCGTCCATGTATTTGGCAAAGTACTGGAGCAGCGTTGTCTTTCTACCCAAATCCTCCGGAACGCTGCCCAGGGTGTAGTCAAACAGTTTCTCCGTCATGTCGCAGTACTTCACCGCCCTGTGAGATAAAAAAAGTAATAAACTAGAGCGTGAAAATGCTAGATCAATCAGCCGCGTGGCAGCATTTTCTGGTCCTGTAACCACGACCTATGACCAAAGACCATCTTTGAACTTGGCCTTGATCAATGATGTCCTAGCTACGTATCCGCATGCACAATTTGACAGAGTGAGAGCCGGCAGTACCTTAAAGACCCACCTCATCACATGTATTTTCCCTCTCTCCCTCTAAAAGATTTCTTACCAGAGAGAGATGGAAAACGTGTGAAAAACGTGATTTTCACTCATGGGCATGGTGGGTCTTTAAAAACAAGTAACGGGAAGTCACAAGCTGCTATGGGGCCGGTTTCAAAGCAAAATTTGTTTCCTCTGGACTGTCTTGTAAAAAAACAAAAACTGATCCACTGACCTTGACCTTTGACCAATGACCTTCATGGTCGAACTTGGCTTAGATATTCTAAATACCTATCCGCATGCAAAATGTGAGCCTCCTAGGTCCCTCTGTTCAAACGTTATCGTGCTAACATAGTCAGATAGATAGATAGACAGCCAGGAACAAACAGACTGCCACGTGGCGGGGTAGTCAAAGACGGTCACACACGTAATGTTCTCATCCCTAGCTGATGCACTTGTACCATAGTGTTCAAGTGCTTCGGCTTTCGAGATGATCCCTGGAGTCTTTAAGCCAGGGTACGACAACAACAACAACAACAACAGGTTTTTTATATACTATAGTCCCCTCTGTCATTTGTATCCTGTTTCATGAAATCAACCCTAACCTAATTCTAACAGTATCCAGTACCTGAGCAAGGAAACATGTTGCTGCTCATTGAAAATGTTGGTAAGAAAATTAGGTGGTGGCAGGTAGGGTTAGGGTTTAAATGTGGATTTTTCCTGAAATATAATTTTGTCCATGATATTGGTAAAAAAACAAAAAAGTACAATGTGAGTAGGTTTCAAGAAAAGTAGAGATTAAAGCGAAAAAAGGGAGAAAGAAGCAAACAAATAAATGTTTGGTGTCGACAATGTTTACAATGCTTCTTGTCAATTATGAGCGCAGATGCATCATGCTGTCGTTATGTGCCTTGCTAGGAAATAGTAAGGCCCAGCTTATCCGTCTTCGGCTGGGTAAAAGACTTTGTACTGTATAATAGTTTTGAAAAAAAGGTCAGGAGAATGGACCAGTAAGGCAGAAAGATAGTAGTTAGATGACAGTTAGTAAGCAAAGGGAAAAAGCAGAGTCAAAGAGAGTGACAGATTAGAGGAAGCTACAAGCACAGAACTTCCAGAAGGTGGGGGAACTATTATGTACGAAAGACATCCCCACCCTCCTAGTTTCTCCACAGTAGAAACGTTTACCTTCCATCAGAGGAGAGCAGAATCCTGGAGGTGTCGTTGAAGAGAACTCCCATGGTATCGGTGGACAGGCGGAATCCAAAGCCGTACTTGTTGGAATAGTCGACCCACTTGGTCACCCACACTATGCTGCCATCCATCACTGCCTCTGGGTGACTGGGACAGTCTGAAAACAGTGGACAAATAGTCATGTAATAACTGGATTAATGATGATGATGATGTTGAAACCAAAGCCGTACTTGTTGGAATAGTCCACCCATTTGGTCACCCACACTATGCTGCCATCCATCACTGCCTCTGGGTGACTGGAACAGTCTGAAAACAGTGGAATAATAGTCATGTAATAATGTTGATGATTATGACGATGATGATGATGATGATGTTGAAACCAAAGCCGTACTTGTTGGAATAGTCCGCCCATTTGGTCACCCACACTGTCACTGCCTCTGGGTGACTGGGACAGTCTGAAAACAGTGGGAAAATAGTCATGTAATAACTGGAATAATAATGATGATGATGAAACCAAAGTCATAGTTGTTGAAATAATCCACCCATCCACACACACTACCCTCCTTTTGTCACCGCTGGTTGAATGGAAAAAGTCTGAAAACAGTAAGGGCTGGGCTAGAATGTTTTTTTAGTATGAAATGCCTTTTCCAGGGCACATCCTGGGCCCACTCTGGTCAAAAGGTTCTGAGCACAGCTGGCATTGAGGAAGATCCTTAATGCCCTTCCTTCCGTATAGCGACCACAGTAACTTTTGACTATTCTGTCGCCTAGCAATGTATGCCCCCTTAGCTAGTTTAAGAGTCGTAGCATTCCACACATGACTAAGCTGTGTCATGATATTCCATCACTGTACAAAATCGTTAACTATACAACTCTCACCTTACTATTGGCCACTGCAACTAGGGTTATTAACGCCCTTGACAGTGAGAATGAAGCCCTTGTTGGTCAGTATCCAAAAGGGCATTCAATCTTGCAAAAGGTAGCCATTTAGTGGCCTCAAATAGGGTTATTGGCGCGAGAGTGATTCCCTTGTCTGGTCAGTACTCCAGCATCTACCAAGGGCATTCACTCTAGCAAAAGGTGATTGTTGCAGTGGCTAATATAGACCCAACCAATAAAAATAAAAAGGCATTTGAGTAAAGGGCTGAAAAGGAATAGTCAGGCTTGATTAAAAAAAATCCCCCCGTGGGGTCTTTCGCACAAATAGTTCCCCCACCTTCTGGAAGTTCTGTGCTTGTAACTTCTTCTAATCTGTCACTCTCTTTGACTCTGCCTTTTCCCTTTGCTTACTGTCATCTGCTATCTTTCTATCTGACCGCCCCGTTTCTCCCACCTTTCTTTCTCTCTCTGAATTCTTACAAAGATTTTAGTCTTCAGCCGAAGTCGGACATGCTGGGTGCCTAACTATATTTTAGTTAGGCGCATAATGGCAGTATGAAGCATCTATGCTCCTGCCATTTTTCCCCTCTAAATTCTTGCAAAGATATTCTTAGTTAGGCGCATAACGGCAGCATGACACACCTACACTCATATGACAGGAAACTGAGCGAACGAAGAAGAAGAAGAAGAAGAAGAAAAAAAGAAGAAGATGATTTTAAAAAAAAAAAAAAAAAAAAAAATATTTCACCACTATCATTTTCTCTACAAGAGTGTCTCAGTGTCTCACCTTTGGGCATGCGTTGCAAACAGGAAGACAGGGCATCCAACAGGGCAACTGCCAACCCGGGTGGGGCATGGGGCTCCCCTATAAAAAAACAAACAAACAGCAAAACAAAGGAAAGTTAACTAATGATTGCATTTTGATTCGTACATTCCCCCCAACCCACCCACCCCTTTTCGCTAATCTTCCTTTTGTTTCCTCAGCCTCATTCAAACGCTGTCTAACTACAATGGTAATGTCCACGTATCCTTTTGTTTGTTAAAACTTTTTTTTTTTTTTTTTTTTTTAAAGATAGGCCTATGTTATGTTTTGTCCATTGTCACAGGCACAGAATTGCAAAGGCTTCAATTTGTTGTGTAGTCTTGGCTTTGCCTTTTTTTTTTACTGGGAAAGTACAGTGAAGTATGAACAATATTAATGAGTGACGTCGAGTCCTTGTTAGTCCCAGACCAAAGTCAATAGACGAAAATTCGGAAGCAGCCTGGCTTTTTTTTTCTTCTTCATTATTTTCTTTTTTCCTTGTGAAGTATGAAAGTAAAACAAAAAAGTCTTAAATTTAAAATGTGCGAAACATGGCACACATAATCATATTCGCTGCACTTGGAATATCACTTTCTACGGTCCTAGCTCCGAAAGCCATTAGTATTATTAGTATTAGTATTAGGTACTTTATAGTCACAGAGGTGTCTCTGTGAAAATCGGGTTGCTCCCACCTGGACTCGGGTTTACTTGACACGAAGCGAACGCGATACCACTGTGCCACTCTACACCACGTTAATTCAGGGAATATAGAATCAGAAGCAGTTTCACTATCAACATGATGTTTAATAGGAACCTTGAAATCAATTCATTTCAGATGCTAGTAATCACAGTCTTTGTGTGCAACCCAGGAACAAAGACTGGTCACTGCCTGACCACTTTGACACCGCTTACTGTAGAGTAGTGTGAGTGAAGCCACAATGTCATGTTGATATGCCACTCCACCCTGGACCCAGGCATGCTGAAGGCCAAGGGTGAGTGGTAGCTGTTTGATTGCCCTGCTGAACCTGTCACTCCTCCCTGGACCCAGGCATACTAAAGGGTGAGTGGTAGCTGTTTGATTGCCATGCTGAACCTGCCACTCCCCACTGGACCTAGGCATACTAAAGGGTGAGTGGTAGCTGTGTGATTGCCCTGCTGAACTTGCCACTCCCTCCTGGACCCAGGCATACTAAAGGGTGAGTGGTAGCTGTTTGATTGCCATACTGAACCTGCCACTCCCCACTGGACCTAGGCATGCTAAAGGGTGAGTGGTAGCTGTGTGATTGCCCTGCTGAACTTGCCACTCCCTCCTGGACCCAGGCATACTAAAGGGTGAGTGGTAGCTGTTTGATTGCCATGCTGAACCTGCCACTACCTCCTGGACCCAGGCGAACTAAAGGGTGAGTGGTAGCTGTTTGATTGCCCTGCTGAACTAAAGGGTGAGTGGTAGCTGTTTGATTGCCCTGCTGAACTTGCCACTGCCCTCCTGGACCCAGGCATGCTAAAGGGTGAGTGGTAGCTGTTTGATTGCCCTGCTGAACTAAAGGGTGAGTGGTAGCTGTTTGATTGCCCTGCTGAACCTGCCACTCCCTTCTGGACCCAGGCATGCTAAAGGGTGAGTGGTAGCTGTTTGATTGCCCTGCTGAACTTGCCACTCCCTCCTGGACCCAGGCATGCTAAAGGGTGAGTGGTAGCTGTTTGATTGCCCTGCTGAACTAAAGGGTGAGAGGTAGCTGTTTGATTGCCCTGCTGAACTAAAGGGTGAGTGGTAGCTGTTTGATTGCCATGCTGAACTTGCCACTCCCTCCTGGACCCAGGCATGCTAAAGGGTGAGTGGTAGCTGTTTGATTGCCTTGCTGAACTAAAGGGTGAGTGGTAGCTGTTTGATTGCCACGCTGAACTTGCCACACCCTCCTGGACCCAGGCATGCTAAAGGGTGAGTGGTAGCTGTTTGATTGCCTTACTGAACTTGCCACTCCCCCCTGGACCTAGGCATACTAAAGGGTGAGTGGTAGCTGTTTGGTTGCCCCGCTGAACCTGCCACTCCCCACTGGACCTAGTCATATTAACGGGTGAGTGGCAGGAACGGATGCCAGACATGGCTTCAAGCTGGGGGTTGCGTGCTCTGTTTTTGCATCAGCTATAAGTGTCTTTGGTGTAACTCTATCTAAGCTGCTTCAGGACCTCTGACCCACCTTTCTGCGAAGGCGACTGTGACCTGTCACCTTCACCTTGACTCCCAGGTGCTGTGACCTTGATCTTGGAAACGTGAACTTGGGGGCTTGTGGGTTTGGGCGACCGCTGTGCGGCTGGTTTTTCAATGGCCTAGAACCACAAGAAGGGAGATAATTTCACCACCAATAAAAACCAACATTGTACGGATATTTCGTGAGGTTTGTATTTTTTACGTAAAACTTGTATGGATTATTAATATCTTTTTTACAATTACTGTACAAAATGTTCAGTATTCATAGATGAGTTTTCCTGAAGTCTTGGTATGGTCAACAAGATCAAAATAATGCAGTTTTCGTTTTTAACATAAAGCCTTATAAGTTCACACACACACACACACACACACACACACAGCGTCGGTGGTGTAACAGTTAGCATGGTTGCCTTCCAAGCAGTCGATCCAGGTTCGACTCCTGGCCGACGCACTTTTCTTTTTTTTTCTTTGGCCCAGAGGGCGTAAAATCTCTATTTTTCTCTCTTTCTCATACACACACACACACACACACACATTGGCAAAATAAAGCCAAACATGATATTTTAAAAAAGGAAGCTTTTTTTGTTCTTAAAGGCTACTTGTACATATATGTTATTTCCTATAAACAAACAAAATGCATAAAACTGGTAAAACTACTGGTTTGAGTTGGAAATTTTGTCACTCAAATTTCTGATGAAAGTTCATACTTAACGAATTTACTCTGTTTAGTTGTTGTGTTTTTTTAAGTCTTCTTTTGCTTTAATATGTTGCTTGAGCACAAGGGACCAAAGTTGAAAAGAAGGAAACTCACTTCCAGTTCTTTTTCTTCCAGAAGATTTTCTGAGCAGGAGTTGAGCTGCATGCGACTCAGAGCGTTGCCTAGGTGACACACGGATTCTGGGCGGGGAGAGGGGGCGGAGGAGGGCTGGTGCCTGAAATGAGAAGACATGGCATTTTTTAAAATAACTTAAACATCATCAGAAATAAATGGCTCCTGTTGGTACGACAGTGGAACCTCCCTCCCTATAAGACCTTGAAAAAACCCAGCCAAATATAGGTCTTAAAGGGGCACCCTGACGGATGAGTTTTTGCAAGAAACACGTCGAGGTCACCAGGAAAACACCCTTTACAGAGATCGCAACATCACTTTGCTCTGGTTTCCTAATCAAACCGTCAAATCGGCGATTCCTCCTTGGCGGAGGTGCTGGAAGTCAAATTCTTTCAGTAATGGCCGAAGGCATGTGCTTTTTCGCTTAGACCAAATCACGAAATTTCCACAATACAAGCCTTTTTATTTACAGTTTACCAAAAGGAATTTCGCTCACAACAAAGGAAATAGCTCCAATTTTGTTTTTACTGCACTGCAAAGAAGAAAAAGCTTCAACCACTCTGAGTGTCCTCCACCCACCCCGTCCAAAATGGCCGAATTCTTCTCTCCGGCAACTCCGCCAAGGAGGAATCGCCTTTTTAACGGTTTGATTTTATAGGAAACCAGAGCAAAGTGAGTGTTCCGATCCTTGAAAATGCTGTCTTTCTGGTGATCTCGACAGTGTTTCTTGCAAAAACTAATCCGTCAGGGTGTCCCTTTAATAGGAAGGTGGACACTCAGTAGTCCAGATATGAAGGGGGCAAACAAATCGGTGAAAATGTTTTGGGTCACATCTTAGAGGGAGTCTCTATAGGGAGGGTCTTTATAGGGAAGGTCTTAATAGGGAATGTCTTTATAGGGAAGGTCTTTATAGGGAGGTTCCACTGTATTTCCCTTTGCCATTTTTACAAAATTTCCTTTAAAGAAAAAGAAAGCAGAGAAAGAGTAGTTCATGCTCTCTGAGCAAAAATTGTCTGCTAATCTCGTACTTCTATCCATTGTACATGCTGTACAGTAACAGTGTGGAAACCAAAGTTTATCTAAGTTATATATAGTCATTGTGGACACTCTAGCGGGAACACAAGGAATCTCTGTATTGTATGCGTAGTGTACATATACAGGGTGCTTCATGCTATTACAGATATGGCAATGCGTACGCATGCATGCATGTGTGTACATACACATAGACTCAAATATAAGTATGCACACATACACACAGTTTAGCATTTAACAGCTTATTAAACACATGCACACATGCATGCGCGTGCGCGCACACACACACAAACACACACACACATACAGGCACACATGTACACACGCATACGCACACTCACTGTCACATACATACAGACTCAAATATAAGTAAGTGCACACACACACAGTTTAGCATTTAGCAGCTTCTTAAACACATGCATGCGCATGCACACACACACACACAAACACACACACACACACACACACACAAACACACACACACAAACATACAGGCACACATGTACACACACATATGCACACTCACTGTCACACACACACACACACACACACACACACACACACACACACACACACACACATACACACACACACACACACATACACACACACACACACACACATGTGCACACACATATACGCATACTCACATTTACGCACAAAAACATACACATCATTAGAAATACATACACACATCACATCACACACACACATACACACACACACATACACACACACACACACACACACACACACACACACACACACACACACACACACCCTTCCACCACCACCACCACTACCCACAAACTATACAAACCACCCACAGAAGCAAAAACAAATACTCACTTATCATCATCACCATCACCACCACCACCTCCACCACCACTCTTCCTATCCTGCTGCTGCGGCTGGGGCTGTGCCCTGTCTTCCAAATGTCGGGCGAACTGTGGCACAGTGGTACAGCACCCCGGGGACAGGAACCTGGGCATGAAGCCTGCCCTGAAGAACTCGTCGTTCAAGATAGCTTCCACGGAGGGTCGGCTCTGGGGCTTGGGACTGAGGCACCTCCGGATGAGGCTGGCGGCTTGGGGGGACACGTGGCCAGGGACCTTGTACGAGTTGCTCGTGATGCGATGGTACGTCTCCGTCAGGCTGCTCGTTTCGAACGGAGGCCTTCCTACCAGCATGGCGTACCTTTGGGGTCAAAAGTGGAAGGAATTTATCATTAGAGTTTCTTCCATCGAAAATCTTATGGGTTACATGAAAATAAAAAACAAACAGAACAGAATGCATAGTTTATTCAGTCAAAGAATGTGTGGATTAGATAGCAGAAGCAACTAGAATACTATAAAGAGAGTAACGTTTTGAAGCCATGACTGGCGTTTTCATCAATGAAATAAAAATGAAACTGTCAGAACAAAATGTATGGTTCGTTCAGTCAAGTAATGTGTGGATTAGGCCTAGATAACAGAAGTAACTAGAACACTATCAGAAAAGAGAGACTGTTAATTAAGCAAAAATATAAAACAATGAAACAGTCAGAACAGAATGTATGGTTCGTTCAGTCCAAAAAATGTGTGGATTAGATAACAGAAGGAAATAGAACACTATCAGAAAACAGAGACTACTATGAGAAAAGAAGCCATTATTGAAATAATATAATGTTAATTAAACGAAAATGAATAAAATATATATCTACAGGCCCACAAACTGTTTCTTTATATGTCTCCTCATCTTCTGTATCTTTCAGTTATTACGGGTCGTTCTTTGATTTTGCTGGGTTGTTCTTTGTCTCTCTAGCGGTCCATCTCAATCTCTCCTTTATCTGTCGGATTCCTCTCTATCCATGTCATTCCTTTTTCCTTATTTATAAGTGCATACACTTTTTTTAAACGACGAAAAGAGATTTATGCACACACACACCCACCCTGTGGGTGTGGGTGTGTGCGTGCGCGCGTGCCAGCGCATGGGTGATCGTTTATTCACAGCCCTAACTAGAATTAAAAGGCTAAATCTATACAAATGAAAAAAAAGAAGCACATGGTTTGTTCCTAACAGTAGCCTAAATTCACTCTGTCGCTTCATTCTTCCTTTAGATAAAGTCCCTTTCAGGACGAAAACATTAGTGTTTTTGTTTGTTTATTTACCTCATCATCATCTCTTATACTTTCGAGCAGCCGCTGTTATGTTTTTTACTGCAAATATTTTAAGGACCAAACAATACATTGCTTTGCAAGACACTTTTGTCAGTATATTTAGCCATTAAATTATCAGATGTTGATTTTTATCATTATGATTAGGCCGGGTTCACATTAGGCGTGTAAGTTCCGTACGGAAAACCCTAAATAAATGGAAGAAAGAAGGATAAAAGTTTACGCAAATAGGGGAAATTCGGACACGTGCGCAAATCCTTTCCCTTCTTTGTTTCACTTATTTATGGATTGTGCACGGGTTTCTGCATGAAATATCCGCTTATGTGTGTACACGGCCTTATTAACCATTTCACCGCCAGCCATATTTCAGCCCAAAATGTCCATTAAATTTACCTAGGTAGAGAACGAAATCCATCTGCAGTATTGGGGATTCTTCTGTGACATATATAAAATAAGGTTTATCCTTACTTCCCCAAACTAAGACAACAGGGTCTTTGGATGATAGACCCCAATTTGATGCCTTTTAGTGATATAGGTGTTAAATCACTGTGGTGCTAAAATGCGACTTTGGCGGTGAAAGGGTTAAACATGGCTTCCACTGGTCAGTCCTGCCTTACATGGT
>CM065689.1:10123802-10126302 GCA_017654935.2 Phymorhynchus buccinoides
GGGGATGTTTATCCTGCCCCCACGCCCAAAGTCTTCGTTTAGACTGCAATTAAGTTCTATATAACACGCAACCGAGAAAGCTTGAACAGTACAGGGCCGGCTACACTGCATACGATTCGACTCACTACGATCCGATTTTGACAGTTTTGTGAGGCATGATTGACGTGAAATTCTACTGTCTCAATAAATCTGATGAAATCCTAGTTAATTATGTTCACTATATTTGTAGTCTCCCGTTACACGAATCTGATCAAATATCTTACTTTTGTATCGGACATTTGATTTGATTCGTGTATTGCGGTCTACATGGGTATAGTGAACGAAAAGAGTAGACTTATTTTTAGACGGAAGAATCATGACTCACGACATCGTCGCAATCGCATCGTAGTCAAATCGTATATAGTGTAGCGCTGGCTTAACACAGCGCATTAAAATAGACATTTCCACTGCAACAAACATGACAGAAAACAAATTGCCCATACGTCATAATTAACGTTCAACAAACATGACATAGAAAACGAATTGTCCATACGTCATAACGTACAACAAACATGACATAGAACACGAATTGTCCATACGTCATAACGTACAACAAACATGACATAGAAAGCGAATTGTCCATACGTCATAACGTTCAACAAACATGACATAGAACACGAATTGTCCATACGTCATAACGTTCAACAAACATGACATAGAAAACGAATTGTCCATACGTCATAACGTTCAACAAACATGACATAGAAAGCGAATTGTCCATACGTCATAACGTTCAACAAACATGACATAGAAAACGAATTGTCCATACGTCATAACGTTCAACAAACATGACATAGAACACGAATTGTCCATACGTCATAACGTTCAACAAACATGACATAGAAAACGAATTGTCCATACGTCACAACGTTCAACAAACCAAGCAAAGCCCTACCTTCCCCAGCAGTCTGCCCCGAAGGTAGGTGGTGTCTCTGGCGGCATCGTAAATGATGTGATCCGAGTCGAAGTTCTGACCGACACTCACATCCAACTTCGGCTGCTGATTCTGCTGATTCTGCTGCTGCTGCTGCTGATGGTGATGATGATGGGTCTGCTGATACTGCCGATGATGACGATCTTGATGATGATGGTGATGACGATAAGGAGACTGAAGACGATGCTTAGACTGCTGCTGCTGCTGATGATGATGATGGTTCTGGTGATGATTGCTAGGCGATGCTCCGTTTCTGTCACGACTGCTACTACGACTACTACGTGATGTTGTCGAACCTTCAGAGTTCCTTCGTTTGTCACTGTTTCTGCTGTTGCTGCTGCTGCTGCTGCTGCTACTGCTGCTGCTAGGAAGCTGGTCCTTCATGGCTGGATGGTGATGGTGATGGTGGTGGTGGTGGGCAGGAGAACTGATGTTGGATATTCCACCACTGGTGAGTGATGCTGGCAAAGCGTTGTGAGTCAAAACGTGCACGGACATGGCAGAGGAGACGCTACAGATAAGAAAAGACGGGTCATTAAATTTTGTGCGTCTGAATTCACAAGAAGAATAAGGTTGATTACAAAAACTGTCTGTAAACTGTCAAAGTTTTGTATCTTCGTATCTCGGCTCACAAACTAGGACTAAGGATGTTGCTGCTGCTGCTGCTGCTGCTGCTGCATAGCAGTGGGTGTTGTAGATCGGTTGGACTCCGTGGATGTTTCTCCAAGGTGAATGAACGTGGGCGATGGATCCAATTTTTTTGATCTGCAAAACATGGAAAGAGGCCACGTTACGTAGAGAGAATTTCTGAAAATGAAAGCTATGTAATATTGATTAGCTTTGAGTGTCGAGATTAGATATCATATCAATAATTATATTCCACTCATAATGGTAAAACTACATTCTTGCAATCATATTTCAATCATAACAAAACATCTTGTTACAATGTTTTCTTTCGACTGAAATCGGAATGTGTCAGCTGAATGCAGCGAGGAGACCAGTGCTCTGAAGACTGAAAACCGAATACATACGTATCTCACCCATTGGTCTGGGGACGCAGAAGAAGAAGTTTTTGTTGTTGTCGTTGTTTGTTTTTAAGAAGAAGAAGATGATGATGATGATGATGATTGATTGATTGAACTTTTTTAATGGGTAAAGATTTAGGCTCATTAAGAAGAAGAAGAAGAATTAAAAAGAAGAAGAAGAAGAAGATTGATTGATTGATTGATTGAACATTTTTAATGGGTAAAGATTTAGGCTCATTAAGGTAAAGAAGAAGAAGCTCAGAGAGGAAGAAGAAAAAGAAGAAGAAGAAGAAGAAGAAGAAGAAGAAGAAGAAGAAGAAGAAGAAGAAGAAGAAGAAGAAGAAGAAGAAGAAGAAGAAGAAGAAGAAGAAGATTGATTGATTAATTGATTGAACTTTTTAACGGGTAAAGATTTAGGCTCATTAAGAAGAAGAAGAAGAAGAAGAAAGAAGAAGAAGAAGAAGAAGAAGAAGAAGAAGAAGAAGAAAGATTGATTGATTAA
>CM065689.1:10128802-10131302 GCA_017654935.2 Phymorhynchus buccinoides
CCCCCCCCCCCCCACCCCCCCCCCCCCCCCACCCCCACCCCCCACCCCCCCCACCACACCCCACCCCACCCACCCAAACCCCCCCCCCCCCCACACACCCCCCCCCCCCCCCACCCCACCCCCACCTCTACCAAATGCTACTCCGGGACATGCCTGAGCCGCATGTTGTATCAAACGTTTTATCAAATTAAGTCTGAATAAAAGAATGTTAGCCCATCTACAGGTGTGATTTCTTATTCGTCTGAACCCATTCTTGATCTCTGAGTGTTTATGAATGAAAAATGTTTTTATTTCATTTACTAAGTAGCAAGTTTTACATTTCATGAAATAGGCAATTTCACAGATTGGGCGTAACATATACAAAGAGAGCCCTCAATGGAATTGACAGTAGGGGTCTTAATTCCAACCACATTTGCGCCCATTCTGATAATGCCCCCAATACTTTCCACAAACAAATAAGATATACCGATATACAGAGTTTTTGTTTTGTCTCTTTCTTATCTTATCTTTATCTCTCAGAAATGTTTCATATTATGTGCCTGTGCCAGGCCGGAGGACATTAAACAAAATCTTCTCTCAGTCTGATTTTTTTTTTTTAATGAATGAAAACTTTGAATGTAGCAGCAATTTAATGTATGTTTCTTTGAGTGTTAATAATGATGTCTAATATGCATGTTATACTAAATGCGTTTGATGATGAAAATGTAGTTATGCACATTCAATGATTGAAATAAAAGTTAATTGCAAAAAAACCACTTCTCTCAGACATACAGACACAATGATACTGCACTCATCCAATGCGGCTCATGCCCATCCTTAAAAATTGAAATGAAAGAAGAACAAATATAAGCTGGCTTGAATAATTATGTACGTCAAAAAGATGTTTGCCAAAACCGTATGAGACGTGTCCGACCATAATTTGCATACAGAATAAGAAGCAAGTGTTATTCCAGAAAACTGGGCTGAAACTGTGTGTACTACAGCGGAGAAGCGCGGAGACACATACACAGTGTCTTGGCTTCATGGAATATAGCACTGGACAAAGATTCCCTTACAGACTGGATCAGCCAAAGCAGCAAGTCTCCTATTGGCCACTGCAAAGAACACCTTTTGCAAGAGTGAATGCCCTTGGTGGGTGGGGGAAGATGGTCGAGTACTGACCAAACAAGGGATTAACTCTCGCCAATAACCCTATTTGAGGCCACCGAATGGCTGCATTTTGCAAGAGTGAATGCCGTGTTGGACACTGACCAACAAGGGATTAACTCTTGTCGTCAAGGGCGTTAATAACCCTAGTTCCAGTGGTCATATGGCACTTCAAACAGCAGTGGACAAAAGCTCACAACCCGCCATCTGATGACCAGATTCACCTCTTAGCTCGCCATCAGCAAACCATCATCTTCAGGCTTCGTACTGGACACTGCCGACTCCGTTATCATCTGTACCGCCTTGGCCTGTCGCACACCCCACACTGTCCAAGTGGAACTGCCTCACCACAAACCCCCCGAGCATATCCTCCAGTCCTGCCCCCTACACCAGGAAGCCAGGATTCAGTTCTGGTCCGAGGGTGCCACAATGGAAGAGAAGCTGTGGGGGCCCAAAGGCCCAAAGGATGGAAGAGAACTGTGGGGCCCAAAGAACACTGTCCACCACAGCCCAGTTCCACATGGAGCCTGTGGGGGCCAGACAACTTCATCATCGCCAGCTGTGGTGGCCCAAAGGACAACTGTGGAGGAGAAGCTGTGGCCCAAAGGACAACCGTCCACTACAACCCAGGCCCTGTGTGGCCCAAAGGACAACTGTCCACCACAGCCCAGTTCATCATCAATGGAAGAGAAGCCAAAGGGGGCCCAATGGAGGAGAAGCTGTGGGGGTCCAAAGGACAACCGTCCACTACAGCCCAGTTCATCAGTTCATCATCATGGAGGAGAATGGAGGACAAGTCCACCACAGCTGGAAGAGAAGTGTGGCCCAAAGGACAACTGTCCACCACAGCCCAGTTCATCATCAATGGAGGAGAAGCTGTGGGGGCCCAAAGGACAACTGTCCACTACAGCCCAGTTCATCATCAATGGAGGAGAAGCTGTGTGGGCCCAAAGGACAACTGTCCACTACAGCCCAGTTCATCATCATGGAGGAGAATGGGGTCCCACAGGACAACTGGAGATGGAGGAGAAGCTGTGTGGCCCAAAGGACAACTGTCCACCACAGCCCAGTTCATCATCAATGGAAGAGAAGCTGTGACAACTGGCCCCCAAAGCCCAGTTCATCATCAATGGAGGAGAAGCTGTGTGGCCCCAACTGTCCACTACAGCCCAGTTTCATCAATGGAGAAGAAGCTGTGTGGCCCAAAGGACAACCGTCCACTACAACCCAGTTCATCGTCAATGGAGGAGCAGCTGTGTGGCCCAAAGGACAACTGTCCACAACAGCCCAGTTCATCATCAATGGAGGAGAAGCTGTGTGGCCCAAAGGACAACTGTTACAGCCCAGTTCATCG
>CM065689.1:10143802-10146302 GCA_017654935.2 Phymorhynchus buccinoides
AGAGAGAGAGAGAGAGAGAGAGAGAGAGAGAGAAAGATTCTTAAAATAATTTCTGCGTTGAAATGAACGTTGGGGTGGTAAGCGAAAGGACCAACAAAGCATGACAGTCAGTGGAGGTACTGCAGATTGAAAATGAACGACAGATTAGAAGACGTTGCTAACGCACAATTTCTTTCAGTTCTGTTCTCTGCCAAGTTGACTCAAGTTTCCTTGTTTAATTATTCTTTATGTATTTTTTTCAAATTGCCAATAAAACAATCATTATTAAAACGTTTCGAAGCGCTTATCAAATTACATGCTGCTAACATCATTGTTTTGTTTTCACTTACATTTTATTTTACAAACAGAAGAGTAGAAACATTAGTTTGAACATCATGTGGTAACAGTCCAATCGTTTGAGCTCTAGGTTCAATGTACAAAGGGCATTCTAAAAGAAAATGATATACACTTTCCACTGCAGAACCACAAGTACAAGATGAATCATCAGAAAGGTGTCGTTTAACAAGGTCATGCTTAAGATCGCTCATCTCTAACCGAAGCTTGCAAACAACTATTTCCATGGATCTTGTTGGTAAATAATAATGCGCAGGAACTTCACTGTCCGCTCGTTTTAGAAAACGTTTAAAGCGACTTAAGGAATCCCATTGTTTTACTTCATCTGGTAAATCGTTCCACAGAGCTGTTGTTGATGGAAAAAATGACGATTTCTGTGCAGTGCAGTTCTGTAGTAAGGAATCTGTCTCTCTAAAGGATTTCGGTGATGGTATGGATTAACATTAGACACAAGCTGAGGTAAACGATTAGTAAGGTAAAGTGGAACAGTTCCGTTTACGATTTTAAAGTACATGATTAGTTTGTGTCGATGACGGCGTTCTTTTAATGAAATAAAACCAGATTCAGAATAAAGTTTTTGGTGACTTGTACCACGCACTGTTCCAGTTATTGTTCTGAGGGCATCTAAATGAAGATCTTCTAAGTCTTGTGCTAATTCATCTGTACAATTGTCCCATATAATATCTGAAGAATCAAGGTGAGGCATAATAAATGACTTATGCATTGTTTCAAGAGATCTACGACTGAGTCGGTACTTGAAGGACCGAAGACAAGCAACTAAAACTCTACATTTCGATATAACTGCTCTAATGTAATAGTCCCATTTACAATTATTCTGGATAATTATGCCAAGATGTTTATGTCTATCTGTTTCTTTGTGTCTATCACCTTTCTTAAATATGGGCGTTACATGAGCAATTTTCCACACTGACGGAAATCGACCTTCAGATAAACAGCGGTTAATTATATGTGTCAGAGGTTCACATATTACATCTGCTGTTGCTGAAAGTATCTTGTTGTGTACTAAATCTGGCCCAATTGCCTTAGTAGAATCAAGACGTTTTAAAATTTATTTTACCATTTCTTTAGTAATAATTAAGTGAGCAATAGAACCAGGGGTTTCTGTAATGGGAGGGGTATTTTCATTATCATTATCAACAGCGGACTGTGTAGCAAAATATTGATTGAATGCTGTAGCCTTCTCAAAAGGAGAATAACTAACCTGAACATTGCTTTCTATTGGAGGGTTGTTATCATCAGGGATTCCCTTTTTGGAAATAAAAGATTTCACTAATCTCCACCAGTTTGTACTACCAAATTGGTTGGGGGTAGACATTTGAATATCTAGCTCTGCAATGTATTCGGTTTTCCTCAGTCTTAATGTAGCTGTTAAATCATTCCAGATACGTCTGAAGAGAGCCCAAGCCCAATTGGTGTCAAAGAGTTTTGCCAACTTATGCACATTGTTCATCCGTTTAATTAATGTCTTGATCTCTGCTGTGATCCAAGGTGCATCATGTTCATTTACAGTAATCACTTTGACTGGCATACAGAGGTCAGCAATGTACATAAGGTCATCAGAAAATGCTTTTGCAGTCATCAATAGTAACCATGGATAGAATGGGAGTCCAGTCAGTGCCTGCCAGTTTTTCATTCAGTTTCTCTATATCCAGTTTAGCATAATTACGAATTGTTCGTTTATGCCTAGAGGTTACTTTACGGGGTGTTTTTAAAACAACAAGTGGAACACAGTGGTCACTACAGACTGGTGGTAATACATCCACTGACTGAACAAGGTGAATGCAAGGAGTGAGAATTAAATCTATTGTAGTGGAGGAATGCTGTGTTATACGTGTGGGTTTATTAACGATTTCAAAGAGACTATTACTTGTCATTATGTTACGAAGATGCATAGGAGGCTGTTGGGAACAGTCAGCATTAAAGTCCCCTAAGACTATGTATTTCTTAGGTGTATTGCCAACTGTTTGCATAGACTGGTCTATTAAATTCCAATAAGCCACATTGGCATCAGGGGGTCTATAAAATGAACCTACTACAAGAGGCAAAGCCTTCAAGGCTCACGTCTGATTTTTATTACTATAGCAGGCATGGGAATTCCCATGACAATTCCCATGCCTGTATAGAGAGAATACTGTTATGTAGACAC
>CM065689.1:10153466-10170966 GCA_017654935.2 Phymorhynchus buccinoides
AAGATCCTCAGTGGTCTGATGAATCTTAAGGAAAACGCAAAGAAAAATAACTATGCATGCCACGTTCCATGCTATCATATCGGCAGGAGAAGTCTGGTGAATCTTAAAGCAGGGCTCCCCATTCTGTGCGTCTGTGCGTCAAATGTGCGTGACAGACGCATTAAAACTTCGGTACTGGGGGTGAAACAACGCACCATAATTACTACTGGGGGGTTATGAGACGCACTATAAATCTGCCCAGTGGGTGAGCCCGTCTCCCATTTCACCCTATCTTTCTTTCTCTCTCTCTCTCTACCCCCCCCCCCCCCCACCCCCCCCCCCTCCATTCGCTCACATAATCCCGGTCCTGTCTTCCATAAATAGACAGGACAAGCATTGGGTTAGAAAGAAAAAAACAATCTCCATTCACTAAACACACTAAACACTTCAGAGGCATTAGCACAAGGTGAAGGTCAGGTCATGATAGTACTTGATCATTCTAGACTGGTTACAAGTTCAATTACCTTTGACACATCCCCAGAGTCTACCACCCCTGTCATGTACCCATCATTATACAGTCCCCTTCCCTTTTACTTCGCCACTCTTCCTCTTAATTACCTTTCTGTCTGCAGTCCTATCAAGAAGTTTGTCTTTGTCTGCTTGCTTGTCCCCCCCCCCCCCCCCCCCCCCCCCCCTCCCTTTCCCCACTCCCCCCTTATCTCTTATGAGCTCTATCCTCTCTTCTTACCCTCCGCCCCCCTCCCCCCACCTCTCACCTCTCTCTCTCTCTCTCTCTCTCTCTCTCTCTCTCTCTGTAGACATAAATACAGGTTGGTGTGTGAAGGGTTGTGGGACCAAGAGTAAGGCGAAAGAGAGAGAGAGAGAGAGAGAGAGAGAGAGAGAGAGAGAGAGAGATAATTAAAGAGTGTGTGTGTGTGTGTGTGTGTGTGTGTGTGTGTGTGTGTGTGTGTGTGTGTGCTATTGAATGTTCAACATAAATTGTCATGCCTTGCTTGAAATTTTATAATTTTGTTGATTCATCCTCAATGCCTCAAACGAGGGCAAAGGATTAAAGTTCTTGATTCTTGAATGACGTGTGTGAGTGTGGCTGTGTGTGACTGTGTTGGTAACATTTGTGTGTCGGAAATGCCAGGCATGTAATGCTTCATACTGCCTGTGCATACAATACTTTACATTTTTTTGACAGTACCCACATGTCTTTATGCTTATTTTGTTTGGATTTTTCACCCTCTATAAGTTCACCCTGGGGGTGAAGAGACCCTCTATAGCTGCTTCCTAGGGGTGAAAATACCCTCTATGGTCAAACAAAATGGGGAGCCCTGTAAAGGAAAACGCAAAGAACAATAACTCTGCAAATCACGTCCCATCCCAAGTCACGTCGGCAGGAGAAGATCCTCAGTGGTTGTGGGATGACGATGTTTGGGATGGTCTGTACCAGCCGTTCGGAGATGCTTCACATATGATATGGGTTGTTGGACCACCTTTAGTGTGTGGGGTTGGGCTTTTTGGCAATGTGATGATATGTGTGACCATGCTTCGTTTGCCTGAGTCCAGTTTGGGTCTTCTGTTCAACGTTCTGGCGTGTTCTGACCTGCTGGTGCTGATGACTGGTCCACTGCATGACTGGTTGAATATTGTGTTTGACGCGGTTTCATTTCACCGTCTGGGATCCTGGCAATGTAAGGTAAGTAAGTGTCGTACGTGAGTTTTAAGCGCTTTATTAAAAAAAATGTTCATTACAACCGTACACGGTCAGAAAGAATGCAAGAATGCCGTAAAAGCCTATTACTTTATCCTCGATAAAAGTTTGTTTTGACTTGACTTGAACATACACATGCATCTATGCGCACATGCAGACGTTGTCCTGGTAGCAAAGGAGTCTAAAATCGTTCGTGTATGTTTCTTTTGGGTTTTTTCTTTTTGTCCTTTGCCGATCTACGATCGCAAAAGAGCATGAATTCGTTCGTGTATGTTTTTTTTGTTTTTTGTTTTTCTGTCTCTCCCAAGGACATCTCCAGAACCGCTTGACAGAATCGCTTCAAATTGTGTGTGGTGGTGTGTCACCATGAGAGGAAGGCATCCGCGCATAAATTATCGCCGTCGTGACCTTGTCCTTGGCGTGTGACCTTGAAAACCGAACATATTTAAGGGGCCATAACTTCCACACCGTTGGTCTTACAGTCTTCAAACTTGGCATGTAGGTACTTTGGCTTATGGCCGTTCTGATGATCGCATACCGATCAAGGTCAAAGTCAAGGTCCGGGAGATCGGTAGGCCTTGAAAGTGGTAGGGGTATATAAAGAGGGTTTTAAGCCATATTTTCCACATATTTACTTGACAGAAGCGCTTTAGATTGTATGTTGTACTGTATAACCTAGAGTAGAAAACATCCGAGCATAGTTAATCGCCATGCTGACCTTAGCCTTGAAGTGTGACCTTGAAAACCGAAATGTCCTTCTTTGCGCTATATATTTCTTGTCCAAGCTGTATCTCGTGAACTAGGACATAGAATCCCTTCAAATTTCGTGTGAGGATGTGGGATTAAGTGTATGACACATTCGTGTAAGGATCCCTCAGAAATACAATGTCGCCGAGCGGCAGACATGTTTCAGTTTTTCTTCACCCTCCTATATCTCGTGAACTACTGCATAGAATCACTCCAAATAGTGTGGTGGTTTAAAAATAAGAGTAGAAGACATTGCAGTACAAATTATGCCACATGGGATTTTAATGTCGCCGAGCGGCAGACATGGCTCCGAGATAAGTGTGTACACCCCATTGATTAAAGGTTTACACCACATTGATTAAGGGTGTACACCCCGCTAATTATCCTGGTACAGGAGGGGGGCTAATACTAAAATTAAAAGACATTGTCGCGCAAAATGTGCCATTGGGACTTAAATGTCGCCGATCGGCAGACATGTCTCAGCGTTAAGGGTGTACATCCCTCCAATTATGGGTGTGCATCCCGGAAAAGGATTTGCACCCAGCTAAGGGTGTGTAAGTGTATCACCCAAAGGACAAAAGGAGGACGGGGGCCTACGATGTGAGGGGAAGGGATGTACAGGGCGGGGCAGGTACAGGTAGCCGGCAAAGGACACAAGGAGGACGGGGGCCTAAGATGTGAGGGGAAGGGAGCTACAGGGTGGGGCAGGTACAGGACTTAGCCGGCAAAGGACACAAGGAGGACGGGGGCCTAAGATGTGAGGGGAAGGGAGCTACAGGGTGGGGCAGGTACAGGGCATAGCCAGCAAAGGACAAAGGGAGGACGGGGGCCTAAGATGTGAGGGGAAGGGAGGTACAGGGTGGGGCAGGTACAGGGCGTAGCCAGCAAAGGACAAAGGAGGACGGGGGCCTAAGATGTGAGGGGAAGGGATGTACAGGGCGGGGCAGGTACAGGACGTAGCCAGCAAAGGACACAAGGAGGACGGGGGCCTAAGATGTGAGGGGAAGGGAGCTACAGGTAGGGCAGGTACAGGACGTAGCCAGCAAAGGACACAAGGAGGATGGGGGCCTAAGAGGTGAGGGGAAGGTAGCTACAGGGTGGGGCCTAAGATGTGAGGGGAAGGGTGCTACAGGGTGGGGCGGGTACAGGGCGTAGCCAGCAAAGGACACAAGGAGGACGGGGGCCTAAGATGTGAGGGGAAGGTAGCTACAGGGTGGGGCAGGCACAGGGCGTAGCCAGCAAAGGACAAAGGAGGACGGGGGCCTAAGATGTGAGGGGAAGGGAGCTACAGGGTGGGGCAGGTACAGGACGTAGCCAGCAAAGGACACAAGGAGGACGGGGGCCTAAGATGTGAGGGGAAGGTAGCTACAGGGTGGGGCAGGCACAGGGTGTAGCCAGCAAAGGACAAAGGAGGACGGGGGCCTAAGATGTGAGGGGAAGGGAGCTACAGGTAGGGCAGGTACATTACGTAGCCAGCAAAGGACACAAGGTGGACGGGGGCCTAAGATGTGAGGGGAAGGTAGCTACAGGGTGGGGCAGGTACAGGACGTAGCAAGCAAAGGACAAAGGAGGACGGGGGCCTAAGATGTGAGGGGAAGGTAGCTACAGGGTGGGGCAGGTACAGGACGTAGCCAGCAAAGGACAAAGGAGGACGGGGGCCTAAGATGTGATGGGAAGGGAGCTACAGGGTGGGGCAGGTACAGGGCGTAGCCAGCAAAGGACAAAGGAGGACGGGGGCCTAAGATGTGAGGGGGAAGGGAGGTACAGGGCGGGGCAGGTACAGGGCGTAGCCAGCAAAGGACAAAGGAGGACGGGGGCCTAAGATGTGAGGGGAAGGGAGGTACAGGGTGGGGCAGGTACAGGACGTAGCCAGCAAAGGACAAAGGAGGACGGGGGCCTAAGATGTGAGGGGAAGGGAGCTACAGGGTGGGGCAGGTACAGGACGTAGCCAGCAAAGGACAAAGGAGGACGGGGGCCTAAGATGTGAGGGGGAAGGGAGGTACAGGGCGGGGCAGGTACAGGGCGTAGCCAGCAAAGGACAAAGGAGGACGGGGGCCTAAGATGTGAGGGGAAGGGAGCTACAGGGTGGGGCAGGTACAGGGCGTAGCCAGCAAAGGACACAAGGAGGACGGGGGCCTAAGATGTGAGGGGAAGGGAGCTACAGGGTGGGGCAGGTACAGGGCGTAGCCAGCAAAGGACAAAGGGAGGACGGGGGCCTAAGATGTGAGGGGAAGGGAGCTACAGGGTGGGGCAGGTACAGGGCGTAGCCAGCAAAGGACAAAGGAGGACGGGGGCCTAAGATGTGAGGGGAAGGGAGCTACAGGGTGGGGCAGGTACAGGGCGTAGCCAGCAAAGGACAAAGGAGGACGGGGGCCTAAGATGTGAGGGGAAGGGAAGTACAGGGTGGGGCAGGTACAGGGCGTAGCCAGCAAAGGACAAAGGAGGACGGGGGCCTAAGATGTGAGGGGAAGGGATGTACAGGGCGGGGCAGGTACAGGACGTAGCCAGCAAAGGACACAAGGAGGACGGGGGCCTAAGATGTGAGGGGAAGGGAGGTACAGGGTGTCGGGCAGGTACAGGACGTAGCCAGCAAAGGACAAAGGAGGACGTGGGCCTAAGATGTGAGGGGAAGGTAGCTACAGGGTGGGGCAGGCACAGGGCGTAGCCAGCAAAGGACACAAGGAGGACGGGGGCCTAAGATGTGAGGGGAAGGGAGCTACAGGGTGGGGCAGGCACAGGGCGTAGCCAGCAAAGGACAAAGGAGGACGGGGGCCTAAGATGTGAGGGGAAGGGAGCTACAGGGTGGGGCAGGTACAGGACGTAGCCAGCAAAGGACAAAGGAGGACGGGGGCCTAAGATGTGAGGGGAAGGGAGGTACAGGGTGGGGCAGGTACAGGGCGTAGCCAGCAAAGGACAAAGGAGGACGTGGGCCTAAGATGTGAGGGGAAGGTAGGTACAGGGTGGGGCAGGTACAGGGCGTAGCCAGCAAAGGACAAAGGAGGACGGGGGCCTAAGATGTGAGGGGAAGGTAGCGACAGGGTGGGGCAGGTACAGGACGTAGCCAGCAAAGGACACAAGGAGGACGGGGGCCTAAGATGTGAGGGGAAGGGAGCTACAGGTAGGGCAGGTACAGGACGTAGCCAGCAAAGGACACAAGGAGGATGGGGGCCTAAGATGTGAGGGGAAGGTAGCTACAGGGTGGGGCAGGTACAGGACGTAGCCAGCAAAGGACACAAGGAGGACGGGGGCCTAAGATGTGAGGGGAAGGTAGCTACAGGGTGGGGCAGGTACAGGACGTAGCAAGCAAAGGACAAAGGAGGACGGGGGCCTAAGTGTGTGAGGGGAAGGGAGCTACAGGGTGGGGCAGGCACAGGGCATAGCCAACAAAGGACAAAGGAGGACGGGGGCCTAAGGTGTGAGGGGAAATGAGGTACAGGGTGGGGCAGGTACAGGGCGTAGCCAGCAAAGGACAAAGGAGGACGGGGGCCTAAGATGTGTGGGGGAAGGGAGGTACAGGGTGGGGCAGGTACAGGGCGTAGCCAGCAAAGGACACAAGGAGGACGGGGGCCTAAGGTGTGAGGGGAAGGGAGGTACAGGGTGGGGCAGGTACAGGGCGTAGCCAGCAAAGGACAAAGGAGGACGGGGGCCTAAGGTGTGAGGGGAAGGGAGCTACAGGGTGGGGCAGGCAGACGGCGAAGCCAGCAAAGGACAAAGGAGGACGGGGGCCTAAGATGTGAGGGGAAGGGAGCTACAGGGTGGGGCAGGCACAGGGCGTAGCCAGCAAAGGACAAAGGAGGACGGGGGCCTAAGATGTGAGGGGAAGGGAGCTACAGGGTGGGGCAGGCACAGGGCGTAGCCAGCAAAGGACAAAGGAGGACGGGGGCCTAAGATGTGAGGGGAAGGGAGCTACAGGGTGGGGCAGGCACAGGGCGTAGCCAGCAAAGGACAAAGGAGGACGGGGGCCTAAGATGTGAGGGGAAGGTAGGTACAGGGTGGGGCAGGCACAGGGCGTAGCCAGCAAAGGACAAAGGAGGACGGGGGCCTAAGATGTGAGGGGGAAGGGAGGTACAGGGTGGGGCAGGCACAGGGCGTAGCCAGCAAAGGACAAAGGAGGACGGGGGCCTACGATGTGAGGGGAAGGGAGCTACAGGGCGGGGCAGGTACAGGACGTAGCCGGCAAAGGACACAAGGAGGACGGGGGGGCCTAAGATGTGAGGGGAAGGGAGCTACAGGGTGGGGCAGGTACAGGGCGTAGCCAGCAAAGGACAAAGGGAGGACGGGGGCCTAAGATGTGAGGGGAAGGGAGGTGCAGGGTGGGGCAGGTACAGGGCGTAGCCAGCAAAGGACAAAGGAGGACGGGGGCCTAAGATGTGAGGGGAAGGGATGTACAGGGCGGGGCAGGTACAGGACGTAGCCAGCAAAGGACACAAGGAGGACGGGGGCCTAAGATGTGAGGGGAAGGTAGCTACAGGGTGGGGCAGGTACAGGACGTAGCCAGCAAAGGACACAAGGAGGATGGGGGCCTAAGAGGTGAGGGGAAGGTAGCTACAGGGTGGGGCAGGTACAGGGACGTAGCCAGCAAAGGACAAAGGAGGACGGGGGCCTAAGATGTGAGGGGAAGGGAGCTACAGGGTGGGGCAGGTACAGGGCGTAGCCAGCAAAGGACAAAGGAGGACGTGGGCCTAAGATGTGAGGGGAAGGGAGGTACAGGGTGGGGCAGGTACAGGGCGTAGCCAGCAAAGGACAAAGGAGGACGTGGGCCTAAGATGTGAGGGGAAGGTAGCTACAGGGTGGGGCAGGTACAGGGCGTAGCCAGCAAAGGACACAAGGAGGACGGGGGCCTAAGATGTGAGGGGAAGGGAGCTACAGGGTGGGGCAGGCACAGGGCGTAGCCAGCAAAGGACACAAGGAGGACGGGGGCCTAAGATGTGAGGGGAAGGGAGCTACAGGGTGGGGCAGGTACAGGACGTAGCCAGCAAAGGACACAAGGAGGACGGGGGCCTAAGATGTGAGGGGAAGGTAGCTACAGGGTGGGGCAGGCACAGGGTGTAGCCAGCAAAGGGCAAAGGAGGACGGGGGCCTAAGATGTGAGGGGAAGGGAGCTACAGGTAGGGCAGGTACATTACGTAGCCAGCAAAGGACACAAGGTGGACGGTGGCCTAATAGGTGAGGGGAAAGGGAGGTACAGGGCGGGGCAGGTACAGGGCGTAGCCAGCAAAGGACACAAGGAGGACGGGGGCATAAGATGTGAGGGGAAGGTAGCTACAGGGTGGGGCAGGTACAGGACGTAGCCAGCAAAGGACAAAGGAGGACGGGGGCCTAAGATGTGAGGGGAAGGTAGCTACAGGGTGGGGCAGGTACAGGACGTAGCAAGCAAAGGACAAAGGAGGACGGGGGCCTAAGGTGTGATGGGAAGGGAGCTACAGGGTGGGGCAGGCACAGGGCGTAGCCAGCAAAGGACAAAGGAGGACGGGGGCCTAAGATGTGAGGGGAAGGGAGGTACAGGATGGGGCAGGTACAGGGCGTAGCCAGCAAAGGACAAAGGAGGACGGGGGCCTAAGATGTGAAGGGGAAGGGAGGTACAGGGTGGGGCAGGCACAGGGCGTAGACAGGGCAAAGGACAAAGGAGGACGGGGGCCTAAGATGTGAGGGGAAGGGAGGTACAGGATGGGGCAGGTACAGGGCGTAGCCAGCAAAGGACAAAGGAGGACGGGGGCCTAAGATGTGAGGGGGAAGGGAGGTACAGGGCGGGGCAGGTACAGGACGTAGCCAGCAAAGGACAAAGGAGGACGGGGGCCTAAGGATGTGAGGGGGAAGGGAGGTACAGGATGGGGCAGGTACAGGGCGTAGCCAGCAAAGGACAAAGGAGGACGGGGGCCTAAGATGTGAGGGGGAAGGGAGGTACAGGGTGGGGCAGGCACAGGGCGTAGCCAGCAAAGGACAAAGGAGGACGGGGGCCTAAGATGTGAGGGGAAGGGAGCTACAGGGTGGGGCAGGTACAGGACGTAGCCAGCAAAGGACAAAGGAGGACGGGGGCCTAAGATGTGAGGGGGAAGGGAGGTACAGGGCGGGGCAGGCACAGGGCGTAGCCAGCAAAGGAGGACGGGGGCCTAAGATGTGAGGGGAAGGGTGCTACAGGGTGGGGCAGGTACAGGGCGTAGCCAGCAAAGGACACAAGGAGGACGGGGGCCTAAGATGTGAGGGGAAGGGAGGTACAGGGTGGGGCAGGTACAGGGCGTAGCCAGCAAAGGACACAAGGAGGACGGGGGCCTAAGAGGTGTGGGGAAGGTAGCTACAGGGTGGGGCAGGCACAGGGCGTAGCCAGCAAAGGGCAAAGGAGGACGGGGGCCTAAGATGTGAGGGGAAGGGAGCTACAGGGTGGGGCAGGTACAGGGCGTAGCCAGCAAAGGACAAAGGAGGACGGGGGTCTAAGGTGTGAGGGGAAGGGAGCTACAGGGTGGGGCAGGTACAGGACGTAGCCAGCAAAGGACAAAGGAGGACGGGGGTCTAAGGTGTGAGGGGAAGGGAGCTACAGGGTGGGGCAGGTACAGGGCGTAGCCAGCAAAGGACAAAGGAGGACGGGGGCCTAAGATGTGAGGGGAAGGGAGCTACAGGGTGGGGCAGGTACAGGACGTAGCCAGCAAAGGACAAAGGAGGACGGGGGCCTAAGATGTGAGGGGAAGGGAGGTACAGGGCGGGGCAGGCACAGGGCGTAGCCAGCAAAGGAGGACGGGGGCCTAAGATGTGAGGGGAAGGGTGCTACAGGGTGGGGCAGGTACAGGGCGTAGCCAGCAAAGGACACAAGGAGGACGGGGGCCTAATATGTGAGGGGGAAGGGAGCTACAGGGTGGGGCAGGTACAGGGCGTAGCCAGCAAAGGACAAAGGGAGGACGGGGGCCTAAGATGTGAGGGGAAGGGAGCCACAGGGTGGGGCAGGTACAGGACGTAGCCAGCAAAGGACAAAAGGAGGACGGGGGCCTAAGATGTGAGGGGAAGGGAGCTACAGGGTGGGGCAGGTACAGGGCGTAGCCAGCAAAGGACAAAGGAGGACGGGGGCCTAAGATGTGAGGGGAAGGGAGCTACAGGGTGGGGCAGGTACTGGGCGTAGCCAGCAAAGGACAAAGGGAGGACGGGGGCCTAAGATGTGAGGGGAAGGGAGGTACAGGGTGGGGCAGGTACAGGGCGTAGCCAGCAAAGGACAAAGGAGGACGGGGGCCTAAGATGTGAGGGGAAGGGATGTACAGGGCGGGGCAGGTACAGGACGTAGCCAGCAAAGGACACAAAGGAGGACGGGGGCCTAAGATGTGAGGGGAAGGGAGGTACAGGGCGGGGCAGGTACAGGGCGTAGCCAGCAAAGGACACAAGGAGGACGGGGGCCTAAGATGTGAGGGGAAGGGAGGTACAGGGTGGGGCAGGTACAGGGCGTAGCCAGCAAAGGACAAAGGAGGACGGGGGCCTAAGATGTGAGGGGAAGGGAGCTACAGGGTGGGGCAGGTACAGGGCGTAGCCAGCAAAGGACAAAGGAGGACGGGGGCCTAAGATGTGAGGGGGAAGGGAGGTACAGGGTGGGGCAGGTACAGGGCGTAGCCAGCAAAGGACAAAGGAGGACGTGGGCCTAAGATGTGAGGGGAAGGGAGGTACAGGGTGGGGCAGGTACAGGGCGTAGCCAGCAAAGGACAAAGGAGGACGGGGGCCTAAGATGTGAGGGATAGGTAGCGACAGGGTGGGGCAGGTACAGGACGTAGCCAGCAAAGGACACAAGGAGGACGGGGGCCTAAGATGTGAGGGGAAGGGAGCTACAGGTAGGGCAGGTACAGGACGTAGCCAGCAAAGGACACAAGGAGGATGGGGGCCTAAGAGGTGAGGGGAAGGTAGCTACAGGGTGGGGCAGGTACAGGGACGTAGCCAGCAAAGGACACAAGGAGGACGGGGGCCTAAGATGTGAGGGGAAGGTAGCTACAGGGTGGGGCAGGTACAGGGCGTAGCCAGCAAAGGACAAAGGAGGACGGGGGCCTAAGATGTGAGGGGAAGGGAGCTACAGGGTGGGGCAGGCACAGGGCGTAGCCAGCAAAGGACAAAGGAGGACGGTGGGCCTAAGGTGTGAGGGGAAGGGAGGTACAGGGTGGGGCAGGTACAGGGCGTAGCCAGCAAAGGACACAAGGAGGACGGGGGCCTAAGGTGTGAGGGGAAGGGAGGTACAGGGTGGGGCAGGTACAGGGCGTAGCCAGCAAAGGACAAAGGAGGACGGGGGCCTAAGGTGTGAGGGGAAGGGAGCTACAGGGTGGGGCAGGCACAGGGCGAAGCCAGCAAAGGACAAAGGAGGACAGGGGCCTAAGATGTGAGGGGAAGGGAGCTACAGGGTGGGGCAGGTACAGGGCGTAGCCAGCAAAGGACAAAGGAGGACGGGGGCCTAAGATGTGAGGGGAAGGGAGCTACAGGGTGGGGCAGGCAC
Organism: Phymorhynchus buccinoides; assembly: GCA_017654935.2. Classification (NCBI taxonomy): domain Eukaryota; kingdom Metazoa; phylum Mollusca; class Gastropoda; order Neogastropoda; family Raphitomidae; genus Phymorhynchus; species Phymorhynchus buccinoides. The sequence continues at coordinate 10,164,365 of CM065689.1, forward strand.
AGGGCGTAGCCAGCAAAGGACAAAGGAGGACGGGGGCCTAAGATGTGAGGGGAAGGGAGCTACAGGGTGGGGCAGGCACAGGGCGTAGCCAGCAAAGGACAAAGGAGGACGGGGGCCTAAGATGTGAGGGGAAGGTAGGTACAGGGTGGGGCAGGCACACGGCTTAGCCAGCAAAGGACAAAGGAGGACGGGGGCCTAAGATGTGAGGGGAAGGTAGGTACAGGGTGGGGCAGGTACAGGACGTAGCCAGCAAAGGACAAAGGAGGACGGGGGCCTAAGATGTGAGGGGAAGGGAGCTACAGGGTGGGGCAGGTACAGGGCGTAGCCAGCAAAGGACAAAGGAGGACGGGGGCCTAAGATGTGAGGGGAAGGGAGCTACAGGGTGGGGCAGGTACAGGACGTAGCCAGCAAAGGACAAAGGAGGACGGGGGCCTAAGATGTGAGGGGAAGGGAGGTACAGAGTGGGGCAGGTACAGGGCGTAGCCAGCAAAGGACAAAGGAGGACGGGGGCCTAAGATGTGAGGGGAAGGTAGCTACAGGGTGGGGCAGGTACAGGGCGTAGCCAGCAAAGGACACAAGGAGGACGGGGGCCTAAGATGTGAGGGGAAGGTAGCTACAGGGTGGGGCAGGTACAGGGCGTAGCCAGCAAAGGACAAAGGAGGACGGGGGCCTAAGATGTGAGGGGAAGGGAGCTACAGGTAGGGCAGGTACATTACGTAGCCAGCAAAGGACACAAGGTGGACGGGGGCCTAAGATGTGAGGGGGAAGGTAGCTACAGGGTGGGGCAGGTACAGGACGTAGCCAGCAAAGGACAAAGGAGGACGGGGGCCTAAGATGTGAGGGGAAGGTAGCTACAGGGTGGGGCAGGTACAGGGCGTAGCCAGCAAAGGACAAAGGAGGACGGGGGCCTAAGATGTGAGGGGAAGGGAGCTACAGGGTGGGGCAGGTACAGGGCGTAGCCAGCAAAGGACAAAGGAGGACGGGGGCCTAAGATGTGAGGGGAAGGGAGCTACAGGGTGGGGCAGGTACAGGGCGTAGCCAGCAAAGGACAAAGGAGGACGGGGGCCTAAGATGTGAGGGGAAGGGAGGTACAGGGTGGGGCAGGTACAGGACGTAGCCAGCAAAGGACAAAGGAGGACGGGGGCCTAAGATGTGAGGGGAAGGGAGGTACAGGGTGGGGCAGGTACAGGACGTAGCCAGCAAAGGACAAAGGAGGACGGGGGCCTAAGATGTGAGGGGAAGGGAGGTACAGGGCGGGGCAGGCACAGGGCGTAGCCAGCAAAGGAGGACGGGGGCCTAAGATGTGAGGGGAAGGGTGCTACAGGGTGGGGCAGGTACAGGGCGTAGCCAGCAAAGGACACAAGGAGGACGGGGGCCTAAGATGTGAGGGGAAGGGAGCTACAGGGTGGGGCAGGTACAGGACGTAGCCAGCAAAGGACACAAGGAGGACGGGGGCCTAAGAGGTGAGGGGAAGGTAGCTACAGGGTGGGGCAGGCACAGGGCGTAGCCAGCAAAGGACAAAGGAGGACGGGGGCCTAAGATGTGAGGGGAAGGGAGGTACAGGGTGGGGCAGGTACAGGGCGTAGCCAGCAAAGGACAAAGGAGGACGGGGGTCTAAGGTGTGAGGGGAAGGGAGCTACAGGGTGGGGCAGGTACAGGACGTAGCCAGCAAAGGACAAAGGAGGACGGGGGTCTAAGGTGTGAGGGGAAGGGAGCTACAGGGTGGGGCAGGTACAGGGCGTAGCCAGCAAAGGACAAAGGAGGACGGGGGCCTAAGGTGTGAGGGGAAGGGAGCTACAGGGTGGGGCAAGTACAGGGCGTAGCCAGCAAAGGACATATCTGCCGCTCGGTGATGCCCTTGTTCTATGTTCATGTTTTACCATTCAAAACATCAAGAAGTTCAGTTGTCGACACAAACAGCAAAACTGTGGCCCTCTGTCATTTCAGCGGGAAGTGATCGGAAATCAGCATTAATCAGAGTCCAAGCATTGCCCTTCATTTAACATTCTGATTTGGTTGCATTGTGGATTCCCTCGTTTTCTTCTTCTCTGCGTTCCCAGGCCCATTATGGCCATACTGGGCAAATGCGTATGTGTCCAGTTTATGCGTACCTTAATCTAATCTGTATATCATGTGTAAGGTATGGACCATGCTGATCTACACCACAGCAGCGGTATCCTCCTGGATGATCGTGACCCTTACCATCCAAAGAGCAGCCTCTGTCCTGTGGCCTCACCGCATCAGCACCCTGTGGACAAAACCCACATCCAGAATCGTCGTGACGACTCTAATCCTCATCATCATTTTTATCAACTCTCATTTTCTTTACGGGTTCAATTTCGGTAGTGCTCATTGTGGTAATGCTTGTTGCGCTGATGCCTCTGAAAACTACGCCTGGTTTTTCTACATAGTTTGGCCTTGGATTGATCTGATTCAGTTTTCTTTGCTGCCTTCCGTACTGCTAGTCATCAGCAACGGTGTTCTTATCCGGACGCTTGTGGGTTCTGTAAGCAAGGGAAGACATCTTACCGTGCAACAAAACCGCAAGTCCAGGCAGCGAAAAGTGTCTTCTTTAACGGTCACTTTGCTGACCGTCAGCGTGTCGTTTCTAGTACTGACCACTCCCATAACGTTTTATTACGTCCTGTCTCCTTATTACGCGCTTAGTGGACACCCCATTGTGGACGGTCAGTATGTAGTGTTTCGTGGCATCAGTCATGTGATATGGTACTGTAACAGTGCCATCAATTTCTACCTCTACTGTTTGACTGGGAGCAAGTTTCGCGCCGAATTTGCCAAAATCTGTACTGATGTTGTCAAAGTCTGTCGGAAAAAATGACAGCGTATGTTTGGATCACAAATAATTATCTTCGCGATTTCGGCCACACATTGTTAGTGACATAATTATAGTTGGAAAAGGCTAACCAAACTCATATCATTTTAATAGAGCAGCAAATTCGGCTGAAAGACCTCTTATCATACACAGTATCCTGCCCCAACAATCATTTTAGAAAAAATCGACACAGCTTTTCAATAAAACGGTAAAAACTGACTTTGACACACCTCGATTGACCCCGATTGACCCCTCACATCGGAAGCAATTAAAAGACGTCCATGTTTGTTGGCAGTCCCAAACCATAATACCAAGCACTGCCATTCTTTGGCAGTCAGTGCAGCAGTGTATGCAGGCATGGGAATTGACAGAGACAAAAAACTCTGAAAAGCGGGGTTCTGGGGGTCAGGGGGCAACGCCCCCGGTGGGGGTCAGGGGGTGAAGCCCCCTGAAGCTGAAGCCCTATTGATAATTGAACTGTAAAAGAAAGCAATATAAATTAATAATTCACACTATCTTGCATATATAAAAAAAATATTCTTTATATTATCTTATATCTTTTTTCGAAATCTGTCTGTGTGTCTGTCTGTCTGTCTGTGTGTCCCTTATGCACAGGCCTCAACAGTTCTCACCAAATTTGGTATCAAGCATCCTTGGCACCCTCCGAAGGTCATGCCGTCCTTACTTTTCGGAAACCTCCGCCAAGGGGTCGTGGGGAGTGGGAGGGGGGGACCACACGCAGCTCGGATTTACTAACGGCAAGTGCGTGTGAGCTGTGAGCGGGGGGGGGGGGGGGGGGGGGGAGGGGGAGGGGGAGGGGGGGGAGGGAGGGGATGAGGGGGTCTGGGGGGAGGGGGGTCTGGAGGGGGTGGGATGGTCGGGGGGTGTGTGTGTGTGGGGGGGGGGGTGTTCAGGGGGGTGGGCTGGAGGGGGCCACAGTTCTCAACCGATCGACACCAAATTTGGCATCAAGCATCCTTGGCACCCTCGGAAGGTCATGCCGGTCCTTACTTTTCGGAAACCTCCGCCAAGGGGTCGTGGGGAGGGGGGGGGGGGACCACATGCAGCTCCACACGCACTTGCGGTTAGTAAATCCGAGCTGTTCGGGTTTGTTTCCTTTTTTTGTTTGTTTCTTTGTTCTTTTCACTGACGTTTCATTAACATAGGGTCTAAATCATACAGGTACTCAGATACACATACCCTCACTCCATTTATTCATGTAAATTATATGCATGCATATCTTCCTACACGCACACCCACAAACCCCCTTAAACGGACATTTGCACATATCATACACATACATTTTTGTTTTTTTGTTTTGTTTTTGTCTAAGATCACTGTAAGGTGGATAAACGTTAAATTAAAGAACGAAACACACACACACACACACACACACACACACACACACACACACACACACACACACACACACACACACAGACACACACACACACACACACACACACACACACAGACACACAAACGCACACGCACAAACACAAACACAAACACACAAACACACAAAACACACAAACACACACACACACACACACACACACACACACACACACACACACACACACTCCCGCACAGAGAGAGAGAGAGAGAGAGAGAGAGAGAGAGAGAGAGAGAGAGAGAGAGAGAGAGAGAGAGAGAGAGAGAGAGAGAGAGAGAGGGAGGGAGGGAGAGAGAGAGAGAGGGAGAGAGAGAGAGAGAGAGGGGAGAGAGAGAGAGAGAGAGAGAGAGAACTCGAACTCGAACTCGAAATGTTTAATGAGGATAAACTGAGTAAGCAGATAATAGCTTATTTTCATCAGGTCCTCTAAAATAATGACATATGAAATGAATAAATAAATAAATAAATTGCAAAACAAACTCAAATGGTTCAAAAGTAAGCAATGTAACAAATCCAAAGAACAAGGACAACATGACATATAAATCAACATTCTCACAATTCCTTTCACACACATAAATCATAGTTAAACAAGTAATCAATTGACAATTTTACAATATCAGGTAGTAGGAGCATAGCTACAGACATATGCGCATTTACTAAAATTATAACATGCACAATAGATAAGTTTAGAAAAGGGGAATGAACTGTTATAACCTTTCGAATAAATATTTATTAAAGCATCTTTTAAATGACAGCAATGTGCTTTTAGTTTTTATGCACTCAGGGATTTCATTCCACAACCATCCACCTGAGTATGTTAACGATGACATAAATAAGTCTGTTCTAGGTCGGGGGAGGAGTATGGTTTCTTTATTCCGCACCTGAGTGAGAGAGAGAGAGAGAGAGAGAGAGAGAGAGAGAGAGAGAGAGAGAGAGAGAGAGAGAGAGAGAGAGAGAGAGAGAGAGAGAGAGAGAGAGAGAGAGAGAGAGAGAAGAGAGAGAGAGAGAGAGAGAGAGAGAGAGAGAGAGAGAGTTCAGACTTCAGATACTTTATTTTACAAGGATAAGAATTTAGGCTGGGCCTAATCTTCTATTCTGTCCTTGGTTCTAAGCATGCAATGCATAACTAATACTATAAATGAACATTGAGACACAGGGAAATCGCCAACAGAAACAGCAACGATTAACAGTAATATAGCAACGACATGGTAGGTAGAGCATCAACATCAGCAATAAACACAAACAGAACAGAAAACTAACTGACCGAATAAACAAACAAACAAATAAATAACTGGAAAACACCTCTTTCACTACAAATTACTTCTGCTACTACCATTACTACTCCTACTACTATTACTGTTACTGCCACCATCACCACCATCAGTACTACACCATTACTACTACTACTACTACTACTACTACTACTACTACTACTACTACTACTACTACTACTACTACTACTACTACTACTACTACTACTACTACTACTACTACTACTACTACTACTACTACTACTACTACTACTACTACTACTAGTACTACTACTACTACTAGTAGTACTACTACTACTACTACTACTACTACTACCTCCACCACCACCATCACTACTACTACCACTACCACTACTACTACTACTACTACTACTACTACTACTACTACTACTGCCACAGTAATATAACAATGACATGGTAGACAGAGCATCAACATCGGTAATAAGAATAAGTAAAACAGAAACCAACCGACCAAACAAAGAAATAAATGAAGAAATAAAACAAATGACTTCCACCACAAGTTACTTCATTTACTACTACTACTACTACTACTACTACTACTACTACTACTACTACTACTACTACTACTACTGTTAATAATCGTAGCATCATAATAGCACAAGTAGCCTAATGTCAATCAAAGACTGAAAGAAGAAAAAAAAGCAAACATAATCAGAAAAACACAATTACAGCATTAGTCTAAGCAGACAAAGATTGCTCTTGTGTGGTGCATTAAGTGATCATATAGTTTTATTGGATAGGATTAAGGAGATGCCCCCACAAGTTATATTTGAAATTTGATACTGACGAAATTGCTTTTACATCTGAAGGCAGTGAGTTTTCTGAAAAAGAAAAGCTTGTTTTGTAAAGGTCAATGCGGGTGCGTGGAAGAACATATGTATCAGAACGATAACTACATGTGGAAGGAGTGAGGATATTTTCTAGGTATTGGGGTGTCAAGTTACTGTGGACTTTATACATTAAGACAGCTGTGTTGTACTGTAACTGGTGTTCAAGTGGTAACATTTCAAGATTATGAAACGTTTCTGAAGTTGACAGACGGATTAGCAGGATTAGGTTAATCGCTCTTCTGTGAGCGATG
>CM065689.1:10178466-10180966 GCA_017654935.2 Phymorhynchus buccinoides
CCCCTCTTTCTTTATCTACACCCCCCCCCCCCTTCTTTTCTCGAGCCACCACTTTAATTACCAGTTACCAGTTATCTCTTTGAAGCCCGATCTCCCTTCCCATCACGAGAAAGTAACACCCACAGTCGGCGCCCTTTGAAGACGACTCTTCCTTTCCCGATCCAGGAATGTCGGCATGTGATAATGATGTAACCTGTGCATGATTGTTCTGTACTACTATGCATAATACTAGGACATCATTTTGTGACTTGTCGACTGCTATGAACCAATGACAGGCTCTCATTGTTTGAAAATGGGAGGGGAAAATTTGAGTAGTGAGGAAAGTTAGCCTACACATACGCTCTCATAATACCTCCAAAACTTGGCGAAGCAACATTGCAGACTCAACCTCTCTCCCAGCCAGTCATAATAGCCCAACTAGTGAGTATTATTGACGGCTGGTGATTGAGATTTGTTTTGTTTGATCCTATTTTTGATCTAGATCCTATGTTCAATGATGAATAAGGAGTAGATATGTTATTGAAAAGAAGTGGTAAACATTCTGTTCTATTTATGTGCACTGATTATTTGTGTGTGTGTGTTTTTGACTTTAACTCTTTTGGTACCAGAACCGGATTTTATGCCTACTAACCCTTTTGTCTATTTTTAGTAGGAAGCCTGTGGGTTGCAATCTTGCACTTTATGATACCATTCCTTTCCAGGTGTTGGATGGAGAGTGATGTTGGCTTGATCACCTTTTATGTTTTACTGATCTCAGTTTGTTAACTGAAATTCAGTTTATTTATTAACTAGTGCTATTGTACAAGGGCAGCCTTCTAGCCGGTTGGGATCCACTAATTCCCTGCCGACTGAAGCCCCTTGTTTCTAAGCCATAGAGACCTACATCCACCTTCTCCTGTGATTATCAGCAGGGCATTGTGGGCAGGAAGATCATCCCTGACTCACACGCACCAAGACGGGAACGCCGCCAAGACGCCCCGCACCCAGAATCCGCGAGGAGACCACGCCTGAACCGTGCCATCCCGCGATGCCGTACCCGGAACGACTGGGAGCTACTCTCACCTGACGAGCAAGCCCAGCCAACCCAGCACTCGCTGATCCCTACGGAGGAACTTCAGCACAGCCATGAGCTAAGTCACCACGACAGTGCCAAAGAACACTAACTGGAAACCAGGACACTTAGTGACCCTTCTCGCTTGGGGCTAACCTTCTAGAAAGACAAAAGTCTTGTAAATCCTTTCGGATTTCATTGTTTTTCATTCATATTTTGTTTGGGCGCCATTGAGCTGCTTTATTATTATTGTTGCATAATCTTATGCAGATTTTGTGAGTAAATAAAATACAAGTGTCAAATAATTCTGAACCCTTTGGTCAGACTGATGAGAGTGGAAGTCTTGAAATTTCATGTAAAACCCTACTTCTCTCTGTCTGCCATTAAGAGCAAATCAACCACTTGTATTTCTTACAATCATACGAGCCAGAACCCGAGCACAAATATAAATTTATTAGATGAAAGGGGGCCGGGAAAGTTGCTCATCTCTCATACCCTAGAGAAGTGGGCTAAAGGCAAATTTTCTACTTGAACATTTAACACAGTAAGAGTCTTCCCTAGAGACTTAGCCTTTTAACCCATTACCTCGTCACAAAAAATACTGCATGGAAATACATGCAAAACTTCGCGAGATATTAGCGATTATGTGTTTTGGGGTTTGAACCCCGTAACTGGCGCGACCTTGACCTTACTGTAAAACTAAATACATCAGTGGATAGCTTGCATCTTGGCAAACTAGTATACCAAATTTGATGATGATAGCCTGAATAGTTTTTGAGAAAAACTGACGAATAGCCGGACGGACGGACGGAGGCACGCCGGACGGATCAGACAGAAACAATAGTTCCTGAACCTTCGGCTCGGGGACTAAGCTCGGGGACTAAAAACATACTTTGACCGTTGCAAGTTGGACCGTTTCGTTCCGTGATGAGCCCAGGTTTAGTTTAGATGTGACAGATTGAATGGAAAGAGCGCGATAATGTCTGGAATAGAACCATCCCATCCAAACTGAAACATCATCGGTCAGCATGGCTTCTATATGGTACGTGGAGGGTCAATTTTGGTGCAGCGCGGCATTTCCATGTAGGGCAAAAACTGACTTGCTTCTCAGTGCTAGAAAACAACACCTTGCGATTCCTAGCGAGTGTCGCTATGCAATGTGTGCTTCTTGTATTGCATAAAAAAGATCCCCAAGAGAGATGTAGAACTGAAGCTGGTCTTAGTTTCCTGGCCTTACCAGCTTCTTCACATCTCCCAGTTCCACAACGTCGTACCGTTTTAAAACGTCGTGTTCCTCAGGTAGGCCTAGGGGTTTTTTTCCACAGCAGAACGCAGTCATCACCTTGCTGATAAAGGAGTCACCTTGCTGATAAAGGAGTTCATTTTGTCTTCTGTGAGCCACTGTCTCCTGTCCCTCCGCTGGCTGCATACGACACAGCTCTTGCTCAA
>CM065689.1:10185966-10198466 GCA_017654935.2 Phymorhynchus buccinoides
ACCTAAACCTGAACAACGTTATTTTGGTGTTGTTTTTTTTACAGATGTTTGGGTTTGGATTGGTTTAATTTAGAGTCTGTCCTGACTGTGGTGATATTATACTGTAATTTGTTTTACAGACCCACAAAACAAAACAAAAAACATGTCCACCAAAAAGTCCTGTCCAGACCCAACTAAACAAAGAAAAATCATCAAGTTCTTTTGTTTTGACTCCCCACCCCCTCCCATGTTTTGGTGATTGTGATGAGATTAGTGTCCAATCGGTCAGAGACCCTTATTCCTAATTATTGTGGGAGCATTACTTAACAATATATATTATTTTTATCAAACAGAACCAAGCCCACAAAACAACAAACCATGTCCACGAAAATCGTCGTGTCCAGATCCAACTCAGCCACCAAGAACAGGCTGAGCTCCGCCTCCTCAACCGGTGGTGGGGTGGGCATCATCAGCGCCAATGGAGAACCCATGGAGGGCGGAGGGCGTGCCCAGTGGTCCCAACAAGCCTACAGCCTGGAGGACATCGCCGGAACCTTCTCCCTGCCCATGGTGGTGCGCTGCCAGGCCACCTCGGTTCTCATCCGGAGGGACTCGCCCCTGCCCCTGAACCTGGCGGACCCCATTCTGCTGTACTCGCGCAAGGCCATCCGGAAGTTGCTGGCCCGAAACGTGCTTCTGGACCCGGACACCCAGCGGTACACCGAGACGGACGAGACCATCGTCATCCCTGCTGATTATCCTGGTACGTTTTTAGGCCGGGTTCACATTAGACGCGTAAGTTCCGTACGGAAAACCCTAAATAAGTGGAAGAAGGAAGGATGAAAGTTTACGCATATTGGCCGCTGCAAGTAGGGTCATTAACGCCCTTGACAGTGAGAGTGAAACCCTTGTTGGTCAGTACTGAAAAGGGGCATTCACTCTTGCGAAAGACAGCCATTTAGTGGCCTCAAATAGGGTTATTGGCGAGAGTTAATCCCTTGTTTGGTCAGTACTCAACCATCTTCCCCCACCCACCAAGGGCATTCACTCTTGAAAAAGGTGTTCTTTGCAGTGGCCAATAGGGGAAATTCGGACACGTGCGCAAATCTTTTCCCTTTCTGTGTTTCACTTATTTATGGATTGCGCACGGGTTTCCGCATAGAATATCCGCTTATGTGTGTACACGTCCTGACACTGTGACAAATGCTCTTCTTCTTCTTCTTCTTCTTCTTCTTCTTCTTCTTCTTCTTCGATCGCTCAGACAGTTTCCTGTCAATTATGAGCGCAGATGCGTCATGCTGCCGTTATGCGCCTAAGAAACTGTTAGGCCCCGCAAGTCCGACTTCGGCTGGAGAAGGAAATCTTTTTGAAAGTGCTTCGTGAAATAAAAAAGGCAGGAGAATAGACCGGAAAGGCAGAAAGATAGTAGATGACAGTAAGCAAAGGGAAAAGGCAAGAGTCAAAGAGAGTGACAGATTAGAGGAAGTTACAAGCACAGAACTTCCAGAAGGTGGGGGAACTATTTATACAAAAGACCACCCGGTATCCCCACGGGGGCACAAATGGTTTTTATAGGTGTTTTTTTGGATAAAAGTGTTTAGAACAGTTAAAAACATCCACATTATCATAGAAAAGTATTTTAGGAAAGTATTTGGTGAAGTGTAAAGAAGAAAAGTGCATCGAAAAGTATATTGAGAAGTGTAAAGGAAAGTATATTGAGAAAAGTATGCTTAGAAAAGGTTATAGAAATAAAGTGTATGTAGAAATGTATTTACAAAAGTATGTAAAAAGGTATTAAAGTATATAGACAAATATGATTAGGAAAATATAGAAAATAATAGGTAAGTATATTTTAAAATTATGATTTATATTGTCCTAATATCTCTTTATTGTCGGTGTTGGTGTTTCTGTATGCTTTGGTCTGTGATCTCTCTCTCTCTCTCTCTCTCTCTCTCTCTCTCTCTCTCTCTCTCTCTCTCTCTCTCTCTCTCTCTCTCTCTCTCTCTCTCTCTCTCTCTCTCTCTCTCTCTCTCTCTCCCTCCTCTCTCTCTCCTCCCTCCCTCCCTCCCTCCCTCCCCCCTCCCCCCCCTCTTGCTTATACAACACCCATTTGGGGCTCGATCCTGCTGAAGTTATAAAACCTTGATGAAAATCTCTCCCTCTCCCTCTTCCTACCTCTATCTTGAACTGTCTAGATACGTAGATTTCTTCTCCCTTAAAGACCCACCAGATCACGTGTCAAAATCACAGGTGCTTTCCCTCTTATAGCTGGAAACAAATCTTGTTTTGACCAGGTCTCACTCCCGTACAAATGCCCCCAAATTCAAACCGAAACATCATTTTAAAGAGCAGCCTCAATTTGAAGTTGGGGGCATTTGTATGTGGGTCACAGCTACCCAGACAAAAAACCAAGGGACTTAATCGTGGTGGGTCAGTGTATCTTTAATCTCAAACAATGCAAGACAAGTACCAATGGCTGAAAACGCGAAAAGAAAAACAACATTCCTTCTCCGTTTTCCACCCCGCTGCCCCACTGTCCAGCCAATGTCCAGTCTACTGGGGCCATCCCCTGTGAGTGCGATGTTGACACAGGCTCAGCTGATTTCAGAGTTGAGTTGAGTTGAGAGCAGGTGAGCAGAACAGGACACGTGTTTTGGGCATGCGTTCTTCGTGCATTGAGATGAGCAAAGATGTTTAATGAATAGTAAAATGTGTGCTGGACTATGAAACGAAAGGTGTATTGCTCACTATTAGGCAAGTTATTTCAGTTTTCGTTGTTTGTTTGGTATCAGCATGTTTGTCCGTTTGCTTAATTAACCTAAAGTCAATTTCGAAAAGGTTTGTCCCTTACACATACATACATACATACATACATACATACATACATACATACATACATACATACATACATACATACATACACACATGCACACACGCCAACAGAGAGAGAGAGAGAGAGAGAGAGAGAGAGAGAGAGAGAGAGAGAGAGAGAGAGAGAGAGAGAGAGAGAGAGAGAGAGAGAGAGAGAGAGAGAGAGAGAGAGAGAGAGAGTCTTCAACCTGATGAAGTTGGCTGCCTGAGGCGAAGAAGAAAAAGAAGAATCTGATGACGAAGAAGATGAAGGAGAGAGAGAGAGAGAGAGAGAGAGAGAGAGAGAGAGAGAGAGAGAGAGAGAGAGAGAGAGAGAGAGAGAGAGAGAGAGAGAGAGAGAGAGAGAGAGAGAGAAAGTCTTCAACCTGATGAAGTTGGCTTCCTGAGGCGAAGAAGAAAAAGAAAAAGTAGGAATCTGATGACGAAGAAGATGAGAGAGAGAGAGAGAGAGAGAGAGAGAGAGAGAGAGAGAGAGAGAGAGAGAGAGAGAGAGAGTCTTCAACCTGATGAGTTGGCTTCATGAGGCGAGAGAAGAAGAAGAAGAGAGAGAGAGAGAAGAGAGAGAGAGAGAGAGAGAGAGAGAGAGAGAGAGAGAGAGAGAGAGAGAGAGAGAGAGAGAGAGAGAGAGAGAGAGAGAGAGAGAGACCTGATGAGTTGGAGAGATGAGGCGAAGAAGAGAGAGAGAGAGAGAGAGAGAGAGAGAGAGAGAGAGAGAGAGAGAGAGAGAGAGAGAGAGAGAGAGAGAGAGAGAGAGAGAGAGAGAGAGAGAGAGAGAGAGAGAGAGAGAGAGATGAAGGTGGCTTCCTGAGGCGAAAACGATATTTCATTTAACCAAGGAACAGATACAAGAGAGATAAGAAAGTTAGTTCCACCCAGCCTTGAGAGAGAGAGAGAGAGAGAGAGAGAGAGAGAGAGAGAGAGAGAGAGAGAGAGAGAGAGAGGGGAGAGAGAGAGAGAGAGAGAGTCTTCAACCTGTTGAAGTTGGCTGCTGAGGCGAAGAAGAAATAGAAGGTCTAGTAAGAGAGGAGAGCAGATGCAAGAGGAGAGAGAATAGAGAGAGAGAGAGAGAGAGAGAGAGGGTCTTCAACCTGATGAAGTTGGCTTCATGAGAGAAGAAGATGAAGAAGGAATCTGATGAGAAGAAGATGAAGAAGAAGAAGAAGAGAGAGAGAGAGAGAGAGAGAGAGAGAGAGAGAGAGAGAGAGAGAGAGATTCCATTGATAATTTTAAACAGAGTATTACCTGGACTCGATTTGAGAGCAAAGAGGGAGACATAGGGGGAAATGGGGAGAGAGAGAGAGAGGGGGGGGGGGGGGGAGATTGGTGCGGGGCCAAGGAAAGCAGTCGAGTACAGTCATGTAAATTATGTCAACCAGTAAGGTGTGACCATCACGTGAACCAGTTGTTCCGTCACGTTCCAGCAATCAGGCATCTCTTTCTGTCACATGTTGGTCCACGTGCTAGCAGGGTGTTTATTTCTGTTTGTAGTGTCGTTCTTGCGTACTACGCTTGTCAGTTTAGCAAAAACTTCTCATTATTTCATCTGTGATGTCATGTGCCAGCAGACATCTCTTTCTGTCACGTGCCTCTCCATGTGCTCAGAATGCCTTAGTGTCGCTTTTACTTGGTCGTCGATTGTCTTTAATGAGCAACTTAGGACGCGCATTTTATCGCCAGGGGGTAGTCAAACCAGTAGGGGTTTCGCGCGCGATATTCTCAGTTGGGCGTAGTGAGACTAAGAATATCGCGCGCTAAGCCCCTACTGGTCTGGCTGCCCCCTGGCGGTCAAATCATCGTCGTAAGTTGACCATTATGTACCTGTTTCTTAAGTCCTTTCTTTCGTGTGCTGATTAATTATGACATATTCTTTCACGTGTTTTGTGAATAGTCATTAGACTGTTTCACTAATTTGGTTTTACGAGTTCGTTAATTGTCTTCATTTGTGTGCCTGGCTCTGTAGTCATGAGTGTGTCTTAGACATTTAAAACGAGGATTAGTATGTAAATTAGGCTAAACAGCCAATCGTTTTGGGAGTTGAGACTAATTTACATATTATTCCCCGTGTTGACTGTCTAATTCGCACTCATGACTTATCACTTTGTCAGAAAGTGTTCACTCTGCCCTGTATTAATTCATGTGTTAACATACCTTAACATACCTTCACGTTAACATACCTTCACGTGTTAACATACCTTCACGTGTTAACATACCTTCACGTGTTAGCATACCTTCACGTGTTTGTGAACGTGCCTTTAGGATGTTTACTTTTTATATTACTCTACTTTTTTCTTTACAGCCTATAGTACTGTTTCGAAATGAAAACGGAAGTAACAGACGAGTTGTGTGCCCGTTAGGACACTTAGTTCCGGTTAGGAAATGCTGTAAACACGGCATGGCTGCTCCGTAATTGAAATAGAGGGGTGTTTAATTGCTCAGTTATCAGTTTGTAGATTTAATAATATTAAGTCCTGTTTCATGTTTCTTTCTTAAAGTGTTTACATTCGTTGACTATAAACAGTTATGTTCTTATTTGTTTACTTGATACGACCACATTAATACCCTAAGACTTGAAGACAAGAACAAAATATAGTTGTTGTTTAAGGTAGGTAACTTCTATTTTTTAATTCTAATTTTGAACCGGAACTACCCCAAACCGACTTCAAGACGAGACAGTAGGGAAAGATAACCCCAAAAGTCCGAATTATGAAACAGTGCTATAGTCTTTCTTTCTTTAGGGCCTATTGTCTTAAAGACCCACCAGGTCACGTGTCAAAATCACGGGTTTCGCGTGTTTTCCCTCTTATAGCTGGTAAGAAATCTTGTTTTGACCAGGTTTGACTCCCATACAAATGTCCCCAAATTGAAAACGAAACATTTTAAAGACCAGCCTCAATTTGAAGTTGGGGATATTTGTATGTGGGTCACAGCTACCCAAAAAAAAATCAAGGGACTTAATCGTGGTGGGTCAGTGTGTCTTTAATTCAGTACTGGCTTGTACTTTTACCAAAGCATCCATTTTTGGCTCACGTCGGTTTTTTAAAACAAAATGAGTCTATAGTATCGTACGTGTGTGTGTGTGTGTGTGTGTGTGTGTGTGTGTGTGTGTGTGTGTGTGTGTGTGCGTGCGTGTGCGTGCGTGTGCGTGCGTGCGTGCGTGTGCGCGCGTGTGCGTGCGTGCGTGCGTGCGTGCGTCCGTGCGTGCGTGCGTGCGTGTGTGTTGCGTCCGTGGCCCGACCTTTAACCTTGCGCTCCAAACTTTAACGTTGTCGTTTTCTCTAAAAATATAAGGTGTTGGAGGGTTAAAGTTAGCAGGATATTTGATTTTGACGTGAGCCTTCAAGTCATGATGATCAAAGTAGTCAGATGCATCAATAAAGGACACAAGAAAGACTATAATTTGTTGCAGAGATTACTGTTGTGCAACCTTTAACCTTGCAATCTCCAAACTTTTGTCGTTTTCTCTAATTTTCTCTAAAAATACAAGGCGTTGGAGGGTTAAAGTTAGCAGAATACTTGATTTTGATATGAGTCTTCAACTCACAACGATCAAAGCAGTCAGATGCATCTACAAAGAGCATAAGAAATACAATCATTTGTTGCAGAGATTACTGTTGTGCTGTACAGATCAGATACTCATACTGGAAAGAAGACTCTCCATTAGATATGCAAAAACGCTGTTTAAAAAGAAACATAAGACTTCAGGTGTGTACAAATAGGTACATTTTAACGTCGTTAACTTATATTTTCTGTAACAAAAGGGATGTACCGAGTGTGGGGCGTTGACGGCCCGGTTGTTTCGTTTTATTTGCGCCTTTGACAACTGTTGTTCGTGTTCATTCGCGCATCATCTCTGCCCATGCAATACTTATTATCGCACTTCCGGCGATAGCACACACAACAAGGCCTAGGCCTACAGATCAAGCCTTACCTCATAATCAAGACGACGTACCTAACATTTAGCCCACAATCATTTCAGTCTTGAAAAAAATATACGGAAAATCCAGTGTTCGTCGATTTCACTGCCTTCGACGTACGAATCCAGATCAAGTTAGGCCTAGACGATTGATCACCATGTCACCGTATCATGCCATGTGACCCGGATGGATGAGCGTGCAGGCTGCGACCTTCACCTTTGCTTTGTGGCAGAGGGGGGGGGGGGGGGGGGGATTAACGAAGCGAAAATAAAATATTAGGACTAAAGTATCTTACAGAAATGTTGATGATGTGGAACAAGTTTCTATCGCATGAACAATCAGTTTAAAACAGTATCAGATCAGGAGTATGGCCTTACGAATTCCGCAACTTCAATTATTAATTTTCTAAGAGGCTTAGACCTACAGGTGTCCGTAGACCCCCCTTACCCCGGCGGGGGGGAGGGGGGGGGGGGTGGTCACTATGTTTTTTCTGAAAGCTTGGTCAATATGCTTTTCAATTTTACTTGTTTGCCCAAAATAAAAATAGGGCTCCACTATGTTACATGCGCATATATAAACATACATATAATTAAATTTTAAAGAAAGAGGGAAAGGGGTAGGGGTAATTGAATGAAAAATGGTGTTTTACGTCCTCTCGGTCATACACATATGGGACATTTGTAAATGCAAAGATGGTGGGAATAATACTGGCTACAATGCCCGGAGGCAGTGCAACACCAGTAAAGTCCCGAGTTTTTAACAATATAGATAGGTGTAGCGGTAACCACGCCTCGGCTAAACCTCATCGGCTATGGTACCGCCACTTACATTGAGACACTGAGGGTAGGGGTCATTTAATGCACAGAAATAATTTAATTTACACAGTAAAATAAAAATGCATTCTGTTCTCAGATGCACAAGTGTCTACATAACAGTATTATAGTAATACAAATCAGACGTGAGCCTTGAAGGCTTTGCCTCTTGTTAATGTTTGAATTCACATACCAAAGCAACGCTGTCATTCTTCTGTTCGGTGTTCGTTCATGTGTTAGTGAAATGTCTCCACACTAACATTGAGGCGTTGTTTTTGCTCTCCATGTGAAGAGGCATTGTGTGCTTCAGCCTTGGGGCTAACTTTGGAAACCATCCAAAAACTCACCAACGCCAATCGGCCTGGCGTCCGAGAGAGTGGGACGTGTATCTTAGGCAATACACGAATCAAATGTCCAATACAAAACTAAAACATCTTATCAGAATCGTGTACGGGAGAGTACAAATATAGTGAACATAACTTGCCTGGCCTAAGATACACTCCCACTAGAGGCAAAGTACATATTTTTGTTATCAAACAGAACCAAGCCCACAAAACGAACCATGTCCACCAAAATCTAAGTATTTCACGTGAATCATGTCTCACAGACATCGTCACAATCGTTTCGTATTGGGGTCAAATCGTATGCAGTGTGACTGGGCTTTACAAAGTAGTGCTCTTCCAGAGGACATCTGTAGGGGAAGACGGGGTAAAAAGCGCATGGGCGGGTAAGAAGCCCACCCCAATTATCTCATGAAATAAAGAAATTTCAGTCAAATTTGCCCATGAGACGAATGCTAGACATTAACGCTCGTCTAATGGGCAAAATGAGACTGAAATTTGCTTCATTTCATGAGATAATTGGGGTGGGCTTCTTACCCGCCCATGCGCTTTTTACCCCGTCTTCCCCTATTCCCGCGTCTTGTGAAGGACACAAACTCAGAGCCTTTATGGCATTGAGTTCATCTAGCATTCTGTGCTTCATTTTTCTTCTACCCCATTTACGAGTATACTCGTAAACTCACGCCAACCATATCTGCCCGTTTACGAGTTAACTCGTAATACAAACCCATCTTCAAACTGAAGCGTCTAGCTTCGTTCTCATCCTCAAATTGTTCACTTTGGTAGCTTTAGCCTGTTTACAGACGCTTCCTTTCCGGTCATGCTTAGATTTGATCGATTTTGGAGCAGATATTTCATATTTTTAGTGGGGGGTTTCGATGATGGGTTGATACCTATTATGTCTGAGTAATAAAATGGCAAGTAAAGTTGTGTTTGGGTTGATTTAAGACTATTATAATGACAAAAATAGCGACTGTATCGAGCTTTTAGCGAATGTAGGTGAAGTAGAAAGCTCTACTTTCGATCATTTCATAAAGAACAAACAGTTTCTATATTACTGTTTTTTGTGTGTGTAAAAGAGTTATTTTTAGAACTACAGGCCGTACGTTAAATTCATGAAACTTTGTAAACTTTTAAAACACGCATTTGACAATAACACTTTAAAACTTTAAAGCAATACAGTGAATTGTTTCAAAGTTATAGCGACGACGACGAAAATGGTGTTTTACGTCCTCTTGGTCTGAATCAGACACATATGGGACATTTGTAAATACAAATATGGTGGGAACAATACTGGAGGCAATGCCCGGAGGCAGTACGAAACCAGTAAATTCCCGATTTTTTTAAAGTTAATACAGATAGGTGTAGCGGTAACCACGCCTCGGGTAAACCTCATCGGCTATGGCACGCTACCCTTGTGTTAACGTTAAACAAAGTTATAGCAATTTTTCTAAACATTTTTATAGCTATGCTCAGAGCTCTCCGCACAGCAGGGCCAGGGAAGATAAATGCGGCTGCACGGATGGGGTAGAAAGAGTTGCAGACCCAGTACGTCACGTGTCAAAAGCACGGTTTTCACGTGTTTTCCCTCTTATAGCTGGTAAGAAATCTTATTTTGACCAAGTGTTGCTCCCATGCAAATTGCCTCTTGCACGAAAACGAGACATCACTTTAAAGAGCAGTCTCGATCGTATACGAGGACAGTATGAATGAGGGCCACACCGACCCAGAAAAAAACAAGGGAATTAATCCAGCCGGGTTAATCCAGTGGGAAACTAACACTAAGACAAATGGTGAACGTTCATTTTCTTTCAGCGCCCCTTCTGTCTGAAACACCCTACCATATGAACTTCGTTCGGCTAAATCTTTCCAGTCTTTCAAAACCGCTCTTAAAACTCACCTCTTCCGGCAATACCTCTGATTTCTTCCCTGTCCTGTTTCCTGCCTTAAAATGATGTCCCCCACATTGTATGGGTGGGTGGGTGTGCGCGCGTGTGTGGGTGTGGGCGTGTGCGTGCGTGTTGTGGCTGTGTGAATGTTTGTGATAGTTGATATTGTAGTAGCTTATTTATGATTTATGTATTTATTTAAACAATTGTGAAGCGCCGTGAGCTCAAGAGAGAAAGGGCGCTCTATAAATGTTATTTATTATTATTTATAAACTAAACGTTGTTACTTTCTAAATTAAGTGTGTCGGTTTGTTACTTTCTAAAATAAGTATAACGGATTGTTACTTTCTAAATTAAGTATATCGGATTGTTACTTTCTAAATTAAGTATGTCGGATTGTTACTGTCTAAATTAAGTATATCGGATTGTTACTTTCTAAATTAAGTATGTCGGATTGTTACTTTCTAAATTAAGTATAACGGATTGTTACTTTCTAAATTAAGTATAACGGATTGTTACTTTCTAAATTAAGTTATATAGGATTGTTACTTTCTAAATTAAGTATAACGGATTGTTACTTTATAAATTAAGTATATCGAATTGTTACTTTCTAAATTAAGTATAACGGATTGTTACTTTCTAAATTAAGTATAACGGATTGTTACTTTCTAAATTAAGTATAACGGATTGTTACTTTATAAATTAAGTATATCGATTGCTACTTTCTAAATTAAGTATAACGGATTGTTACTGTCTAAATTAAGTATATCGGATTGTTACTTTCTAAATTAAGTATAACGGATTGTTACTGTCTAAATTAAGTATATCGGATTGTTACTTTCTAAATTAAGTATATCGGATTGTTACTTTCTAAATTAAGTATAACGGATTGTTACTTTCTAAATTAAGTATAACGGATTGTTACTTTCTAAATTAAGTATATCGGATTGTTACTTTCTAAATTAAGTATATCGGATTGTTACTTTCTAAATTAAGTATATCGGATTGTTACTTTCTAAATTAAGTATATCGGATTGTTACTTTCTAAATTAAGTATATCGGTTTACTTAACTTAGAAAGTAACAACGTTTAGTTTCCCACTTAAGCTTTAGTAGAACTTCAAAAAAATTAAGCACTGTCCACTACGCTAACTGTTCGCATGTTCGAAAAACTCCGGGTACACGAACCAATACCCTCGAAAACTCTTCCACCACTTACTACTATTATTCTAACAACTCAGCAGTAGTCTTTTTTTGCGTGCTTGCAGAAAGACAGACAGAAAGAAACGAAGGAAGGAAGGAAGGAAGAAAGGAAGGAAGGAAGGAAGGAAGGAAGGAAGGAAGGAAGGAAGGAAGGAAGGAAGGAAGGAAGGAAGGAAGGAAGGAAGAAGGGGAAAGAAAAACACGAGTGCACTATGGCGTAAGAATTGGAGCCGCCGGTTTCACAGAAGCACAAAATGGGTTTCTTTTTGTTTATTATTCTGCTTACTCAGGAGGAGGAGGGGAAAGGGGGGGGGGGGGGGGGGGGGGGGGGGGTGTGTGGGGGTTGGGGGAGCGGGGATGTGAGGGTTGGGAGTATGGGGTAAGGGGATGGGGAAGGTGTGGGTAAGAAGGGATATAGGTAGGGCATTGGCCTTGGGACCAGGTCCATTTGTGGAGTGGAACCTTTCGATGGGGGGAAATAGGGAGAGAGCGGGGTATATAATACCGTACCGGAGAACATGAATTGTGACAGGTTCAGTGTTCTCGGTTTTTATTTTTGTCTTTTGATTAGTTTCTTTGAAACCTTTGTGTGAGTGAAAACCCCTAACAACAAGAAAAGCTTTTTTTCTGTTCGCCTCAGTCTGTCTGACTGTTTCTGTCTGTCACCCTTCCTTCCCCCTCCTCCCACCTTCTCATAAACCAGGTGTGTTTTTCTGTCTCTGTTTCCTATAGCCTCTTTCTCTGTGTTCGTGACCCCCCACCCCCCATTTCCCCCTAAGTCTCTCTCTTTGCTCTCAAATCGATTCCAGGTAATACTATGTTTAAAATTATCAATGAAATTCTCTCTCTCTCTCTCTCTCTCTCTCTCTCTCTCTCTCTCTCTCTCTCTCTCTCTCTCTCTCTCTCTCTCTCTCTCTCTCTCTCTCTCTCTCTCTCTCTCTCTCTCTCTCTCTCTCTCTCTCTCCTATTGTCCATTTTGTCCAAACACTGCTGAATCAGAATTACATTTTATATTAGTGTACCCTCGATATAAGCAAGTCCGAGAAATGTTCATTCCAAACAAAAATATTATGCCCACCCAAATGCTTTCAGACTTACTTTGTTATTCTCTGATACACGAATGTGTTTCAAACTATCTTTATATTTGTCTAAAGCCTTTGCTATAAGAAATACTAGCATTGTATATGTTACATAAAAGGCAAACATGTATTATGTGCACGCACATGTCTCACTGTTCCCCTCCCTCTCTACTTATTGTTTCATAAACGAAATGTGCTTGTATCAAGAGTGACGTCATGCTCACTGTTTACATTATCTCTTGTTAAAATGTGTATATATTAATTATGATATTGTTCGCTTTTTGGTTTTTTGCTTTTCCTTATATATATCCATAATGGTGGTATGATGTTTTCGTCGGGATTGGGTTTATTTTTGGCTTTGCTTCAGTCGTTTCTTTTTTATATTATGATCATTGGATTTTCACCGGTACCCC
>CM065689.1:10205966-10208466 GCA_017654935.2 Phymorhynchus buccinoides
TTTGCCCAAGAGAGTGGGGATGGATCCGGGATAGCAGCTGCCCCCCTTCTGTTATCTGGCTGTCATTGTCGGAAACGACAGACTGGCGTACTGAGAAACTGAAGGCGGTGCATGCGAAGCAGAATGCATTTGACTCGAACATCTCTGACCAACTTGGCTTGGAGTGGAATAGCCTCCAACTATTAAGCCTTGACCGAGAGAGAGAGAGAGAAAAAACGAAAACGAAATTTTATTTAACTAGGGAAACATGAGATGAGCAACACAATGCTTTTATCCACCCAGCCCTGGGGTAAATAGAACGTTCAATAACAAAGTTAACTAACGCATGCACAAAATGTGAAAAGGCAAATGGGTTACAAAGAAACGCTTGTCAGAGACAGAGAGAGAGAGAGAGAGAGAGAGAGAGAGAGAGAGAGAGGGGGTGTCCTCATGGTATTAAGTCATACTACTTCTGCTGACCAAGTCTTATTTCCTAAGCCAGAGGTAATGAGTACCACCCCAGAGTGGAGAAATAGGTCGAGAGAGAATTAGGCCTTCCAGATTACGTCTATCTCTCGCTCCTCTCTCCTCTCTCTGCCATTTCTTCTTCTCTCTTCTTCTCTCTCTCTCTCTCTCTCTCTCTCTCTCTCTCTCTCTCTCATCTCTCTCTCTCTCTCTCTCTCTCTCTCTCTCTCTCTCTCTCTCTCTCTCTCTCTCTCTCTCTCAAGAATACTATAATTTATTGTTCGTAACGATGCGGGTACCAGATGGATGGTTTGTTAGTATGCTATGGTTTTGTATTCCTAGAAAATAATATTATTCGCAATGATGTTGGATGATTGGTTTGTTTGTTGTCCATTGCTTATTCTATTCTAACATGGAATAACATATATGCTTGCAAGGATGTAGGTTTAGGATTGCTAGTATGTTAGTAAAATGGTGTGTGCGTGTGCGAGAGAGAGAGAGAGAGAGAGAGAGAGAGAGAGAGAGAGAGAGAGAGAGAGAGAGAGAGAGAGAGAGAGAGGTGTTCCTGAGAGAGAGTGAGTGTGAGTATGTGTAGAGAGAGAGAGAGAGAGAGAGAGAGAGAGAGAGAGAGAGAGAGAGAGAGAGAGAGAGAGAGAGAGAGAGAGTGAGTGTAATTAAGTTTATACATGTATCCATGGGTAAATGTATAAGTGTGTAGGTGTGTATGGGATACATGTATAAGCTGTTTACTTGGAAGAAAGTAGAAAAAGTAAAGAAGAAAAGTTGTAAGAATAGGACTATTGAGCTATGTTTTTCATTTGTTCCAGTGTTGCCTACCTTGAATGTTAAATGGTTGTTCCCCCCTTGCCATAAGGGCGTTTGTTTGCTAATGGCAATAAATAGATTTGATTTGATTTGATTTGATTTGATTTGATCTCTCTCTCTCTCTCTCTCTCTCTCTCTCTCTCTCTCTCTCTCTCTCATCTCTCTTCTTCTTCTTCTCTCTGCCTCTGTCTGCCTCTCCCTCTCTCAGTCTCTCTCTGTCTTCTCTGTCTCGGTCCCTCTCTCTCTTTCTCTCTCTGCCCCCCCCCCCACACACACACACACTCTCTCTCTCTCTCTCTCTCTCTCTCTCTCTCTCTCTCTCTCTCTCTCTCTCTCTCTCTCTCTCTCTCTCTCTCTCTCTCTCTCTCTCTCTGCAATTTGACACACATTAAATGATCACGGGACGTTCCTGGTATTGCAGTACCTCCAGGATCAAAATCAAATGTCCCACAATGTACCCGTTTCAGGTCGAAGGACGTTAAACGGGCTTTCATTCATTCATTCAGGCAACGCCATGGCGCGCATCTGCGCTCCGGGGGCACCAAGAATACATTTGCCTTTTTGTTCTCTGTGTGTGTTGCAGGTCATTTCTTACGGCTGAGGTCCCGCACGGCCAAGGACCACACGGTGCACCGCACCATCTCCTCCCTGTGCATCACGGGCGTGCCCGCCTTCCTCAACCTGACCCAGCTGACCACCTTCCAGCTGCCGGTGAAGGGGGCCCCCAGCAACAGCTACCCCCAACTGGACTTCGCCCCGGGCAACGTCTTCATCCCCAACCGGGCCCTCCGCGGCAGCACCCGCATCAAAAGCGGGTCCATGCTGAGGAACAAGAGCTCCAAGCACGAGCTGCACTACCTGCACTGCCGGGACGAGCGTGACGTGCACGTGCTGATCCCCATGAACCAGCCCGGGGAGTTCGTGGAGATCCTGGGCAACCCTCACCTCCCCGGAAACGGCGGCAAGCTGAGCATGCGCAGTAACGAGATCCTGGCCTCGCAGAAGTTCCCCATGCTGGTGCGGTACGTCTACGGCGGCGGCAAGCCTCGGCTGACGTCCTTCTCCGGGCTGCTGACCTTGCTGGATTCCTTCGAGGAGTCGTCGCTCATCGGGTGCATCATCGACGGCTCGGCGTTCACCCTCATCGAGATCCCCCTCAGCTCCCCGCTGCTGTTCCAGATGGCGTTGAACAACACGGATCTGCAGCACATGCCGCTGGTGAAGCAGGCGC
>CM065689.1:10213466-10215966 GCA_017654935.2 Phymorhynchus buccinoides
GTGTGTAAGCTTGTGCAATTGCGTTGTATGCTTATGTTTCTTATTTTGTTCCTTTTTCAATATATTTTCAACAAAATTATTATGATAATATAAGAAAAGAAAACTTTATGTGAGCGATTATTATTTATATTTCATTTTTCAGTTATTTATTGTCTGTTTACGTATTATGTTTATGCAACTTGAAATAGCATGGAAAAAAATTTTCAATCAACTTTTTTTTAAAGAAGAAAAAAGACCAGAAAAGGGTGATTAAAAAGAAGAAGAACAAGTGCAACGCCGAGCGGCTGCAAAGTTCCCTCGCAGCATCGCCGAGCTACTCCGAAATCGGAATGTGTCGGCTGTACACATACATAAAAACGCATCAAAACAGCACGTAACTACATAAAAACGCATCAAAACAGCACGTAAACTGAATAGTTTTTTTTTATATATAGCCTTGGGGTTCGGACCCGTGATTTGAGCGCGCGCGATCATGCGCACACGCGCGCACAGAAAAATTCATGACAACTGTGTTATAGACCATTCATCAAGAAATTTTGTGAAAAAAACCGCATCGAAATACATGCAAAACTTCCGTAACTGGCGCGACCTTGACCTTAATGTAAAACTAAATGCATCAGTGGATAGCTTGCATCTTGGCAAACTAGTATACCAAATTTGATGATAGACTGAATAGTTTTTGAGAAAAACGGACGAATAGCCGGACGGAGGCACGCCGGACGGACGCCGCCGGACGGACGCGGCCGGACGGACCAGGACAAAAACAATAGTTCCCCGAACCTTCGGCTCGGGGACTAACAATAACAACAACAATTTGGTATTGTAGGGCTTGAATAGTTCGGCTAGTCAATCGTTTCTTCTTCTTCCAAACACGTCGCTACAACAGTAGTCTGGCGTAACGCTATGTTACGCCGGATACTAACCTCTTTCTGACATAATATTGTTATTTTGAACACTGTCCCGACTGCTTTTGCTGTGTTACGTTGGGCATTGGGTTTTTTCTGTTTCATAAACATTGCCCTGTTATAGGCTATCTTTTATGCTATTGTATGTGAATTAGGAAGTATATGTGTGTGCGTGCGTGACTGAGAGAGAGAGAGGAGAGAGAGAGAGCGAGAGAGAGAGAGAGAGAGAGAGAGAGAGAGAGAGAGAGAGAGAGAGAGAGAGAGAGAGAGAGAGAGTGAGTGAGAGAGAGGGAGAGAGAGAGAGAGAGAGAGAGAGAGAGAGAGAGTAGATAGTGAGAGAGAGAGAGAGTAGATAGTGAGAGAGAGAGTGTGTGTGTGTGTGAGAGAGAGAGAGAGAGAGAGAGAGAGAGAGAGAGAGAGAGAGAGGAGAGAGAGTGAGAGATGAGAGAGAGAGAGAGAGAGAGAGAGAGAGAGAGAGAGAGAGAGAGAGAGAGGAGAGAGAGAGAGAGAGAATACATATTGTGTGAGTGCGAGCATATTTGCAAGCAATATTATATATAGTTTGTTTACACTTTGTTGTTGTTGGGTGGGATGTTTTTTAATTATTGCATGCTCATTTCTCCTCATTTATTTATTTATTTGTGTTATAGATGGCTTGATGTAAAAAAAAAAAGCAAACATTATTGCTTATTCAATGTAAATATAAAAGAATGATGAAGAACGTTTTCACATCTATTAGGATATGGTAGTGTAGGAAGACGGGGTAAAAAGCGCATGGGCGGGTAAGAAGCCCACCCCAATTATCTCATGAAATAAAGAAAATTTCAGTCAAATTTGCCCATGAGACGAATGCTAGACATTAACGCTCGTCTCATGGGCAAAATGAGACTGAAATTTGCTTCATTTCATGAGATAATTGGGGTGGGCTTCTTACCCGCCCATGCGCTTTTTACCCCGTCTTCCCCTATGTATTTTGTTAATAGTGCTGCTGCGGTTTAAAGAGGTTAAACTTGGTAAGCTATGTCTGTTAGCCAATTGTTGAGTTTATAGCCTTTATTATATTATAATAGGCTTCATCAACCAGAGCCACAACCAGAACCAGTGGGAAAAAACCCACGTAGCCAAGACGGTGTGGGGATGTATCCTGGGCAAGGCCTCTCTACAATAAGCAGATTCAAATAGGCCTTCCATTATAGAATACCTGCTGCCTTCTCTGCTGTCATGTGAAATTAGTCATAGACGGAAAGGACACGATTAAGGCATAACTTATCATACATACATGTCTGCCGTTTACATAGAGAGCAAAACATTGCCGGAACTGTGTCAGTACTGTCGTCAAAACAGCACCCCCACCCCCCACCCCATTAGACACCCCCTTTCTTCAACACCCCCCCCCCCTCCTCCCCTACACTTTCTTCCTTCCTTCCCCATCTCTTTCACGTTGTTGCATTTTTAAAAGGTGTCTGTCCACCCCCAGCACCCCCACCCCTCTCCACTGATATCATAATCATTCACATCACACAAAAATAATGCCACGCGGCGCGCGCGCCTGTGTGTGTGTGTGCATGCGAGCGGTGCGCGCGCGTGCCTGTGTG
>CM065689.1:10220966-10225966 GCA_017654935.2 Phymorhynchus buccinoides
AGAAACTCTAGAGAAATGCAGTGAGCAACAACTCTGAAGAAACTCTTGGGAAAGGCAAGGAACAATAACTCTGGAGAAACTCTAGGGAAACGCAAGGAACAATAACTCTAGACAAACGCTAGGGAAATGTGACATTACTGTTATAAAAACAGGTAACACATGCAGAGAAAGCATAAGCAGCGTTACACGTCTGTATTGTTACATATTCGGGACTTTCCTGGGCATTGCCTCCAGGATCGTTCCCACCATCTTTATATTTACTACTGTTCTATATGTGTCTGTTCCAGACCAGAGGACGTTAAACAGATTTTCATTCAGAGAAAACCAAAACAAGTGCAACGCCGAGCAGCCGTGCAAAGTCCCCTCGCAGCATTGCCGAGCTACTCCGAAATCGGAATGTGTCGGCTGTACACATACATAAAAACGCATCAAAACAGCACGTAACTACTAACGCATCAAAACAGCACGTAACTAAATAAAAAAAATTATATATAGCCTTGGCCCGGGGTTCGGACCCGTGATTTGAGCTCGTGCGATCATGCGCACACGCGCGCACAAAAAAATTCATGACAACTGTGCTATAGACCATTCATCAAGAAATGTTGTGAAAAAAACTGCATTAAAATACATGCAAAACTTCGCGAGATATTAGCGATTATGTGTTTCGGGGTTTGAACCCCGTAACTGGCGCGACCTTGACCTTAATGTAAAACTAAATACATCAGTGGATAGCTTGCATCTTGGCAAACTAGTATACCAAATTTGATGATGATAGACTGAATAGTTTTTTTAGAAAAACGGACGAATAGCCGGACGGACGGAGGCACGCCGCCGGACGGACGGACACCGGACGGACGGACCAGACAAAAACAATAGCTCCCCGAACCTTCGGCTCGGGGACTAATGAAAACACCAACTATATTTATCCGTGTAGCAACAGATCCCAGCCTCTATCGATTGACAGACAATAAACCTGTACACATGAGGTCAACATGGATTTTGCAACACACAGACACACACACACACACACACACACACACACACACACACACACACGCACGCACGCACGCACACACACACACACACACACACACACACACACACACACACACACACACACACACACACACACACACACACGCACACACACACACACACAGCGTGCACGCGCGCCTCTGTGACTATAAAGTACCTAGCAATACCTAACAATACACACACACACACACGTACACTGACATGCACATGCGCACGCACGCGCACGCGCACGCACACGCACACACACACACACACACACACACACACACACACACACACACACACAATCTCTATTAACGTAACTACGTTGCTGTATTATTGAGTTAAGCATAAACATGTGCACATCTGGCCATTGACGGAGCAAGGATTTGCATGTTTGTGTTCGATGCTCCCAATCCCACCGCTTTAGCTTTAGCATGACTTCACCAACGACGACACCTCAACGTGCAACCTGGAACCCCTACCACCGATGATGACCATGATGACCACCAGACCACCGACACCGGCCTAAACCACCACGACGGCACCCACCGTCCTCCCCGAAATCCATCTCAGACCCTCCCACTAACGACCATCAACCGCTCAGCGGCCATCTCCGCATCCACCACAGCACCGGTGTTGCGTAAAATATGTTACCCATGAAATAAATACTCTTTTCATTATTCAAATTGCTGTTTGGGAAAGATTCGCCCCTAAATGCATTCAGAAGATTCATCATTAAATACTGAGAAGTCAGGGATATTTTTCTTATTTTTTTTATTTTATTTTATTTTATTGCTGTCCCATCTTCTGGGCTGTACAGTGGCGTTGCTCCCACGCCGCTCGTTCCGAATCCCAATTCGCAGCTACACCCGGGTTTGTTCAAGTCGCAGAAACCGAGACCAGCAGTCCAAGGGGAGAGAATTTATGTTAGGCCGTCAGGAGGCAACCAACCGAGGAGACACTGCACTTCTGCTGAGTCACTTCGGTGGAGTTCAGTGGAGCCTGTTCAGGACACCACCTACTAAGCCCCCTACTGACGACACTATTCTCTTAGTCGCGGAGCCAGCGTGAGTGAGGTCCTCCTCCGAGGGCGCCACCACGACCGTCCACCGACAGCTCCCCAGAACACACTGATCCCAATGACTTTGACCCGAACGCACCAAGGCACAGACTGGATTGGAAACCGAAACTGAGGTCACCATGAGAGCAGGGCATGCAAAGCCACAGAATTTGAGACATTGTTTTTAATTTTATGATTGATGGAAAATGAGGCCGATGATAACGATGATGATGATACTATGGAGTTCCGTATCGGTCTGAGACTGCATGGCAGGGCTGTACTCTACGCTTCCTTTCATAATGATATCCCGGCGTTAACCAGGCCCGAGAACTACAGACACCTGCAGTGTTGGTCTTGCAATTAGAGCAACACTCTCAGAATCGCATCCGTTAAGCGGATGAAACTCGACTGTGTGGTTTCAGTCTTCCCATTGAGCCCAATTATTATTTATTTTTATTTGCACGGATGGTTGTTCATATCGTCCGCCATTTTGAAAAATACGAAACTAATTGACATGGCTTTGTACATCGACTTATCGGCAAAAATGTAGATTTACACCCTCCCGCTCTATTTCTTGGTTCTTTCTGTGTAGATTGAGCACTTAAATATCAATACTTTAAATAATAGTTGGCTTATTTATCACATGAAAGAAGAATAGCTCTAGTGCGGTTTTGAAGGGTACTTATTTCACGGTAGGTACTTATTTCTCATGACACCGGAACCACACGTCTCTAATAAGGCGCACGCCATGAGGACGTAAAATATCTTCTCATTGCATTGAAGGCTACCGCGCAGGAAGAACTGTCACGAAGGGTCAAAACCATAAGGATGTAAATCTTTCTACCTACCTACCTACCTACCTACCTATCTAGGGGTAGGTCCCGATTGCCCCGTTCCCATCTCGCCCCCTTTCTTTGATCTTCACCGCGGGCCTTCTCGCTTCCACTTCTGTTGCGTTACACTGGACAAAGGGTGAGATGGAAGGGAGGGCGGAATTCAACCGAATATACCATGCAGCCTACGGTCGAATATGCCATGCAGCCTACAGTCGTATATACCATGCAGCCTACAGTCGAATATACGGTGCAGCCTACAGTCGCATATACCATGCAGCCTACAGTCGAATATACCATGCAGCCTACATTCGAATATACCATGCAGCCTACAGTCGAATCTACGGTGCAGCCTACAGTCGAATCTACAATGTAGCCGTACAGTCGAATATACCATGCAGCCTACAATCGAATATACCATGCAGCCTACAGTCGTATATACAATGCAGTCTACAGTCGAATATGCCATGCAGCCTACAGTCCAATCTACGGTGCAGCCTACAGTCGAATCTACAATGCAGCCTACAATCGAATATACCATGCAGCCTACAGTCGAATCTACAATGCAGCCTACAGTCGAATATACCATGCAGCCTACAGTCGAATATACAATGCAGTCTACAGTCGAATATGCCATGCAGCCTACAGTCCAATCTACGGTGCAGCCTACAGTCGAATCTACAATGCAGCCTACAGTCGAATATACCATGCAGCCTACAGTCGAATATACCATGCAGCCTACAGTCGAATAATGCAGCCTACAGTCGAAAAATAGCATTGCAGCCTACAGTCGAATGTAAATTGTAGCCTACAGTCGAAAAATTACATTGCAGCCTACAGTCGATTGTACAGTGCAGCCTACAGTCGAAATATTGCACTGCAGCCTACAGTCGAAAAAACCCACACCCATTGCAGCCTAGTCGAAAAAAGCGGGATAGGGCAAGATGGGAAAGGGCAAACCGGGACGTTTCCTAACCTACGCACTGTGTGGTCATAACAACTCCAGGTGTTCACGTGCTTTGACCTACTTTCTGCGCTCAGTCGTCGATCTAAAAACATCGATTTCACATACACTCGGACCTCTGCAGTCTTGTACTTTAGACACCTTCAAAATTTCGCATTAAACCCGAGAAGCAACACTCTGCCATTTTCTGGGGGAAAGGATAGGGTTAGGATCAGCCTAGGATTGTTTTCATACACAAACTGAAAGAAGCAGACTGAGATTGAGGGTGGTAAACACGAGGGGGGGTTCCTCTAGCATTGATCTTGCCCAACGTGTGTATTGTATTGTATTGTATTGACGGGCAGGAGCATTTGACGACCTCACAAGTCTAAACGAACAGCGGGGGTACTTTGCAATTGGAATGAAGGTCTGTGTGATGCTTTTCTGTGTCTTGTCTGTCTGTCTGTCTGTCTATTTCCATTATCGTGTTTGCTTGTCTGCCGGTCGATTCTCTCTCTCTGTCTCTGTCTCTGTCTGTCTGTCTGTCTGTCTCTCTCTCTCTCTCTCTCTCTCTCTCTCTCTCTCTCTCTCTCTCTCTCTCTCTCTCTCTCTCTCTCTCTCTCCTTCTCTCTCTCTCTCTCTCTCTCTCTCTCTCTCTCTCTCTCTCTCTCTCTCCTCTCTCTCTCTCTCTCTCTCTCTCTCTCTCTCTCTCTCTCTCTCTCTCTCTCTCTCTCTCTCTCTCTCTCTCTCTCTCTCTCTCTCTCTCTCTCTCTCTCTCTCTCTCTCTCTCTCTCTCTCCCCCCCCCCCTCTCGATCTCTGTTTTTCTCTCTCTCTCCCTCCCTCCCTACCTCCCTCCCTCCATCCCTCCATCCCTCCCCCCCCTCTCTCTCTCTCTCTCTCTCTCTCTCTCTCTCTCCCTCCTCCCTCAATATGCGATAAAAAATATGTTTGTGGTTTTGTAATGCATTCTGTATTTATTATTAGTTATATGCCATTGTTCATTCTCCCCCTCCCCACTGTTGCCTTGTGACATGGGCAGAAGGCCTAGTCAGTAAACTGAGTTGAGTTGAGTTGAGTTGAGTTGAGTCTCTCTCCCTCCCTCTCTCTCTCTCTCTCTCTCTCTCTCTCTCTCTCTCTCTCTCTCTC
>CM065689.1:10230966-10255966 GCA_017654935.2 Phymorhynchus buccinoides
CACACAACACACACAGACACACACACACACACACACACACACACACACACACACACACACACACACACACACACATTGCTACTGGTGCTGCTGCTGATGTACGTTAATATCTAATATAAAAATAATGACCATTTCAATCAATCGTAATTGACTTTGCACTCGAAAAGATTGTTTTTTTGTTTCTTCCTCTCTCTTCTAATAGGTACCGATAACTAAGGACATGTTCATAATGTTTTTATCAATCTTTAGACAATTATTCTTTCAATTCCTGATAACCTTTATAAAAGACTCCAGGGATTATCCTAACAGTCGAAGCACTTGAACACCATGGTACAAATGCATCAGCTAGGGATGAGAACGTGACATTACCTGTGTGACCGTTTTTTTTATTAACCCGCCACGTGGGCAGCCACACTCCGTCTTCGGGGCAATATATTGTATAACATTGACAGCTTTAAAAAAAAACATCCGTCAAAAACAAAGCGAAAAAAAAAAATCTTTTGAGGCGAATATTTAACCATAGAAATGGGATCTTCAGCGGTCTGTCAGAAAGTCATACGATAGTGGTTTCGATCAGACCACAGTATTACAATTGTAGATTAGGTAACAAAAATACTATCGGGTTATTTATATCATGGACACTACCATATAGAATCCGTGTTTATGTCTAGCCTGCACGCGGATCTTGTGCCTCATATATAATAGGCCTAACTGTCTGTCTGTCTGTCTGCCTGATTCGATTTGTGTCCGTCAGTCTGACTGACTGACTGACTGACTGGCTATCTGTCTGTCCTTGTGAATTGTGAAAATCATACGATCGCAAACGTGGCTCGCATGATGAATAATGCTTTTACATTTATGGTCCTGTTTGAACGTGTGTGTCAGTGTGTGTGTGTGTGTGTGTGTGTGTGTGTGTGTGTGTGTGTGTGTGTGTGTGTGTGTGTGTGTGTGTGTGTGTGTGTGTGTGTGTGTGTGTGTGTGTAAGTGTGTGTGTGTGTAAGTGTGTGTGTGTGTGTAAGTGTGTGTCTGTCTGTCTCTGTGTGTGTGTGTGTGCGTGCGTGCACGTGCGCGCTTCAGTCTCTCTCTCTCTCTCTCTCTCTCTGTCCGCTGTGTAATGTCAGCATTCAGAGAGAGAGAGAGAGTATGTGTGTGATGGTGGGGGTGGAGGGTGTGTGTGTGTGTGGGGGGGGGGGGATTAACAAACAATAAACTCGATGCAATATTTTGATGACAGCCTACGCAAAACAAACTGGTGTCAAGTTCAGAGTTTAAGTCAGTGATCACATAGGCCTACACACACATCACGCACACACACACACGCGCGCGCACGCACGCACACGCACGCACGCACGCACGCACACGCACACGCACGCACACACACACACACACACACACACACACACACATCAGGCAGGCAGGCACGCACACTCACATCACGCACGCACATATTCACACACACACACACACACACACACACACACAGACACATCACGCGCGCGCGCGCGCACACACACACACACATATACACACATACACACGCACAGTGCAATATGAGAGGTTATAGTGGTCATAAACAATGTTTGGTTTAAATACATTCTTATTCAGATCAACAGGGCACATATACATCAATACATTGTCAACATAACTGAGCAGCAACACGCTTGAAGCTTATACTGTGCTCGCTATCTACATGACAGAATGTTGGACACAACCATATAACCCAGACAATGTTTAAGGGGGGGGGGGGGGGGGGGGTGCTAGGCCTGTGTATGTGTGAGCATTGAAATTATTAATTAATTCTTCATTTGAATAAATAAAGGAAATGTCCATGTCAGTTTACTGATCGACATAGGGTTATGGCATATCACGACCACATTGGGTTAGTGCTAAATAAATGATGATGATGATGATGATGATGGAGATGAGGATGATGACACACACACACACACACACACGAAACTTATGACTTAAGATGACACACACACAGTGACACACTCAACTCGACACTCAGTCAAAGTCAAAGTCATACACCACCACACACTAGAAACAGCTAGCCCTACTCTTGGTTTACAAACACCCAACCTGCGTTGAGATTCAGTGTTGTTTTTCGAAAAGAATGCGTCATTCTAAGAAAAAATTACTTTCAGTTTGCAGTTAAACCGGTTCACAGTAACTCGAACCGGATTTTCGAACCGCGAAAGTTTAGCACCGGTTTTTCTGTCCCCCCCCCCCCCCCCCCCCCCCCCCCCCCCCCCCCCCCCCTCTAGTGGGTGGGGCTGCATGTTGTTTTTGTGTGTGAGACCTGATCGGTCTGGCAGGCACCCAGATTGCAGGCAGCAATTAGGCAAGTGCTAACTATAAAAGGTATAATTAGAATTACTGCGTCAGTAGGGAGTCAATTTGTCATTGATCCTTTCTGCAATGCATGGTGAGGGCTCAGTTAATTATTATGATAACGTCATCTCCGCCAAGACAAGTTTATTCATTAGTTATTCAACTTATTGGTTATTGTCCGTCTCTGTGCAGACTATAATAGTGCTACACTCTCTCTGGCCTCTTTCTCTCTCTTTTGTTTGTCTATTTACTTACATAGGCCTCACATTTGCGTTAATAATAATGGACATATTTGCATTGACGATACATCAATTCTTTCTTTATTTCCTTCTGTCTTTCTTCGTGGTTTTTCTTCTTTTTTGTATATTTGTAAAAAAAATGTAACAAAAAACAACAACAACCGTTGTTATTGTTGTGTGTGTGCGCGCGCGCGCGCGCGTGTGTGTGTGTGTGTGTGTGTGTGTGTGTGTGTGTGTGTGTGTGTGTGTGTGTGTGTGCTTGCTTGTGTGTGTGTGTGTGTGTGTGTGTGTGAGTGTGCGCGTGCATGCGTCGCACGCGGCGTATGTGTAGTAACGCTTAGAACACGCTATGTAAACGGATTTTGTTGATTTTCAGAGTTGTTTCTTTTCCAATGTTACTGTTACGCAGAGTGTATTGACAATTTTGTTTGTTGAACTAAAAACAATAAATCATTCGAACCGCCCCAGTCCCTAGATCATCTCCCCTCATCAAGTAATGTCCCGGATGTGTCCTAAGTGAGCGGGAGGACGTTACACCTAATCTTTCATTCGCTTCCACTGCCTGTCCGTCACCACGTACAATAAACAACTCGTCAGTTGTCAGTATGCATGCACCCCCCCCCAACCCCACTCCCCCCCCCCTACACTCCTTTCCGATTAGGCCTATTTTTATGTTTGCTCTCTCTCTCTCTCTTCTCTCTATCTCTCTCTCTCTCTCTCTCTCTCTCTCTCTGTGCTTATACAAGATGAGCACACGTGCGAGCGTGTTGTGTACGGCCTCTCTCTCTCCTCTTTCTCCCCCCCCCCCCCCCTGTGTGCGCGAATGTGCGTGTGCTTGTGTGTGTGTGTCCGTCACATTCACAAAACGTGCGCGAGCTCTGACGTCACAAAACAGCGCGAGCCCTGCTCAAGGGTTCTCTGTGTGTGTGTGTGTGAGAGAGAGTAGGTCACTCGAAACATAGGCTAGGACACATTCACCTAAGTCCCTCGGACGGCCCACTAGGCTAATCAACGAGGGGAATAGTGTTTGTTTAGCAAGCTTGTGTTTTCATCAACTACTTTTGGAACTGTTGCGTCAGAGCTTACAACTTTTCGCAGGATTGGTGTTGTTTTTATGTTCACCTATTGGCTTGACACGCGCGCGCGAACGGGACATTCTTTTTTTTCCCTTTTCGTTTTGGTGTGTGTGTAGGCCTACTTTTCGAGCTTAGCCTTGTGGCGCTCACTCGCGTGAATTACGCAGTTTCCTCGTAGACTTTTCTAAAGGTTCATTTGCCCTTGTCCAAGCTAGGCCTAACTAACATTTCACGCTGCAGCGAGTTTGGCTGTCCGGAAACTAGTTTTGGTTCAGACAAGAGTGTTTTTCCCCACCCTGAGTGATTGTGAAAATTGCGCTTGTTTACAGTTTTGACATATAGTTCTGTGTACTGATAGTCTACTCGCCAAGGAACAACAACAATACTACAAGGAACAGAAGTATGTGGGCGCCTGCCATGCGGAAATGGTGTCGTGTTTTATTGTTCGTAGTGTGCTGTGGATTTATGATATTGTGGGGAGCTACAGCCAGTGAGTCAGGACGTGAGTACTTTTCTGGGCTATTCAGCTATTGTTCTGCAAGCATGAACACATGTGCACGCAAACGCGCGCTTGCACGTGCACATGTACAAATGGTGTGTATGCATGCACATGATAATGTGTGCGTATGCGTTCATACGTACACACAAGCACACATGTGGACACACATGACACACACACACACACACACACACACATACAATGCACGTGTGCAGAAGTTCATGCACATCACATGCACACACACATACACACACATGTATACAGTGTATGTGTGTGTGTGTGTGTGTGTGTGTGTGTGTGTGTTGTGTGTGTGTGTGTGTGTGCGTGCGCATACATGTGTATGATACACATGCGTACACACACACACACACACACACACACACACATGCATACATGTACACACACATGTACACTTTCACATATGTATGCAAACACATGAGTCATTGACATAGGTAGGGGAAAGGGGGCATATGAAACAGAGTGTAATTTGAAACACCCCCATATCTCAATAAGCTCAATAACAATATTGCAGATTTTCTAATGTATTTCAAGTCTTACTTCCCCTGAACTCGTGACGCATGTAAAGATGGCGAAAAAAGGAAATGCCGCCAAAAGTGAGTGAAAGTTTCTTTTTAACCATGGCTGGCTAAGAGTAAGACACACATGGATCCTTGTGGTAATGGGGAAAGAACACGTAGATTGAAGAACATGTTATCCCTATTGCAAGTGAAAGGAATAATCTGAAACCTTCCAGAGTTTGATCTAACCTAAAGCAAGCAGAATGGCAGCAAATTGTCCTGTTCAAAACAGGGTGAAAAGGCTAATATGAAACACCTGTAGGGGTATATGAAACACACACACACACACACACA
Organism: Phymorhynchus buccinoides; assembly: GCA_017654935.2. NCBI lineage: Eukaryota > Metazoa > Mollusca > Gastropoda > Neogastropoda > Raphitomidae > Phymorhynchus > Phymorhynchus buccinoides. The sequence goes on from CM065689.1 coordinate 10,235,987, forward strand.
CACACACACACACACACACACACACACACACACTGTAATTATGGACATGGTTTCCAAAGTTAGAAGGAACAATGCTTTGCAATGTTTATATTACCCTTGGCAGGTAATATGAAACATCGTTTGATGGTCAATGTGCATTTGGGAATTGTAAAATCAATTTGCTTTTGTTATGTTATGTTAAACTGAAGGATGATTGTTTCTTTTATTGAATAAATAGAAGGTAAATGTTATAAATGTGTTTAATTTTAAACGCCAGTCTTGTTTCATATTGCCTACCGGTGTTTCATATTGCCAGCATTTTAAGTTTTAACAAAACGTTCAATTACTCAGTTCTATGTAATGTCAGGAAACTGTTGTTTTGTTTGAACATGCATGGACACATTACATATTAAAAGCCATGTTACAACGTTATGAAACTCTTCTGCTTTTGTGTTACTGGACTTTGATTAGTTTGAAAAAAGTGTTCCATATTTGCCCCCTTTCCCCTGTCGTATGCAAAAAGGTAACATCGTGTAAATTCTTTGCTCGCTACTATGAGTTAGCATTTGCGACATTAAGGATGAACGACAAATTTCACTTTTTCCGTATTTGAAACACTTTTCCATACTCAAATCGTTCATATTTCATGACATTACGGAAAAAAGTGAAATTTAAAAAACTTCGCTCAATGTCGCAAATGCCGCAAATGCTAAGTCTCATAGTAGCGAGCGAAGAATTTACACGATGCTACATTTTTTCATACGACATCCCCTACATGTATGCTGACACATATATGCACATGCATACATGTACACACACTCACATACACACAAACATGCATATAATGTACACACTGAATGCCTAAACGCATGCATGCATATGCATATGTGCAAACACACACAGTCACGTGCACATACACATGCACACACACACACACACACACACACACATGACATGTGACGTACACAGACATGGACACACACACACACACACACACACACACACACACACACACACACACACACACACACACACACACACACACACACATGTACAGACACACACACACAGTCACATACATGTATGTATCATTGTATGTACACACACTTGTAAGCACACACACACACACACACACACACACACACACACACACTGAGTCAACACACACATTCACACGCATGCACACACACACACTTGTGCGCACACACACATAGACACAGACACACACATGCAAACTTGTAGAACTTGTATGACAATGATTGTGGCTGTGTTGCAGAATGTCCCAGCACTCGGTTTGCGTGTGACAACGGTCGATGTGTGGTGCTGGCATGGGTGTGTGATGGTGAGGACGACTGTCACGACAAATCTGATGAACGGAACTGCAGTGAGTGTCATTGTGTGTGTCAGTGTCACTGTGTGTGTATGTATTTGTCTGTGTGTGCATGTGTGTGTGTGTGCATGCATGCATGTGTGCATGTGTGTGTGTGCATGCGCACGCATACATGTGCACATGTATGTATGTGTGTTTATGTGCACACTGTCGCATGCGTGCATGTGTGTGAGTGTATGCATGTGTGTGTGTGAGAACTGAAACTGAATTGAAACTGAAAGAGCTAGACAGTTTTCACAGCCAGGGGATGACAAGAGATTTAACCTCAAGTGTTTGTTTATGTAGCCCTTAGCAATATTGGCTGATCTGGTGTACACCCCCCCCCCCAACCCCCACCCCCACCCCCACCCCCACCCCCACCCCCCACCCCCACCCCCACCCATTTTCACTTTCACTGTCGGTGTCACAATGTCGCAATCGCAGTGTTTGTCAAGTGCACAAGTGCACTTCTGGCAATATCACTTTCACTACAAAAAAAATGTAAGCCAGTTCCTGTCATGCACAACTATTACACCCCAGGGGCGCGGACCAAGTGATTTCTAAGGGGAGTGTGTGGGGGTGGTGGTGGGGGTGGGTGTTGTGCCTGGGGGGTCCAGGGAGCTGCGTAGGTTTCGGTTTGGGGCCCAGGGGGTGAAATCACCCCAACCCCACCCAGGATAATTTTGCAATTTTGTGATTATAAAAACAAAAATCAAGCCATTTTCTTACTATTCACCCTTGTATATAAAGGTACATGTTTGGGGCAGAACAGGGGTTTCCGGAGACCCTGGAAACACCCCCCACCCCCCATCCAAATAGCAGAAGAGGCAGCTGCTAATTTGGAACGCTAGGCTTGGATTATGTTAAGTGAAGATGCCTTGCCCTAGGGTTCAGCCCCACTCTTGGCCAAAAGGATTACACTACGGGACAGGTGGCGTTGGAGAAGGTCCGGTCCCTAAGACGTAAAAGTAAAGGCCCACTAACCAATCCCCTAGGCTACAGCACTAGGAGTAGGACTAGGAGCCAACTATAGTGCAAAGGCCTCCAGTACGTCCTAGTTGGATATTACTCGCACAGTCAGAGTCATTCACAAAGGACTAAACTGCGCCATAAGTGTTACATTGTTTACTGGAGAAAATCATTAATTGTACAGTACAGCTCTTATTTTATTTAATAGTAGAGTTGAGAACCGGTTCAAAATTCTGAACCGGTTTTAAACCGGCTTCCCCTCTCCGAACCGGGTTTATCAAACCATTTTTTTAACGAGTACTCTCATCACTAGTCTTACCTATGCAAGCACATATTTGTCAGAATATTCACACACACGCACACATACACACACACACACACACACACACACTAAACTTATAAAGAGACTTATGACTTATGCACACACACACACTCAACTCAACACTCAAAGTCAAAGTCAAAGCCATGTACACCACCACAAACTAGAAACAGCTCCTCTTGGTTTGCAGACACCCAATCTGCGCTGAGAATCAGTGTTTTTTTCCGAAAAGAATGTGTTCTAAGTTTCAGTTTGTAGTTAAAAAAACTGGTTCACAGCAACCTCGAATCGGTTTTTCGAACCGCAAAAGATTAGCACCGTTTTTTCGGTGCAAACCGTTTTTTTCCCCCACCTCTATTTATTAGTACTTTAGCTCTAGACCTGTATGTATAGTGGAACCTCCCTTCTTTTTGTTATGTATATATATATATAAGACACCCCTCCCCCACAGCTGTTCCATCTCATACAAAATCAAGCTTTTTAGTTAAAAGACTGAATCTAGAAATCTTAGATAAAAACTGAACCAAGCTTTTGTTTTTTTAACATATTTGGGCTGTATGTTCTTCATTGTATTTTTAATAGAAGAAATAATGTTTACGCCCTCTTTGGCCTTTCTTCAATCAAATTTATGGTAAAAACTTACTTTGTTGAGCAGTTTCATACAACATATGTAGTAGAAAATGTTCTCGACTAATGCACTTAGTATCGCAAAATTGCCCATGAGTAAAAATCAAACAATATCCACTGAATATAAATAAATTTGTCACATACTACAACATATTCATTACTGTTATTCATGAAAAGTAACTTATGGTAAACTAAAGTTGGCTTGAAAAAAATTACGAAAATGTAGATAAACTAAATGTTGCTCCCGAAACAGCTGTGCCCCCTCTATAAAACTCTCTCCCACTTAAGTCAAGACCTACAGTCAAATTTGCTAGTTTAAGTCAAAATTGAAGGGACTTAAATTTTATTTAGAAATAGCCAACATTTTGAGTTAAAAAGACTTTTCAACATAGAGATTACAGTGGAACCTCCCTTATAAGACCTTAAAAATCATCCAAAATGAGGTAAGGGAAGGGTCTTATAGGGGAGGTTTATTAATATTTTAATACTTACAAAGAAGGGCAATTTCTGAGAGAAGTAGGTCTTCTGTGGGAGGGAGTCTTATAATGGGAGGTCTTATAAGGGAGGTTCCACTGTATTATACTGGGACCCAAACATTATTGTGAGTTATCCAGTGTTTTTGAGTTATAAACCTGTTTTTAGGTTATCAGTTCTCCACTGTACTTCCCTGACACATTGCCCGTCTTTGTAAGCATTCAAATTACCTCCCTTAAGTTATGCAATGTAAGAGCTTATTTGGGATGAATGAAAATCTGTTTAATGTCCTCCGGTCTGAAACAAGAGTTACAGACACATATAAAGACATATAAAGAAGGTGGGAACGATCCTGGAGGCAATGCCCGGAGGCAGTGCAGCTCCAGGAAAGTCCCGAATTTTGAACAATACAGATGTATTGATATATATATTATTATTATTATTATTTGGGATGGTTTTTCAAGGTCTTAGACCTTTTGCCGCCAGCCATTTTTCAGCCCAAAATACCATTAAGCTTAACTGGGTGGAGAAAATATTGCGAATATTGCGAATATTGCGAATTCCTCTGTGACATGTATAGCATTAGGCCTATCCTTGCCTCCCAAAATTAAGAAAACTAGCGCAACGCCTAGTACTGGCAATGCACCATACTGGTAACACCTAGTAACGGTAACGGCAAGTACTGGTAACGCTGAGTACAGCAAATTTGAAGCGATTCGGTTAAGAAACGGCGGAGTTATAAGGCCCCGTTTCCCGTTGGCGCTGCTCTGAGAGTGACGCGTTCTCCTGATTCTCTTCAAATTTGCTGCTAGGCGTTGCCCGGGCCATAGCAAGCCTGACAACAAATTTGAATTAATTCGGTTAAGATACGGCGAAGTTATGTGTGAAAAGGTGAAGCGGCGTATAGCGCGCGCGTTTCTGAACCGATTCACTTCCGGTTTGGCACAACGATAGTCACCGTCCCCAGTCATCTACCTGCCAAATTCGAAGGCAATCGGCCCAGAAACACCGGAGCTACGGGCGCCGAAAGGCCGTCGGATGCGCGTTTCGCGCATTTGCCGAACCGTGCAAATGACACGGCCGCCTCGGTTGCCGTTGCCATCGCCCCGTGAGGGCTCACAGCAAATTTGAAGCGAATCGGTCTAAAAAAAAAAAACGGCGGAGTTATAAAGGCCCGTTTCGTGTTTCAGATATAAGGCCCGTTTCGGTGTTTCAGAACAGACACACAGACACACACACACACACACACACACACACACACACACACGGACAGTTGGCTTTTTACTATATATGATGATAGGGTCTTCGGATAACAGGCCCTGATTTGGTGCCTTTTAGTGACATGGATGTTAAACCATTGTGATGCAAGAATGCGACATTGGTGGTGAAAGTATTAAAAGGGAGGTTTCATTGGCTGTGCACTAGTGACATTATAGGAAACCACAGATGATTTAAGCCATTTGAGTAAAGGGCACAGCAAGGGCCTATATATATATAGGCCTATCAGAAGTAAAAAAAGGAACCCATATGATATATACAGTCTGACTTCAAATGTAATGTGGGGGAGAGGGAGGGAGGGGGGTGGGGTAAGGAGGATCATGTTTTTTTTTTTATTGGCCAGCCGTGTCACACCAGCCATGTCTCGTGTGTGTAGCCACCTGTTTTTGGACCAATGGGGAAAGCCGGCAGTGTGTTTGTGTTAGGCCTATAACATTTGCACTAATGCACACCTTGACTCAATGACTGATTCACTAGTACTGGTAGTATAGCTAATAAAGCATGTAAGCATGTTTTTCACTTGAAGGGAAGTGTGTCACTCTGTGACAGTCTCTGTGTGTAGTGTGTGTGTGTGTGTGTGTGTGTGTAGTGTGTGCGTGTGTAGTGTAGTGTATGTGTGTGTGTAGTGTGTGTGTGTGTGTGTGTGTGTGTGTGTGTGTGTGTGTGTGTGTGTGTGCGTGTGTGTGTGTGTGTGTGTGTATGTGTGTGTGTGTGTGTGTGTGTGTGTAATGTGTGTGTGTGTGTGTGTGTGTGTGTGTGTGTGTGTGTGTGTGACTGTGTGTGTGACTGTGTGTGTGACTGTGTGTGTATGTGTGTAGTGTGTGTGTGTGTGTGTGTGTAGTGTGTATATAGTGTGTGCTTGTGTGTGTGTGTGCGTGCATGTGTGTGTGCATATGTGTGTGTGTGTGTGTGTGTGTGTGTGTGTGTGTGTGTGTGTGTGTGACTCTATCGTGCTATATAAATGTTTTGTGTGTGTGTGTGTGTGTGTGTGCGCGCGCACGCGTGCATGCAGACATGCTATTGCAACTTAATGCAAGTGTGTGTGTGTGTGTGTGTGTGTGTGTGTGTGTGTGTGTGTGTGTGTGTCACTGTGTCAGTGTGTGTGTGAATCAGAATCAGAATCAGAATCAATGTTTATTGCCCTTTAAAACCAATACAAGGTTTCATATGACACTAATAAATATAACAATAATGGTAATAACAGTAATAAAGTTTTAATTACGTAACATTTTTGTTAAATACATCTTTTTTTTCTTTCTTTGTACTGGTTGCGCTACTGCTTGAGGCAATTGAGGCGATTGATTGAGACAACTGTGTATATATTTTGCAAGCTCACTTATAAGGGCGTCATTTGTAATTAATTTGCTAGGTGTAACATTATGTTGTATTTTTCTTCAACGAGTTTTATAAATTGTATTCTTATTTCCACATGTTTTGTACAATTGTCTAAAAAATGAATTTCATCTTTTACTTCGTTACATTGTAAACATAACCTTTTCTCTCTAGGTATTAGAATGTCTACCTTTTTCTATTTTAAGCTCATGGCAAGAAGTTCTTTTTTTTGTTTTTGTTTTTTTGTTTGTTTGCTGTCCCATCTTCTGGGCTGTACAGTGGCGTTGCTCCCACGCCGCCCGTTCCGAATCCCAATTCGCAGCTACACCCGGGTTTGTTCAAGTCGCAGAAACCAAGACCAGCAGTCGAAGGGGAGAGAATTTATGTTAGGCCGTCAGGAGGCAACCAACCGAGGAGACACTGCACTTCTGCTGAGTCACTTCGGTGGAGTTCAGTGGAGCCTGTTCAGGACACCACCTACTAAGCCCCCTACTGACGACACTATTCTCTTAGTCGCGGAGCCAGCGTGAGTGAGGTCCTCCTCCGAGGGCGCCACCACGACCGTCCACCGACAGCTCCCCAGAACACACTGATCCCCATGACTTTGACCCGAACGCACCAAGGCATAGACTGGATTGGAAACCGAAACTGAGGTCACCATGAGAGCAGGGCATGCAAAGCCACAGAATTTGAGACATTGTTTTTAATGTTATGATTGATGGAAAATGAGGCCGATGATAACGATGATGATGATACTATGGAGTTCCGTATCGGTCTGAGACTGCATGGCAGGGCTGTACTCTACGCTTCCTTTCATAATGATATCCCGGCGTTAACCAGGCCCGAGAACTACAGACACCTGCAGTGTTGGTCTTGCAATTAGAGCAACACTCTCAGAATCGCATCCGTTAAGCGGATGAAACTCGACTGTGTGGTTTCAGTCTTCCCATTGAGCCCATAGCCACTCACTCTGGGTAGGAGTCGGTCCAGGACCGAAAAAACCCTCGCCTCTGATGGGATTCGAACCCCAGACCTCCCAGCCAGTAGTCCGCGACGCTAACCACTACACCACGGCGGCTGGTGGCAAGAAGTTCTTAGTCTGCATAACATCTGTTTTTGGTTAAAGTTTATTAAAGGATTTGTCAAATATGGTTCAGTTCTGTATTCGCTTGTAATCTTGTTATAAAAGTTTAGTTTTGATTGTGTCTCAGATTTTCTTTTTCTCCAAAATGAAATACATTCTTCTTTTAGTTTATTTTGAATTACATGACATAATTTATTTATGTTAAATGTGTATTGGTTGTTCCAGATGTGTGTGTGTGTGTGTGTGTGTGTGTGTGTGTGTGTGTGTGTGTGTGTGTGTGTGTGTGTGTGTGTGTGTGTGTGTGTGTGTTTGAAGTGGTTGAAGTGTTTGGGTGTTTCCTCCAAACTCTTATCTCAACGAAGACAGTAAACCTATTATTAATGACATGAGCATGAATCATCTCGGACTGTATTATTCCTTGATAAGTTATAAATGCAATGTTCACTGTCAGTGTTAAACACTGATTAACACACTTCACATACTGACTAGTCTATAACTAACTAAGCATATATATGTGTGTGTGTGTGTGTGTGTGTGTGTGTGTGTGTGTGTGTGTGTGGTGTGTGGTGTGTGTGTGTGTGTGTGTGTGTGTGTGTGTGTGTGTGTGTGTGTGTGTGTGTGTGTGAGTGAGTGAGTGAGTGAGTGAGTGAGTGAGTGAGTGAGTGAGTGAGTGAGAGAGTGAGTGAGAGAGAGAGAGAGAGAGAGAGAGAGAGAGAGAGAGAGAGAGAGAGAGAGAGAGAGAGAGAGAGAGAGAGAGAGAGAGAGAGAGAGAGAGCGAGCGAGAGAGAGCGACCGTTGCATGCAATTATCGTGTTTATTTTTCTTTCTAATGATTCATTATTTGTTTGCCTTTAATATTCTTGTTATCAATGTAAAGCGCACTGAGCTTGTGTGAGAAAGAGCGCTCTATAAATTCCCATTATTATTATTATTAAGCATGTTTTTCACTCTAAAATGGAGTGGGCACTAAAACAGCTGAACCAAGCTGAACATGATTGGAAAGTGGCAGGGCTGCCTAAGGGGTATTTGTCCCTAGAAACAGTCAAAAATGGCACCCTGTCCCTGGAATCCACTTTTCTCTCTGGCGTCCCTGGAAACTGAATAGAATAAAAAAAATGTGTAGAGCAGTTAGTGTTGATAGACAGATAGTGTTGATATTTTCTTAGCAACAATATCACGCATGGCATAGGTTACTGAACACCAAGGGATGTTGAATATTGAGGTGCAAGGACACCAAGGGATCCTGAATATTGAGGTGCAAGGACACCAAGGGATCCTGAATATTGAGGTGCAAGGACACCAAGGGATCCTGAATATTGAGGTGCAAGGACACCAAGGGATCCTGAATATTGAGGTGCAAGGACACCAAGGGATCCTGAATATTGAGGTGCAAGGACACCAACAAAGCATCAAGAAGACTATTTTGCTAGATCACAAAAGTTAATATTTGTTTTGACCCTAATGCATGACATCACAATGTTTGTCCCTGGAAGTGGAAGTAAATCTGTGTCCCTGGTTTTTTAAAGTAGCTTGTCCCTGGAAACTGCACCAGATGGTAGGCAGTGTCGGGTTAAAATTCCTAGCTCGTTAAAATTCCTAGCTCGATTCCTATAATTCCTATAAGACTGACTATTTGCAGCATTTTGCGACATTGAGCATGAACGACAAATTTCACTTTTTTCTAGGGTTAGGGTTAGGGTTAGGGTTAGGTAAATGGTTCAAGTAACGAAAAAGTGACATTTGTGGTTGTCGCAAATAGTCACTCTCATAGTGGCGAGCTGGGAATTTTAACGAGCTAGGAATGTTAACCCTACAGGCAGCCCCGAAGTGGGGGAGAAACAGTTGGGAGAGAAAACAAAAGAAAGAGGATAGGATGGGGGTGTGGTGGGAGGATTTGGATTAGTTGAGCGAAAGACGTAGGGAATGGGTTTGGCAATACTTGTATTGAAAATCAATTCTAAAGGTCAAAATTGAAGGGACTGAAATTTTATTTTGAGATAGCTAATATTTTGAGTTGTAATATTTTGTTTCCTTCATTTTCTTGAATGCCTGCATGCTGATACTTTTTGTTCCCCCTAGCCCAACCCCTCTGTTCCCTATTGACATGGGCATGTGGCCCAGATCAAGTAAACCATTTTCAAAGTCCTCTCTCTCTCACTCACTCACTCACAATCACTCACTCACTCTCGTCTCATTCTCTTTCACTTTCTCTCTCTCTCTTCCCTCTCTCTCAGGGTCTACGCACGATCTTCTCGGTGGGTCACTGTCAACTCGTCACATCCCGCTCTCCGCGTCTCTCCCGAATCGACAGTCAATCTCCTCTCTCTCGTCTCTCTTAACTGCCTCTCTCTCTCTACTCTCTCTCTCTTTCTCTCTCATCACCCTCTCTCTCTCTTGTCTATCAATCTCCTCTCTCCTCTCTCTCTCCAGTCTCCCCTCGAGCTCGGAATCTCTCTCTCATTACCGATCTTCACTCCTCCTCCTCTCTCTCAGCTCCCCCTCTCTAATCTCATCTCTCTTCTCTCCTCGTCTCTCTCTCTCTACCTTCTCTCACTCTCTCCTTCTCTCTCCCCTCTTCTCTCTCAACGATCCTCCACTCTCTCTCTCTCTCTCTTCTCTCCGTATCTTTCTTTCTCCGGTCTCTCTCTCACTCTCGTCTCTCTCTCTCTCTCTCTCCCCCTAGCTTCTCTCTTCCTCTCTTCTCTCTCGACCTCTCCCCTCTCCCCTCGAGTCTCCTCGTCTGTCTCTCTCCCTCTACCCCCCTGTGGATCTATCTCTGGCTCTCTCCCCTCTCTCTCAACTCCTCTCATCTCTCTCGCCTCTCTATCGTCCTCTCTCTCAGCACTCTCTCTCTCCCGCTATCTCTCTCTTCTCTCTCGCCTTCTCCTCCCGTCTGGTCTCCTCTCTCTCCCTCCTCCTCTCTCCCTCTCTCTCTAAATCTCTCTCTCTCTCTCTCTCATCTCTCTTCTCTCCCTCTCTCTCTCACCCTCTCGCCCTCTCTCTCATCTCTCTCTCTCGCATCTCTCTCTCTCATCAACTCTCTCTCTCTCCTCGTCTCATCTCTCTCACTCTCTCTCTCTCCCTTCCTCCTCTCTCTCCCTTCCCCCCCTCTCTCCCTTCCCCCTCTCTCTCCCTCCCCCCCTCCCTCTTCCTCTCCTCGGTCCTCTCTAATCTCTCTCTCTTCTCCCTCTCCCTCTCTGTGTCTGCTTCCATCTCTCATCTCTCTCTCTCTCGTCTCTCTCTCTCTCCAACCCATTCTCTCTCTCTCCGATCTCGTCTCCTTCTCCCTCTCTCTCCGTCTTCTCTCATCTCTCTCTCGCTCTCTCTCCTCCTCTCTCTCTCATCTCTCCTCTCTGTCTCTCCTCCATCTCCCCTCTCTCTCTCCTCTCTCTCTCTCTCCTCCTCCTCTCTCATCGACTTCCTCCTCGTCCAATCCAATCTCTCTCTCTCCGCATCTCCTCTCGTCTCCCTCTCTCTCTCCTTCTCCTCTCTCTCTCTCTCCTCTCATCTGTCTCTCTCCGTCGCTCTCTCTCTCTCTCTCTCTCTCTCTCTCTCCTCTCTCTCTCTCTCACCTCACTTTTCTCTCTTCCTCTCTCTCTCTCCTCTCCTCTCTCCTCCTCATCTCTCCTCTCTCTCTCTCTCCTCTCTCTCTCTCTCTCCCTCTCTCGTCTCTCCTCTCCGTCTCATCTCTCTCTCTCTCTCACTCCCCCCCCCCCCTCTCATCTCTCTCTCTCTTCTCTCTCTCTCTCTCTCTCCTCGTCTACTCTCTCTCCCTCTCCTCCGTCCTCTCCTCTTCTCTTCTCTCTCTCTCTCTCTTCGTCTCTCTCTCTATCCCTCTCCTCTCTCTCTCTCTCTCCTCTCCTCTCTCCTCTCTCTCTCTCATCTGTCTCTCCTCTCTCTCTCCCTCCCTCTCTCTCTCCCTCTCTCTCCTCTCTCCTATCTCTCTCCCTCTCTCTCTCATCCTCTCATCTCTACTCTCCACTCTCTGCCTCTCTCGTTCTGCTTACTCTCTCTCTCTCTCATCTCCTCTCTAAGCCTCTGTCTCCTCTCTCTCTCTCTCTCCTTCTCTCTCTATCCCTCTCTCTCTCCTCTCTCTCCTCTCGGTCTTCTCTCTCTCCTCTCTCTCTCCCTCTCTCTTCTCTCTCTCTCTCGTCTCCCTCTCTCTCTCTCTCTTCTCTCATCTCTCTCTCCTCTCTCTCTCCTCTCCTCTCTCCTCTCTCTCTCAGTCTCCCATCCTCTCTCCTCTCTCCGTCTACTCCTCTCTCTCTCTCTCCTCTCCTCTCTCTTCTCCTGAACCCTTCTCTCTCATCTCCTGGTCTCCCTCTCCTCTCACTTTCCTCTCCTCATCATCGCTGTCTCTCTCCCCTCTCTAAACTCTCTCTCTCCGAAGAGGAAGTCTCTCCTCTCCTTCCTCTCATCTCCATCTCTCTCTCTCTCTCTCTCCCTCGTCTCTCTCACTTCTCTCTCTCTCCTTCTCTCTCTCTCTCTCTCTCTCTCTCTCTCCCCCGTCCTCCCTCTCGCTCCTCTCCCTCCAATCTCCTCTCGTTCTCCCTCATTCTCTCCTCTCCTCTCTCTCCTCTCCTCTCTTCTATTCTTCTCTCTCTCCGGTCTCTTCTCCCTTCTCTCCTCTCTCTCTCTCCCTCTCCTCTCTCTCCTCTCTCTCAATCTCCTCTCTCTCTCCTCTCTCTCCTCCTCTCTTGCTCACCTTCCTCTCTCTCCTCTCTCTCTCCCGCCTCCTCTCCTCTCATCCTCTCTCTCTCTCTCTCCTCTCCTCTCTCGCTTCTCTCTCTCTCTCCTCCTTTCCGAGTAACGCCTCTCACTCTCCGACTCTACCCTAATCTCTCTCCTCTCCTCTGTCCTCCTCTCCCTTCCTCTCTCCTCGCTCTCTCTTCTCTCCTCTCCTCTCCATCTCTCTCTCCTCGTCTCTCTCCCATCCTCTCTCTCCTCTCCCTCCTTCTCCTCTCTCTCTCTATCTCTCATCTCCATCCTCCCTCCTCTCTCTCCCCCTCTAAAAAACTCTCTCTCTCGTCTCTCTCGTCTCTTCTCACTCTCTCTCTCCCACTCTCTCCTCGTCTCCTTCTCTCTCCTTCTCATCTCTTCCTCATCTTCCTCTTCTCTCTCTCCTGTTCCTCCTCTCTATCGCATCTCGCCGTCGGCTCCTCCATCTCCCTCTCTCTCTCTCAACCATCTCTGCTTCGTTCCTCCCTCTCTCTCTCTCTAATCATTCTCTCACGCCATCGTCTCGCATCTGAATCGGCCTCGGGCTCGTCACTCCTTCCTGTCTCTCTCTCTCTCTCTCTCTCCTCTCTCTCTCCCTCTCTCTCTCTCGCTCATCTCTCTCATCTCTCTCTCTCATCTGTCTCGCTCTCTCTCTACGATCTCCTCTCGCCTACTCTCTCTCTTACCTCTCTCTCTCTCTCTCACTCATCGTCCCAGTCCTCTGATATCTCTCTCTCTCTCGCTCCCTCTCATCTCTCTCTCTTTCTCATCTCTCAACTCAGCTCGTTCATCTCTCCTCGCATCTGTCCTCCCTGCTCCCTCTCTCTCTCTCTCTCCGTCTCCTCTCTCACTCTCTCTCTCTCTCTCTCTCTCGTCATCTCTCTCCTCTCTCTCTCTCCTCTCTCTCGAACACACCCTTCTTACCCTCTCTCTCTCTCTCTCTCTCTCCTCTCTCTCTCTCATCTCTCAGTCTCTCTCTCTTCTCTCTCTCTCTCTCTCTACCTCTCTCTCTCTCTTATTACCTCCTCTCGTTCTCTGCTTCTTCTCCTCTCTCTTCTCTCTCTTCTCTCCGAGGACTCTCTCTCTCTCTCTCATCTCTCTTCTCTCCTCCGTCTCCCTCTCTTTCTCTCTCTCCCCTCTCCTCTCTCTCTCTCTCTCTCTCATCCTCTCCTCCTCGTCTCTCTCTCTCTCTCTCTCTCTGGGACTCACTGGGCACTCTCTCTCTCTCTCTCTCTCTCCATCTCTCTCTCTCTCTCTCTCTCTCTCTCTCTCTCTAATGGCTCTTTCTCCCTCAGTCCCTGTCTCTAATTTCTTAAAGATTCGGCTAACCTATCCATTTGATTTGTACATTGTTGAGTGAAACTAAAACAAAATAATATGTGATGCAGCACAGGAAAACCAGGCTAAAGTCGGCCAGCCACAAGAGAGAGAGAGAAGAGAGAGATTTGATTGATTGAAAAATTGTTCAAAATAAACTATTAGAGATAGATGAATTCTGTTTTTTGCCTGTTAATCTGTTGTCTCTGGCCTTTCTGAAAATATGTGATGCAGTACGCGAATACCCAGCTAAAGTCGGCCAGCCACAAGAGAGAGAAAGAGAGAGACAGAAAGAAAGAGAGAAAGAGAGAGAGATTTGATTGATTGAAAAATTGTTAAAAAATAAACTATTAGAGATAGATGAATTCTGTTTTTTGCCTGTTAATCTGTTGTCTCTGGCCTTTCTGAAAATATGAATAAGTCAAAAGTGATCATTTACGACATTAGCCTGGTTTTCCTGTGCTGCATCACATATGTCACACTCACAGGTATAATTTGTCCAGATTTCTATTCTATCAATCTATGCAATGAATATTATAAAAGGAAAGGGATATTTTTTTAAAGGTGAACATTTCGTCATTAGTCAGAATAACTATTTCATCATAATATTTGTGAGGTCAAGATTTTGTTGTTCATCGATGGCAGTTGGCGCTGTCATTGACATTTCCATGTTTGTTTGTCGTTTCAATTTTGCAACCCCCGTCTTCCCTCCCAAACATACAGTGTAGTAAATAGTGTGTCCGGAGACCAATACAAATTCTTGAGTTCTTATGCATGTATAATTTGTTTGTTTATGTGTTTGTCATTTGATCAGTGTCTGTACTTGTTTGCTTATTTGTGTTCAAATGAGATCATAAAAAACACCTCAATGAAATAGTTTAATTTCCCCCCAAAACAACTTTCCCAGTTCTCAGTTCTTTCTTATTACAACATTGAATGAATGAATGATGATGATGATGATGATGATGATGATGATGATGATGATGATGATGATGATGATGATGATGATGATGATGATGACGACGATGATGATGATGACGATGATGACAGTGATGATTATAGTTATTTTGGTAATATTTCAGCCTCAGCCACGTATATAGCGATCAGGATTTCCGGTGTTTGAATGATGGGTCATGCATTTCCAATGTAACGATTATTTTGATGATGAGGATGATGATGACAATGATGACAATAATTGATTAATTATGCTGGTTACCTGACGATGATGACGCCAGTGATAACAGTAATTATTTTGGTCCTGTTTCAGCCTCAGCTACCTGCAGTGATGAGGATTTCCGGTGTGTGGACGATGGATCGTGCATTCCGTTGAGATGGACCTGTGACAGAGACAACGACTGCAAAGACTTCAGCGATGAGAGTCCAGAGCTGTGCAGTGAGTGCAAACACACAGAGCTCTTGGGACAGACAGACAGACAGACAGATGGACAGACAGATGGACCTGTGACAGAGACAACGACTGCAAAGACTTCAGCGATGAGAGTCCAGAGCTGTGCAGTGAGTGCAAACACACAGAGCTCTTGCGACAGACAGACAGACAGACAGACAGACAGATGGACCTGTGACAGACAACGACTGCAAAGACTTCAGCGATGAGAGTCCAGAGCTGTGCAGTGAGTGCAAACACACAGAGCTCTTGGACGACAGACAGACAGACAGACAGATGGACCTGTGACAGACAACGACTGCAAAGACTTCAGCGATGAGAGTCCAGACAGTGAGTGCAAACACACAGAGCTCTTGCGACAGACAGACAGACAGACAGATGGACCTGTGACAGAGACAACGACTGCAAAGACTTCAGCGATGAGAGTCCAGATCTGTGCAGTGAGTGCAAACACACAGAGCTCTTGACAGACAGACAGATGGACAGACAGAGACTGACAGACAGACAGACAAAGACTTCAGCGATGAGAGTCCAGAGCTGTGCAGCAAACACACAGAACTCTTGCGACAGACAGACAGACAGACAGACAGGACAGACAGATGGACCTGTGACAGAGACAACGACTGCAAAGACTTCAGCGATGAGAGTCCAGATCTGTGCAGTGAGTGCAAACACACAGAACTCTAGAGACAGACAGACAGACAGACAGACACAAGTGAGACAGAGACGGAGAGAGAGGGGGTAACTAAAGAGAGAGAGAGAGAGAGAGACAGAGAGAGAGAGAGAGAGAGAGAGAGAGAGAGAGAGAGAGAGAGACAGAGAGAGAGAGAGAGAGAGACAGAGAGAGAGAGAGAGAGAGAGAGAGAGAGAGAGAGAGAGAGAGAGAGAGAGAGAGAGAGAGAGAGAGAGAGAGAGAGAGAATCAATGAGTGACAGAGAGAGAATGTTTTCAGGGGAAAGAAGGTAGAGGTGTGTACGTATGTGTTTAATTTTTAAAAATTATTTTTGTTTTGTTTTCAATTTTCTTCAGGAGATCCCAGTTATATTTCATCCTATGTTGGCTGCAGCGTGAGGAACAAAAACGCAAAGCGTAATCATCCCACCCACGTAGTGGCCCATAGGAATGCAAAGGGAATGAGCACCTATTTTGTAATGCGCATTATTTTTGGTGAAAAAGCGGTCATTCACTTTTATTGAGAAGCATAATTGCAAACTCTTCACCTTGGCTTAAGGCTGTGTCAGTCCAATTGACATAGGCTAGAACACCAAGGCTACATCCAAATGTTGTTATGCTATGCATAGTTATGCGGGGATTGTCTTTAGCCGTGAGAGATGACAAGCTCCTAGCATAACATCACCAGTCCCTAAAATCCCCCAAAGACGGATTGTGGTTGCGCATGTGGCGGGGTAATCAAAAACGGTCACACACGTAATGTTTTTATCCCTAGCTGATCCACTTGTACTGTAGTGTTCAAGTGTTTGGCTGTTGGAAGTCTCCCTGGAGTCTTTTAGCCAGGGTATGTCAACAACAACAACACTCCTCAGGGAGCTGCACTGGCTGCCAGTGCAGTTTCGTTTAGAGTACAAACTGGCAGTCCTTGCATTCCGCCACTTTGAACAGACCCTACCATCCTACCTCTCAAGTGCTCTCCAAACTTACACTCCTTCTCGCTCACTCCGATCTTCCCATGCCAAACTGTTGAAAGCTCCTAAAGTGAATTGAAAGTCTTTTGGACAACACAGTTTTAGTTTTTGCGCCCCCACTGTCTGGAACTCCTTGCCTGTTCACCTCCGTCACCAATCAGCACTTCCCGCTTTCAAAACTCAAATGAAAACTCACTCGTTTCAAAGAGCTTTCTCTCTGTAACTTTCACATTAATTAGATGATGATCGAATGAATGTGTATGTTAGCCCAATTGCGTGCGAATCAGTGAATGTGAGGGCCTTGAGTTTAATTCTAAAGAAAATGCTATATAAATACTATGTATTATTGTTAACATATTACAAACTGTACGTATGAGTAAACCCTATCAATCATGTTGCAGGCAAGAAGTGTCTGCCTGATGAGTTCCAATGTGGGGACTATGTATTATTGTTAACATGTTGCAAACTGTACGTATGAGGAAACCCTATCATGTTGCAGGCAAGAAGTGTCTGCCTGATGAGTTCCAGTGTGGGGACTATGTATTATTGTTAACATGTTGCAAACTGTACGTATGAGGAAACCCTATCATGTTGCAGGCAAGAAGTGTCTGCCTGATGAGTTCCAGTGTGGGGACTATGTATTATTGTTAACATGTTGCAAACTGTACGTATGAGGAAACCCTATCATGTTGCAGGCAAGAAGTGTCTGCCTGATGAGTTCCAGTGTGGGGACTATGTATTATTGTTAACATGTTGCAAACTGTACGTATGAGGAAACCCTATCATGTTGCAGGCAAGAAGTGTCTGCCTGATGAGTTCCAGTGTGGGGACTATGTATTATTGTTAACATGTTGCAAACTGTACGTATGAGGAAACCCTATCATGTTGCAGGCAAGAAGTGTCTGCCTGATGAGTTCCAGTGTGGGGACTATGTATTATTGTTAACATGTTGCAAACTGTATGTATGAGGAAACCCTATCATGTTGCAGGCAAGAAGTGTCTGCCTGATGAGTTCCAGTGTGGGGACTATGTATTATTGTTAACATGTTGCAAACTGTACGTATGAGGAAACCCTATCATGTTGCAGGCAAGAAGTGTCTGCCTGATGAGTTCCAGTGTGGGGACTATGTATTATTGTTAACATGTTGCAAACTGTATGTATGAGGAAACCCTATCATGTTGCAGGCAAGAAGTGTCTGCCTGATGAGTTCCAGTGTGGGGAAGGGGTCTGCATCAAAAACACCTGGAGATGTGACGGGGAGAATGACTGTGAGGGGGGGGAGGACGAACTACATTGTAAGTCTGTGTGTGTGTGCGTGTGTGTGTGTGTGTGTGGGGGGGGGGATGTCAGTGTGTGTGTGTGTGTGTGGGGGGGATGGTGTGTGTGTGTGTGTGTGTGTGTGTGTGTGTGTGTGTGTGTGTGTGTGTGTGTGTGTGTGTGTGTGTGTGTGTGTGTATCTGTGTATCTGTGTATCTGTGTGTGAAGTTGGGGTTGGGGATGTCAGTGTGTGTGTGTGTGAGTGTGTGTGTGTGTGTGTGTGTGTGTGTGTGTGTGTGTGTGTGTGTGTGTGTGTGTGTGTGTGTGTGTGTGAAGTCAGGGTGGGGGATGTACAGTGTGTGTGTGTGTGTGTGTGCATGTATGCATGAGTATGAATTATATGCATGCTTGCGGACATAGGTGCATCAGTATAGGTTCTTAGCTATGTCTCATGGATGCAAAATCATAGTTGGAAAATGTTAGTGTGTATGTATGCAATACCCATTCCCATGATAGTTATACCTTAATGAAACAAATAATGATATACTATATACTTATACTTTATAGCCTCATTTCTTATGTGCTGTAGCATTTCGTTGTTTTGTCTTCTCTGTCCACCCAGGCAATAAAACGAGCTGTAAGCCAGACACGGAGTTCCAGTGCAAGCGCATCGACCAGTGCATCAGCTCGCGTTGGAGGTGTGACCGCAGCAAGGAGTGTATGGATGGCAGCGATGAAGAGGACTGCCCAGGTAATTATCATCATTGTCAGTAATGTTATCCTCATCCTCATCACGATATCGTCATCATCATTGGCTCACTCGTGTTAACTTTGTTAACATGAAGTGAGTCTATAGTAATGTATGATAGTTGTTCGGTTGTGTGCGTGTGTGTGTGTGTGTGTGTGTACATGTGTGTGTGTGTGTGTGTGTGTGTGTGTGTGTGTGTGTGTGTGTGGTGTGTCCGTGGTCTAATCTCCAAACTTTGACATTGGCATTTTCTCAGGAAATAGAAAACATACATTGTTCAAACTTTGCACACAATCTATGCAAGCTTTCAAACAATAATGATTTGAATAATTAAATACTTAAAACAACACTGTAAACAGATAACAAACAGATAACATTTTAGATTAGTGGGTTAGAGAGTATTCAACAGGCAACATGAGCTAAGAAAGTATTCCATAGTGAAAGCCTCGATAGCTCATTGGTAGAGCTTCTGTCTCTTATGCCAATGGTTCCGGGTCCGATTCTCGGTACTGGCACTTTTTTAATTTTTGGTTGTATCCATTAACGATAGTTTCATTTGTACTTTAAAATTTTATTGGCAATCTTGTACTTTAGACACCACCCTCAATCTTTGTTTGTTGTTGTCCCACATGTTCCTGTTCGAGTGAGCCTTGAAGGCTTTGCCTCTTGTTTTTCCTTTGTAAATTGTATCATTAGTTCTGGCTGGTGACAGACTGTTGCAGCTTATGAGACATACTTTTATTGTGATTGGAAACATAATTATAATGTTATGTTTTGCTTTGTTTTTGAAATACACCCCCCCCCCCCCCCCCCCCCCCCCCCCTCTTAACAAGTTTACAGGTTTTATAATAACCTGCTCCAGACAAATATGGAAGTTCAGTTCAACGTCGCGTATCGGCTTTCGCCATGTACGACGGGCTGAACAAACGAACCATGGTATAAAGATAAATTGATGTTCCTGAATCACTGTCTTAGCCAAAAGGCCGAGAAGCGATCAGAATTCTCGATTAATCTCCAGACAAAATCCCATTCCAGAGTTTTGTTTGGTTCCAGTCACTTTGGACTGTTATTTCGCTGTAACCTTTTGGAGGATCTACGGGAAAGCGTGAGACAGTAAACTGTAAAGAAGACAGAAAGTGGACAGAGGATGAAGAAAAGAAAAGGAAGCGTGACCCAGCCAGCCAGGACCTGCTGATCGGGCCCCTAACATGATGCTGCACCATTTAAAAAAAAGGTTTTGAGAGGTTTCAGGTTTATGACTTGAACAAGTGTAAAATTTTATTTACTTTTTTTTAAAACTTTGCTTACTGATACTTGCACACCAGTGTTTATTAGGCCCTCTGTGTTTATTTTTAGGTGCAATGTGTGTGTGCAGATTCCAGCTATGCCTGTGAGGAATATGAGTTCCAGTGTACGGACGGCCACTGCATTCAGAAAGCCTGGGTGTGTGACGGAGACA
>CM065689.1:10258466-10283466 GCA_017654935.2 Phymorhynchus buccinoides
GACAAATAAATGGACTCTGCTAGCCAGCCAAATTATAGATACACAAATATAACGCAGTCCCTCATCAACTGAGGCAATTGTGCTGTTTGTTGCCGATAAATGGACTGCTAGCCCGCCAAGTTATAGGTACACAAATGTAACGCAGTCGCTCATCAACTGAGGCAATTGTGCTGTTTGTTGCCAATAAATGGACTGTGTTAGCCCGCCAAATTATAGACCCACAAATATAATGCAGTCCCTCATCAACTGAGGCAATTGTGCTGTGTGTTGTCGCATCGCAGCCAAGGCTCCATCCTGTGCCAACGACACCTTCGATTGCCATGGCGACGGGTCCAAGTGCATCTCCTACCAGAAGGTGTGCGACGGGTGGAACGACTGCGGCAACTACGAGGACGAACGGACCGGGAGCCACGACCTCTGTCCTGGTCAGTGCAGGACGGCTGTGGGGGTTTCCTTGCCTGGTTTTCCCCGTGTGGGGATGGATATCGTAGTGTCTTTAAAGGTGCACCCTGACGGATGAGTTTTTTGCAAGAAACACATCGAGATCACCAGAAAGACAGCCTTTTCAAGGATCGGAACACTCACTTTGCTCTGGTTTCCTAGAAATTAAACCGTCAAAACGGCGATTCCTCCTTGGCGGAGATATGGAGAGAGTAGCCATTTTGGATGGGGTGGGTGAAGGTCATTCATTGTGGTTGAAGCGTTTTCTTTTTTTGTAGTGCAGTGAAAATCTGTATAAACGTTTAAAAAAAAAAAAAAGGCTTTTATTTGCGAAAATTTTGTGCAAACGATTTGGTCTTAATGCAGGCAGCCATTAGAAAAGAGACGACACACGCCTTCTCTCTGGGTGAAAGAATTTGACTTCCAGCACCTCCGCCAAGGAGGAATCGCCGATTTGACGGTTTGATTTCTAGGAAACCAGAGCAAAGTGAGCGTTGCAATCTCTGTAAAGGGTGTTTTCCTGGTGATCGCGACATGTTTCTTACAAAACCCCATCCGTCAGGGTGGCCCTTTAAGTACACATAGTTCTAAGACATTTCGTGCAGGGATGGATATCGTAGTGTCTTTAAGTGCAAATAGTTCTAACACATTCTGTGCGGGGATGGATATCATAGTGTCTTTGAGTGCACATAGTTCTAACACATTCCGTGCGGGGATGGATATCGTAGTAAGTGCACATAGTTTTAACACATTCCGTGCGGGGATGGATATCGTAGTAAGTGCACATAGTTTTAACACATTCCGTGCAGGGATGGATATCGTAGTGTCTTTGAGTGCACATAGTTCTAACACATTCCGTGCGGGGATGGATATCATAGTAAGTGCACATAGTTCTAACACATTCCGTGCGGGGATGGATATCGTAGTGTCTCTAAGTGCACATAGTTCTAACACATTCCGTGCGGGGATGGATATCGTAGTGTCTCTAAGTGCACATAGTTCTAACACATTCCGTGCGGGGATGGATATCGTAGTAAGTGCACATAGTTCTAACACATTCCGTGCGGGGATGGATATCGTAGTGTCTTTGAGTGCACATAGTTCTAACACATTCCGTGCGGGGATGGATATCGTAGTGTCTTTGAGTGCACATAGTTCTAACGCATTCCGTGCGGGGATGGATATCATAGTAAGTGCACATAGTTCTAACACATTCCGTGCGGGAATGGATATCATAGTAAGTGGCATAGTTCTAACACATTCCGTGCGGGGATGGATGTCGTAGTGTCTTTAAGTGCACATAGTTCTAACACATTCCGTGCGGGGATGGATATCATAGTGTCTCTAAGTGCACATAGTTCTAACACATTCCGTGCGGGGATGGATATCATAGTGTCTCTAAGTGCACATAGTGTGCGGGGATGGATATCATAGTGTCTCTAAGTGCACATAGTTCTAACACATTCCGTGCGGGGATGGATATCATAGTGTCTCTAAGTGCACATAGTTCTAACACATTCTGTGCGGGGATGGATATCATAGTGTCTCTAAGTGCACATAGTTCTAACACATTCCGTGCGGGGATGGATATCGTAGTGTCTTTAAGTGCACATAGTTCTAACACATTCTGTGCGGGGATGGATATCATAGTGTCTCTAAGTGCACATAGTTCTAACACATTCCGTGCGGGGATGGATATCATAGTGTCTCTAAGTGCACATAGTTCTAACACATTCCGTGCAGGGATGGGTATAAGTGAGTTCTAACACATTCTGTGCGGGGATGGTAGTGTCTTTAAGTGCACATAGTTCTAACACATTCCGTGCAGGGATGGATATCGTATGGATAGTTCTCATTCTGTGCGCGGATGGATATCATAGTGTCTCTAAGTGCACATAGTTCTAACACATTCCGTGCGGGGATGGATAAGTCATAGTTCTATTCTGTGCGCGGATGGATATCATAGTGTCTCTAAGTGCACATAGTTCTAACACATTCCGTGCGGGGATGGATATCATAGTGTCTCTAAGTGCACATAGTTCTAACACATTCCGTGCGGGGATGGATATCATAGTGTCTCTAAGTGCACATAGTTCTAACACATTCCGTGCGGGGATGGATATCATAGTGTCTCTAAGTGCACATAGTTCTAACACATTCCGTGCGGGGATGGATATCGTAGTGTCTTTAAGTGCACATAGTTCTAACACATTCCGTGCAGGGATGGATATCGTAGTGTCTCTAAGTGCACATAGTTCTAACACATTCCGTGCGGGGATGGATATCATAGTGATAAGTGCACATAGTTCTAACACATTCCGTGCGGGGATGGATATCATAGTGTCTCTAAGTGCACATAGTTCTAACACATTCCGTGCGGGGATGGATATCGTAGTGTCTCTAAGTGCACATAGTTCTAACACATTCTGTGCGGGGATGGATATCATAGTGTCTCTAAGTGCACATAGTTCTAACACATTCCGTGCGGGGATGGATATCATAGTGTCTCTAAGTGCACATAGTTCTAACACATTCCGTGCGGGGATGGATATCATAGTGTCTCTAAGTGCACATAGTTCTAACACATTCCGTGCGGGGATGGATATCATAGTGTCTCTAAGTGCACATAGTTCTAACACATTCCGTGCGGGGATGGATATCATAGTGTCTCTAAGTGCACATAGTTCTAACACATTCCGTGCGGGGATGGATATATCTAAGTAGTGTCATTCCGTGCGGGGATGGATATAAGTGCACATAGTTCTAACACATTCTGTGCGGGGATGGATATCATAGTGTCTCTAAGTGCACATAGTTCTAACACATTCCGTGCGGGGATGGATATCGTAGTGTCTCTAAGTGCACATAGTTCTAACACATTCTGTGCGGGGATGGATATCATAGTGTCTCTAAGTGCACATAGTTCTAACACATTCCGTGCGGGGATGGATATCATAGTGTCTCTAAGTGCACATAGTTCTAACACATTCCGTGCGGGGATGGATATCATAGTGTCTCTAAGTGCACATAGTTCTAACACATTCCGTGCATTCCGTGCGGGGATGGATATCGTAGTGTCTTTAAGTGCACATAGTTCTAACACATTCCGTGCAGGGATGGATATCGTAGTGTCTCTAAGTGCACATAGTTCTAACACATTCTGTGCGGGGATGGATATCATAGTGTCTCTAAGTGCACATAGTTCTAACACATTCCGTGCGGGGATGGATATCATAGTGTCTCTAAGTGCACATAGTTCTAACACATTCCGTGCAGGGATGGATATCGTAGTGTCTCTAAGTGCACATAGTTCTAACACATTCCGTGCGGGGATGGATATCATAGTGTCTCTAAGTGCACATAGTTCTAACACATTCCGTGCGGGGATGGATATCATAGTGTCTCTAAGTGCACATAGTTCTAACACATTCCGTGCGGGGATGGATATCATAGTGTCTCTAAGTGCACATAGTTCTAACACATTCCGTGCGGGGATGGATATCATAGTGTCTCTAAGTGCACATAGTTCTAACACATTCCGTGCGGGGATGGATATCATAGTGTCTCTAAGTGCACATAGTTCTAACACATTCCGTGCGGGGATGGATATCGTAGTGTCTCTAAGTGCACATAGTTCTAACACATTCTGTGCGGGGATGGATATCATAGTGTCTCTAAGTGCACATAGTTCTAACACATTCCGTGCGGGGATGGATATCATAGTGTCTCTAAGTGCACATAGTTCTAACACATTCGTGCGGGGATGGATATCGTAGTGTCTCTAAGTGCACATAGGTGCGGGGATGGATATCATAGTGTCTCTAAGTGCACATAGTTCTAACACATTCGGGGATGGATATCATAGTGTCTCTAAGTGCACATAGTTCTAACACATTCTGTGGGGATGGATATCATAGTGTCTCTAAGTGCACATAGTTCTAACACATTCCGTGCGGGGATGGATATCGTAGTGTCTCTAAGTGCACATAGTTCTAACACATTCTGTGCGGGGATGGATATCATAGTGTCTCTAAGTGCACATAGTTCTAACACATTCCGTGCGGGGATGGATATCATAGTGTCTCTAAGTGCACATAGTTCTAACACATTCCGTGCAGGGATGGATATCGTAGTGTCTCTAAGTGCACATAGTTCTAACACATTCTGTGCGGGGATGGATATCATAGTGTCTCTAAGTGCACATAGTTCTAACACATTCCGTGCGGGGATGGATATCATAGTGTCTCTAAGTGCACAT
The DNA here is from genome assembly GCA_017654935.2 of Phymorhynchus buccinoides. Classification (NCBI taxonomy): domain Eukaryota; kingdom Metazoa; phylum Mollusca; class Gastropoda; order Neogastropoda; family Raphitomidae; genus Phymorhynchus; species Phymorhynchus buccinoides. The sequence continues at coordinate 10,263,166 of CM065689.1, forward strand.
AGTTCTAACACATTCTGTGCGGGGATGGATATCATAGTGTCTCTAAGTGCACATAGTTCTAACACATTCCGTGCGGGGATGGATATCATAGTGTCTCTAAGTGCACATAGTTCTAACACATTCCGTGCGGGGATGGATATCATAGTGTCTCTAAGTGCACATAGTTCTAACACATTCCGTGCGGGGATGGATATCATAGTGTCTCTAAGTGCACATAGTTCTAACACATTCCGTGCGGGGATGGATATCATAGTGTCTCTAAGTGCACATAGTTCTAACACATTCTGTGCGGGGATGGATATCATAGTGTCTCTAAGTGCACATAGTTCTAACACATTCTGTGCGGGGATGGATATCATAGTGTCTCTAAGTGCACATAGTTCTAACACATTCTGTGCGGGGATGGATATCATAGTGTCTCTAAGTGCACATAGTTCTAACACATTCTGTGCGCGGATGGATATCGTAGTGTCTTTAAGTGCACATAGTTCTAACACATTCCGTGCAGGGATGGATATCGTAGTGTCTCTAAGTGCAAATAGTTCTAACACATTCCGTGTAGGGATGGATATCGTAGTGTCTTTAAGTGCAAATAGTTCTAGCACATTCTGGGACTGGGAGTTCATCAACTTAAAACTTCAACTTCAAACAACTTTATTCATGATCCCTGAGGAAATCAACTCATTTGCCTCGCAACGATTTTGAATTATTAAAAAAACTCACAAATCACTCCAGCCATACACACAAACAAAACATGCATCAACAAAAGGAGAAATGAAAGAAGATTACGGGTTTTTACTTCAGGTTTAGACATAGGGAAGTGGTAGATCAGACTATTTTATATATAGACTTTATATAGAAAAACTATCTACACTGATTGGCTTCCCCACAACAAACGACTTCAAAAGCAAAGTCGGAGGCAAAATTGTGGTCTAAGGGTAGAAGTGACCAAGGAATGGTGTGCACACAGACTTACTTCCCTTGAAGCAAATGCATCAAATTGACAGGTATCTATTAATTCCGGACATATATGTCCCGAACGACTTGAATAAGTTAAAGTGTTCTGTGCAAGCAGCTTCCTGTAACCCACCACTGCTTTTTGTTTGTGGCTCAAGCCACAAACCTATAACTCACTTTGTCGGTCGGTCGGTCGGTCCAAAATTGTCGCACATATTGACAAAATTGTCGCACTTCAAATCGAGGCTGAACTTCAAATTGAGGCCGCTCTTTAAAATGATGTATTTTAAAGCGTACAAAATAATAAACATACGTAATACAGACACTACAACAGACACGACGAGTATGCGGTGCTTCTTTTGATGAGTATAAGTAGGATACATAGTTTTAAATGTTTTCCAAAAGATATAAAAAGTTACGAAATGGTGCAGAGATAACATTCTGGTTTACAGATTAAAATTATTGAAAAGCCAGGGGAGGTGACTCATGACTGGAGTGGTAAAAATAGACCGCGTGCCACAAACTATTGCGATTTCGCGCTTGTTTTTAATGTCATCTAATTTTTGTTTTAGCTTGATTGGACCTTGTCTGGGCCTTCTTTCTCCTCCTCCTCTTTATTCTTTCTCCTCTTCTTCCTTTTGTTCTTTTCTGCTTCTTCTTCTTCTTCCTCCTCTGTTTTAACATTATCATTGTGATGGTGATGATGATGACGACGATGAAAATAATAATGATGATGATAATGATCTCTGTACAGACTATGTGAAGGAACGACTGTGCTGGATTGACGTCGTCATCATCATCATCATCACCGTCATCATCATCACCGTCGTCATCATCATCATCATCATCTCATCACCATCATCATCATCATCATCTCGTCACCATCATCATCATCATCATCATCATCGTCAACGTCACCATCATCATCATCATCATCATCATCAACGTCAACATCATCATCATCATCATCTCGTCACCATCATCATCATCAACATCATCGTTATCATCATCACATCGTCATCATCATCTTTCTTCTCAGTATAGAATTAAGATCCTTGCATAAACAACAATGGCGGGTTTGGGATCATCATCATCATCATCATCATCATCATCATCATCATCATCCTTGTTGTCATCGCACCTCGTTCCAGATCAAAACCCCTGCATCATCAACAACGGGGGATGCCAGCACATCTGCTACCGCTCCCCTGACGGCATCGTCTGCGACTGTCACGCGGGCTTCGAGTTGGTCGAGGGCTCCAAGACGGAGTGCCAGGATGTGAACGAATGCCTGACCCCCGGCGCCTGCTCACAGAACTGTGTCAACACCAAGGGCTCCTTCAAGTGCCAGTGTCTGCCAGGCTACGAGCTGGTGCACCATACCTGTAAAGCCACTGGTGGGTGCAGGATTCAAGGAAGGAAGGAAGGAACGAAGGAAGGATGGAAGAAGAAAGCGAATGAGCGAAAATAAAGGAGTGGATGAATGAATGAGTTCTTTTTTTTTTTAATGATGAAAAAGAATAAGCACATAATTATTCAGGCTTCTTTGCACCAGAGAGAGAGAGAGAGAGAGTACATGTTCTTTTTTTTTACTTTGGATTTTTACCAAATTATTTATTTTACAAAATATTAGAAGTGAGGTGTGTGTGTGTGTGTGTGTGTGTCTTCAGAGGGAGAGCCAGAGCTGTTGCTGGCAGATTTTAAAGACATGCGTCGCTACAACCTGTACACCAATAGACCACAAATAGATTGTGTGTGTGTGTGTGTCTGTGTGTGTGTCTGTGTGTCTGTGTTTTCAGATGGAAAGCCAGAGTTGTTACTGGCAGTAAAGACTTGCGTCGTAACTTGCGTGCAACCTATGCACCAAGAAATACACCCTGCTGATGGACAACAAAATTAATGAATAATGTGTGTGCGTATGTGTGTGCGCATGCATGTGTGCCTGCGTTTTCAGAGGGAGAGCCTGAGCTGTTGCTGGCGGATCGTAAAGACCTGCGCCGCTACAACCTGTACACCAAGAAATACACCCTGCTGATAGACAACAGGGAAGTGGAAGGGGCCATCGCCATGGACTATCACTACGCCACAAACAACGTGTTCTGGACGGATGTGGCCAAAGAGCACATCATGAAGTGAGAGAGAGAGAGAGAGAGAGAGAGAGATGGGTGCAACTTTTCCTGGTGTATACAAGGATTTCCTGTTTTTGAATTTTACCAGAAAAGGAATTTCCTTTTTTTTTAAATTTGTGAAACAAGATGTTTGTGTGTCTACTGAATTTTTCAAACACTTTAAAATAAGCATTTGTATAAATTGTGGGAAAAGCAAACTAAAATACCTTGAAGAAAAAAATGATTTCTTCAGCCGCAGGGGGCCATTACCCCTAGACCCCGGCCTTTCAGGTTTTTTAATTTTGCGTAGTTGCAGCCATGGAGAGAGATTGTGTGGGAGGGAGACAGAGAGAGAAAGAGTGCAATATTTTTTTCAGTGATGGACAGAAGCCGAAAGTTAAGACCGGTAGTAATTGGATGAATGTATGGCGTACATTTGTTTGTTGCCAATGGTTTTCATCTTAGCCTTTGCCTCACCAAGAAATGACATGAATACAAAGTATATTGGTCAGTTCATCCATTTATGTTCCACATTTATGACCATAATTATACTGAACTGTATGATTTCAGGGTCAACCTGCAGACAGGGGCCATCACCCCCGTAATCCAGCACAATGTGTCGGTGCCCGACGGCCTTGCCGTGGACTGGGTGCATGGTCACCTGTACTGAACACTATAGTATGAATATTCATATAATAAACCATAATCATGGTTGCAGAGTGAACCTGCAGACAGGGGCCATCACCCCCGTAATCCAGCACAACGTGTCTGTGCCCGACGGCCTTGCCGTGGACTGGGTGCATAGTCACCTGTTCTGAACACCATAGTATGAATATTCATATAATAAACCATAATCATGGTTGCAGAGTGAACCTGCAGACAGGGGCCATCACGCCCGTAATCCAGCACAACGTGTCTGTGCCCGACGGCCTTGCCGTGGACTGGGTGCATAGTCACCTGTTCTGAACACCATAGTATGAATATTCATATAATAAACCATAATCATGGTTGCAGAGTGAACCTGCAGACAGGGGCCATCACGCCCGTAATCCAGCACAACGTCTCGGTGCCCGACGGCCTTGCAGTGGACTGGGTGCATAGTCACCTGTTCTGAACACCATAGTATGAATATTCATATAATAAACCATAATTGCAGAGTGAACCTGCAGACAGGGGCCATCACGCCCATAATCCAGCACAACGTGTCGGTGCCCGACGGCCTTGCCGTGGACTGGGTGCATAGTCACCTGTTCTGAACACTATAGTATGAATATTCATATAATAAACCATAATTGCAGAGTGAACCTGCAGACAGGGGCCATCACCCCCGTAATCCAGCACAACGTGTCGGTGCCCGACGGCCTTGCAGTGGACTGGGTGCATAGTCACCTGTTCTGAACACTATAGTATGAATATTCATATAATAAACCATAATTGCAGAGTGAACCTGCAGACAGGGGCCATCACCCCCGTAATCCAGCACAACGTGTCGGTGCCCGACGGCTTTGCCGTGGACTGGGTGCATGGTCACCTGTACTGAACACTATAGTATGAATATTCATATAATAAACCATAATCATGGTTGCAGAGTGAACCTGCAGACAGGGGCCATCACCCCCGTAATCCAGCACAACGTGTCGGTGCCCGACGGCCTTGCAGTGGACTGGGTGCATGGTCATCTGTACTGGACGGACACTGGGCTGGACACCATCGAGGTGTCGTCCATGGACGGTGCCCTCAGGAAGACCCTGGTCAGGGACGGGCTGGACGAACCCCGGGCCATCGCCGTGCATCCTGGGAAAGGGTCAGTGTTCTGCAGTCACTTTTCTCTTTCCTCGTTTGTGCGTTTTTGGGGTTTGTGTGTGTGGTTCTTTTTTTGTTTGTTTTTTGCCTCTTAGTTTTGCATTTAACAACACACTCTCACGCACACCAAAAACCCCACAATGATAGTCATGGTACCACTTTGTTTCGCATTTAAAGACGCACTGACCCACCACGATTAAGTCCCTTGGTTTTTTTTCTGGGTAGCTGTGACCCACATACAAATGCCCCCAACTTCGAATTGAGGCTGCTCTTTAAAATGTTTCGTTTTCAATTTCGAGGCATTTGTATGGGAGTCAAGCCTAGTCAAAACAAGATTTCTTACCAGATATAAGAGGGAAAACATGTGAAACCCATGATTTTGACACTTGATCTGGTCAGTCTTTAATAACACTCACAAAAAAACACAATAATAATCATGATGCCGCTTAGTTTTACGTTGAATAACACACTCTCACACACACAAAAACAGGCTGTGTACACATACATGCAGAAATTCTGTGCGGAAATCCGTGCCCAATCCGTAAATAAGTAAAAGAAAGAAGGGAAAAGATTTGCGCACGTGTCCGAATTTCCCCTAATCCGTAAATGTTTACCCTTCTTTCTTTCACTTACTTCTGGGTTTCTGTACAGAACTTGCACGTCTAATGTGTACACGGCCTAATCCGTAAATGTTTACCCTTCTTTCTTTCACTTACTTCTGGGTTTCTGTACAGAACTTACACGTCTAATGTGTACACGGCCTAATCCGTAAATGTTTACCCTTCTTTCTTTCACTTACTTCTGGGTTTCCGTACGGAACTTACGGGTCTAATGTGTACACGGCCTAATCCGTAAATGTCTACCCTTCTTTCTTTCACATCTGGGTTTCCGTACAGAACTTACGCGTCTAATGTGTACATGGCCTAATAGTCGTGGTTCTCTGTGTTTTGGTCTGTGTGTTTCTCTGTTGAACTGAGGTTGAATGTCTGCCGGTCTTTCTGCCGGTCTTTCTGCCGGTCTTTCTGTGCAGGTTTCTTATTTGACATCTTTTGCGTTTGTGTGTTTGCCTTGCGTTTGTTTGCCTTGTAAGCACTGTTGCTTAAAAGACACAATGAATGCACATTATTGCATGTAAAAAAAATAGAGAATATGAATATATTTGTGTGCATCTTCTAATTAGTAATTGTTTTCTCTGTCTGTCTGTCTGTCTCTCTCTCTCTCTCTGTCTTCTTTCTGTTTCGTTATCTCGCCTCCCCCCCTTGATTTCCTCTCTCTCTCTCTCTTGCTCTCTCCCCATCTAAGAAGATTTATCAATTGTCCCAAATCAAATACTTTCTAGATTTCCATTCTCGCAGAATTTTTTACCGCTCTTTTATCGATCAAATCTAATATCAATTATGCGTCGACTGTTTGGGACGGCGCTAGTGAAAACATTTTAAAACCTCTGTCTAATCTTCATAGACGTGCTTTATAATTAATAATGTTAAAATCGTCAAAACTAACAGTAAAGGACTACACAATTCTGGGTATATTGCCTCTTCATTTAAATCTGATATACAACAAAGCAGTCTTTATGTTTAACATTTTATCAGGTAACCCCTCCGTTACTTATAAATAAATGTGTTGTCAATGATCAGCACCATGTACACAAAATCACACTACCTCTACCTAAATTGAACAAAGGGTAATTACTCTCTTTTTCTAATTAACTCCCCTCCACCAAAGTTGATTACGATACCATTCACCTAGCAGTGCGTGGGTCAGAACCAAAGTGAAACAAGCAAGGCATCATTCATACCTCTACCTATATTAGACCATTTAAGACAAGTTTAGTTTATTCTGGCGGGGCTCTGTGGAACACTATCTTGGCCACTTTTAAAGTTAAAACAACACTATGGACTTTTAAAAAGATTGATCAAAAACTTCTCTTGACCGGATTCACTAATTCAACTCTATAAATATGTCATTCAACAATGAGCCCCATCCCATTTGCATTTCTTACCACCTGTTTCCAAAGCGAATTGATTATGGCATGTTATATTTTTTCATGTCAATTTTTTCTCGAAACTATGGATTTTCTTGTCTTGACTGTAGCATTTTAGAATGTGTTCAGAAGAGGTTTTTTTGTTTTTTGTTTTTGTTTGTTTTGTTTTGTTTTTTGTTTGTTTAAAATTTTATACTTGAAAGGGGAATGTGTGGTTTTTTTTCAAGATTGACATTTTCAGTTTCTTCAAGTGCATATTTTATGTTATTATTAGTGTGTGTGTGTGTGTGTGTGTGTGTGTGTGTGTGTGTGTGTGTGTGTGTGTGTGTGTGTGTGTGTGTGTGTGTGTGTGTGCTCTTGCAGACTGATGTTCTGGACTGATTGGGGTCTGGAACCCAAGATAGAGAGCTGTGGTTTGAACGGACAGCAGCGTAAATCCATCATTCATAAGATGATCACCTGGCCTAATGGACTGACCATTGGTGAGAGAGAGAGAGAGAGAGAGAGAGAGAGAGAGAGAGAGAGAGAGAGAGAGAGAACGAGAGTCAAAAATATGTTGATCTGCATAAATTTATGTCAATTTGCCATTTGATTTTATCCATATATTTAATCGTAGTCAACTTTCAAGCCCAATTTCTTATATATATTTGTGTAATAAAGAATACAAGTAACTGAACAAGACAACACAGACTTCCAGGGCTGGAGCAGGGCTGCTCTCATGTCAATAGGACAGGCATGGCTGGTGCATTTCTGGGTCCCATCAGCACTTTCTGGTGCTTCTTTTTAAAATATAGTGAGTGAAAGCCTTTGCATGTGCCAAGCAGAGGCACATTCATTGAAACCCAAACGGTTTTTGTTCTTGTGCAAGACACCTGCTGCTTTCTAGTTTCTAAGTTTTGGTTAGGTTTTCAGTAAAGTCTTGGTTATTGAAATCTACTTTATATGATTTTTTCTTTCTAAAGGCTTTTCTTCTCACATTTCAGTGTTTAGTTTGACCTGTGACCATGCTATGGTGTGAATGGACTATGCGTTTTATCGATTTTACAGGATTGATTCCAGAACTGACTTCATCAGCAGTTCTTTTTTTTCTTTTTCCTTCCTTTCTTTCTTTCTTTCTTTCTTTCTTAGTAGTGTCAGGCTATGTGAAGGAGACTACGTGATGCCAATGGCAGTTATTATTGTGGTGGTGATGATGATGGTGATGACGATGATGATGATGACGATGATGACGACAACGATGATGATGATGATGATGATGATGATAATGATGATGATAATGGTGATGACGATGATGATGATGATGACGATGATCTCTGCACAGACTATGTGAAGGAGCGACTGTACTGGATCGACGCCAAGACGCACATCATCGGCATGATGACGACGACGATGGTGATGATGATGACGATGATGATGATGAGGATAATACTGATGATGACAATGATCTCTGTACAGACTATGTGAAGGAGAGACTGTACTGGATCGACGCCAAGACGCACATCATCGGCAGCTCAGACCTGGACGGACAGAACAGACGCCTGGTGCTTCGTGGGCACCAGCATTTGGGGCACCCCTTTGCCATCACAGTGTTTGAGGTATGGGGTGGGGGGTGAGGGGAAGGGGGGGGGGGGTGGAGTGATGGAGGATTGTGGAAGAGAAGAGGGTGGAAGACATTTGATATTATAGATCAGATTTTGCTTTAGGGCTTCACAAGACCAAACAAAATTGATTTTGCAAAGTGGAGACTTCTTCTCCCACCCATTTTGTTGGGAGGGTGTGTGGGTGGGTGGGTGGGTGGTAGGATGGAGAGCAGACTTGGGAAACCTAGCTATTAATTTGGTCATACCTGACAGCGGGACTTGTCCCTACCCTTTGCAACTTTTAACTGCTGTTTTATTTGCATAAGGCGCACAGATCAGACTTGCTTTAAGTCCCAATCCGAAGGACTCAACGTTCAGTTCAAATTTCCTGTCAAACTAGAAAGAAAGGGTGAGGATGAAATTCGAACCCAGGTCACTCACGCATTGACATTGGCAGGTGAACGTCTTAGCCACTCTGCCACCTTCCTTCCTTTCAAGATTTATTTGAAATTTGATTTAAAAACATGTTCAAGTTAAACCATTTGTTTTTTTAAACAATTATTGGTTTTTATTTTTGTGTCAAGTCTTTGTGCGCAGGAGTGACTGTAATGCTCACCACCGCTACAACAGATTCTGTTTACAAACGTTAAAAATAACTGTTGCTTTGAAATTATGAAGTTTTTCTCCAAAGTTTCTTCCAAATTTGATCCGTGATATGCGTTGAATTTTCCGATTTCCTTCAGGACTTTGTTTACTGGAGTGACTGGCCGTCGGAGTCGATTCGTCGCTACAACAAATTCCAGAAGGGAGAGGTGGAAGCCATCGCCCAGGGGCTGGACACTCCTATGGACATCCACATCCTGCATCCTTACAGACAGCCGCCCTGTAAGTATTTGTCTGTCTATCTGTCTGTTTGCCAGTTTGTTTGTTTTTCTGTTTGTTTGTGTGTCCACAACAAATTCGGCAAAGGTCAAGATGTGCCACCCCCCCTACCTATCTTGGTTAATTCTATTTTTCCGTTATTGCCTTTCTTACCATACATAAAGCTGTATTTTAGGAACATTTTTAGCTAATAACCTTTTTGGAATACTAACCCTATCCCAAACCCTAGCCCTAAACCTAACCCTACCCCCCACCCTATAAGACGGAAAAACGCAACGAACCACAACTGTGACAAATCGCGGTGTACTGCAGTACATAGTGGGGGGTAGGGTTAGGTTTAGGGCTAGGGTTAGGGATAGGGTTAGTATTCCAAAAAGGTTATTAGCTGAAAATGTTCCTAAAATACAGCTTTATGTATGGTAAGAAAGGCAAAAACGGAAAAATAGAATTAACCGAGAAATGCAGGGGGGGTGGCACATCTTTACCTTTACCCAGACAGCCACCGTGTAAGCATCTGTTTGCCGGGTTTTTTCCCTGTTTGTCTGTGTCATCATCATCGTCATCATCATCATCATCATTCAACAAATTCCAATGAGGAGAAGTGGAAGCTATGGCCCAGGACCTATGGGCATACACATACTGTATCATTGTATCCTTACAGACATCCACCGTGTAAGCATCTGTTTGTCTGTCTGTCAGCCACCCTGTAAGTCTGTTCCCTTGCCTACATGTCTGTCATTCTGTCTGTCTGTTTGTCTGTCTCTCTGTCCACAACAAATTATGGAAGGGAAATGTGGAAGCCATCATGCAGGGTCTGCATCTAAGCTTGTGTTGTTGGTGGAGGTGCTTCTATGGATACATTCTTCCATTCTTCAACGGTTCTTGACCTTGCTGTCTATTTAAGACTTTAAGTGACTTGGGCTGGATGTTGCATTCAAAATTAATTCATTCTTGCAGACATCCACTTTGTGAGCATTTGTCTGTGTGTGTGTATCTGTTTATCTATTTGTCAATCTGTCCATCTGTCTGCCTGCCTGCCAGTCTGTCTGTCCTCGACACATTCCAGAAATGAGTAGGTGGAAGCCATTGCTCAGGGGTTAAATAGACGTACTAGTAGTAGTAGTAGTAGTATTTGTATTGAATTTGTATTTGGTATATTCTAGCCACAAAGACTTATCTCTCAATCTGTGAAATTCAGGTTGCTCTCACCTGGAGCGCCACCTTTTGTTTGTATTCAAGACAGAATGATGGCTCTTTATTTCTATTGATTTGTCTCAAAAAATAATCCAATAAACAAATAAACCGCTCAAACTGTGGTTTGATATTTGGGATATCAGTAAAATGTAAAAACAAAAGGAGTAGTAGTGTACTAGTATTGCTGTTGTAGAAGATTTCAAGTTAATGTGTTCTGAACTTTCAGTTGAGAATCGTTGTGGCGCGGACAATGGCGGCTGTCACCATCTGTGTCTCCCAGCCCCAGAGAGCTCCTACAGCTGTGTGTGTCAGAACGGCTACAAACCGGACGCCCAGGAAGCCGCACTATGCGTCAGAGGTCAGTGTGGGTGTTCCTCACGTTTGCTTCGCCAGGCGCGCTTTGTCTTCAATTTGAAGCTACTCTCTTAACTCACTCGGGACAAATGAACCAGATCAGGCTCTGTTTTTGTTGGTTTGTGCTTATCTTTTATTTTCGTTTCATCTTGATGCTGCATGTTGTACATTTTCATTAAAAAAAATGGTCATGCGATGCAGCCTGTTTTTTTTGTACAGACAAACCTCTATTTTAAGACTTCCAAAATGTCCGGAAAAATCAGTCGTAAATTGGAGGGGTCGTATGACAGAGGTTTTCACTGGCAGCCGTAGAAAGAAAAAGTTCAGCACAGTTCATACTCTCTTCTTCATGCACACATACAATGACATATTTAAACTGGATTTGGGTCTTTCCAACTCCATAGGATTGTGCAATCGATTTATTACAGTTTCACTTCACCGACTTCTGTTAATCACCTCCACTCTCGTCCAAAGTCAGTGGTTTTCTTTTTCAAAGTCAGTGCTTTTCCTACGCTTTCCGCCATCTTTTCTACAACAAGGGAAGCGACTCCGCTTTCAGGCCCTTGACCGTGGTTGTTTCCCATTGCTCGAAGTCTATGCAGACGACAACAACGGTCGTAAAAACCAACAAAATGGCGGTCGTAAGTCGCGTTTTAGAGGAAGTCGTTTAAGAGAGGTCGTTTATATTGTAAAATGCATCCGTGCCAACAAATCCGGTCTCAAATGAGAGGTGGTCGCTTAACAGAGGGTCGTAAAATAGGGGTTTGTCTGTATTGAGTATATTTGTCGAGTTTGTTTGATAAGCCTTGGCTTGTTGTGCTCGTTGCACTGTTTTATTTGTAGCTGCAAGTGTTTGTTAGCTCAACGGAGTCATGTCGGAGACGTCATTCCGACACTGTTCCCATCTTTTAGAGTCAAGTCGGAGGGTTTTTTCCGACATATTTTGACTGTTGTGAAACCCAATAAAAGGGAAATAACTCGCTATTCCTATTAATCCTGAGACCTTCCCATTGTAGTTGCTTCCCTTAGACTGTCTCCAGTGTGTCTTATTTTCGTTTTTTGCTTCTTTAAATTGAACTACTCATCATCTTCGAATTTGCTTCATTCAATATGGTGGCGAACATATAACTCACTTTATTCAAACATTAAACAGGCATGGGAATTGTCAAAAAAATCAGAGTTTTTGTCTCTGACAATTCCCATGCCTGATTAAATAAACAAATGTTTATGTTTATAGTTTATATTATGCTTTTTACTTTCCATTTTTTATTTATATACTAAACCAAGTCTATCAAAACTCGAGTGGCTTTGTGATGCTAGATCAAGATCATAACAAAGTGGTCAGCCCGTGGAGTTGGAAGTTTTTGTTTTCCTGACGAAGCGCATTTCATCAGATTATTTACATCGTGGCTCACTCGTTCGAAGTAAGAAGTCTCCAAAAATATACTGATTTATCTTTCACTCGGTACACGTTGCATGTTATGATGTGCATTTGATTTTGGGCGATTTTTAGAAAATGATAAAAAATAATGCGATCTGAGGGAGAAACTACGTCATTTTGTATGTGACTCAATTGAGTTAATAAAAGTTGTTTAACTCACTCGGCACTGGCCAGTTGCTTCCCCTTGCAACCGTTTAGGACGGGCCATTTGACTAGGTTCGAAAACCCATCACCACAAAAAAGTTATGAAAAGTTATGGACTGATATTTTCAGATAAGATTACTAACACCATGCACTAAACGATCGTAAAATATCAGATTCCATACCTTCGTCGTTTGTCTCCTATTGACGAAAACAGCTAACACATAGAAAGAAGAAAAATTTCACATTCCGATCTTTGACCCCCTCTACAACCAAACCTGAATGGGAAGTCTGCAATGATTGGTTGATTTCAAGAGAGGCAAGGTCAGAGCAAACTGAAAATAGGTTATGACTTTGCACCGGAAAGCTGGTTACACGCCAGAAATCAAAACCTCTTGAAAACTCTTATGAGCCGGATCCGGGCCATTCGTCCTAAACGGTTGTGCGAGCCATGAGCCGGATCCGGCTCATTCGTCCCGAGTGAGTTAAACTAAATGAGCCAGATCAGGCTCACGAGAGTTTTCAAAAGCTTTTGATTCCTGGCATTTAACCAGCTTAGCAGAGTCACGTTGTAATCTATTTTTAGTTTGCTTTGACCTTTCCTCTCTTGAAATCAACCAATCATTGCAGACTTTAAATCTGCCTTGTTGGATGATGTGACTTAAAAGTTCGAACTGTTCAGAATTCTTTCATTTTATTGATCAAATGTTCCTGTCAATAGGAGACAAAATAACGAAGGTATGGAATCTGATGTTTTACGATCGATAAGTACAAGGTGGTAATATTTTCGGAAAATATTGGTCGCTAAAAGACCTGCTACACTACATACGATTCCGATCTGATTGCGATGCGATTGTGACGATGCGAGACATGATTCACGTGAAATTCATGGGCCTACTTGAGTATTGTGAGCGAAAATAGCAGAACTATTTTTAGACGGAAGTATTTCACGTGAATCATGACTCACGTGACCCAGTTGGATCACATCCCCTTACGATTTATTGCACGCGTGGCGCCGGCTTAGCTCTTCACGACGTATGATTGGCGTCTTGTTTTGGAACCCAATCGAATGGTTCGTCCGAAACGGTTGCAAGAGGAAGCAATCAAAGAATACCATGCATTACATTATAACATCACAGTGAAGAATAGCCATGACTCTTCTTCTTCTTCTTCGCTCGCTCAGACAGATTCCTGTCATATGAGCGTAGATGCGTCATGCTGCCGTTATGCGCCTAGCTAAGAAATAGTTAGGCCCGTCATGTCCGACTTCGGCTGAAGAAATCTTTGTAAGAATTTGTAGGAAAAAAGGCAGGACGAGAATGGACCAGTAAGAAAGAAGATGACAGTAAGCAAAGGGAAGAGGCAGAGTCAAGAGAGTGACAGATTAGAGGAAGTTACAAGCACAGAACTTCCAGAAGGTGGAACTATTTGTATGAAAGACACCCCCCCCGGTATCCCCACGGGGGAAAGCCATGACTCTCAAACTAGGGGGCGCTTGCTCTGACTCTTAACCCTTTCACTCCCGGAACTATTTGTACTTTTAGCGAACGAGATACCTAACTTTTTTTAAATCGCTAAAAATTTAATTATGCTGTGAAGACTATAATGATATATGTTTTATGGAAGGAAAATAAATGGAGAACACGATTATTATAATTCTCAATGTTGACTGCGTGAGATAGCACATTGTCAGGGGGAGATAACCAAGATTTTAGCCCAAAAGGACAATGTTACGAAAAACTTAATTAAAAAATAAATAAGAATGAAAATTCAGGTCTGAACTACTTGAATCATGATTGGGTTGAACATCATCATCATCAACTTTATTTCCAACACATTTTCCATCATTTTAATTGTCAGAAAAGTTAAAACAATTTTCCTTGGCATTTTCCTTCTGGCAGCCATATTGATATGCTTGGCCATTTGTTGCTTTCAAAATGAAAACAAACCGCATTAAAATCGACCCAAAGCTTCCTGAGAAACGGGCTCTGACCCTTCTCAAGCAATGTCAACTAGAGGAAAGGGAAATAACTCAGTCTTTTAAGATCTGAGTAGGTTATGCCCCCCCCTAAGCGGGTCGAAACTCACTTTTGGGAGTGAAGGGCTTAAGGCCTTGTCCGACGATGCAGTCACTCGCTCTTTGGCAAGAGTGTTCACCCATTCCCACAGCGTGACAGAGCTACCAGGGGCATGCCAGAGGAAGCATCTCGGACAAGGCCTCTAGTGCTGCAGCCAAAGGGATTGGTTGGACTTTGGGGACCTTCTCCAACACCAGCTGCCCTGAAGTCCTCTTGGCAAGGGGAGTGGGTATGTCCCCTGGGCAGGACCTGTCTCTTCAGTCAAATTCTGGCCCATCCCTCCTGAATAGCACACTGATCATCGTGCGTCCTCTATGTGAGGAAAAGTCATAGTTGTACCCGACAGATGGACACACACACACACACACACACACACACAACAATGTCCTCAGGTGCAAGCCAGCAGGTACGTCAGTGGAACCTCCCTTTTAAGACCTTCCCTATGAAGACTCCCTCCCACTTAAGACCTACTTCTCTGAGACATTGCCCTTCCTTGCAAAGTACAGTGGGACCTCCCTTGTAAGACCTTGAAAAATCATCCAAAATGAGGTCTTTCAATGGGAGCATGGTTCGTGGGGTCCTTTCAGGTGCTTTAAAGTGCTGTGAAATTGATCGGTCATCAAAAGGCCTGTTAAGTCCTTTATATCAGCAAGGAGGTCCTTTCAAATCAGTCAAAGGTCCTTTTAAAATTGGTGCAGTCAGTTTAAATCCTTTAATCGGGCCAAAAAAACAAAACTTAAGTACCTTGTCATAAGAAATGAACTCCAAAAAATATATTAAATGAAATAAAATTTGCCAAAAATCGATTGCCTTCGTATCTTTCGAGCAGACGATCTAATTTTAATAGTCACTGTAAATCCGGTCACGTGCGCGAGATTCGGCGAGATATCTTATGCGCCATGTTGAAATTCTTCCCACATGCGGCTGCTTCAGTGCTTGTTTTCAAGTAAAAAGTGTAAAAATGCCTGGAAAGTGTTCATTTTCAGGATCGTTGGCTGAGAGGACATTTATAAGGACTGGGTCCGAAAAGTGATGGACAACAAACATGCAGTTCGTTGTGCATATTGTAAAAAAACCATCAACATCTTGTCAATGGGAGAGTCGGTGCTGAAACAACACGCAAAGACTGAAAATCACAAGAAAGCTGAAAGAAGGCACAAGGCGGAATCGAGGTGCAATGTGACCGACTTTTTTTGCAAGTAGCAGAAATACTACTGTAACAACAAATAAATCTGCTCAGCCAAAAAAAAAAAAAAAAGAATCTGCTCAGCCACAATCGCCGGCGTCTGGCTCTGCTCCCACCACGTCTGCAAGTACAACTACAAACAAGGTTTAAATAGGTCCTTTAAAAAAAATTGCTGGTCCTTTAAAGGTCCTTTTAAGGTCCTTTTTTGGCACTCTTCCAAGTCCCCACGAACCATGGGGAGGGAGTTGTGTAAGGGAGGTAATTTTGATACTTACAAAGAAGGGCAATGTCTCTGAGAAGTAGGTCTTAAAGACCCCCCATGTCATGTGTCACATTCCCTCTTAAAGACCCCCCATGTCACATTCCCTCTTAATTCCCTCTGATGGTGAAACGGTTGAAAGAATTGATGAGTACAAATACCTAGGCACAGTTTTAGACAAGAAACTTACTTTTGATAAACACATTGAGCATATACATAAGAAGAGTCAGTCCAGGATCTTTTGTTTACAGAGGCTAAGGAATATTGGTGTCTGTTCAGATATTCTTCAAACCTACTACCGATGTTGCATTGAATCTGTTCTTACTGTGTCATTTATCTGTTGGTATGGAAGCTTGAGTGTAAAAAGTAAGCGTGTGTTGAGTGATATGGTGAATGTGTGCAGTAAAGTTGTGGGTGCAAGGCAGAGTGGTATGCAAGAGTTGTATGACAGACAAGTAGTCAAGAAAGCCAGGAAAATTCTTAATAACAGTCATGTTCTGGCAAAATACTATGAAGTATTACCATCGGGCCGTCGATACAGAACTCTAAAACTGAAAATAAGAGCACAGAAAACTTTCTTACCAAGATCAATTCATCTGTTGAACTCTTAATGCACTGCATTGAGTGATTGTTTTGCTGAGCAGCCTGTCCATTTCCTTGGGATTGAATTTGTATTCGTATTCGTCCAGTTTGTTAACTACAATATTGCAGTGTTATTAGTTATTAGTTTAAATTCTGTAATTGTTGATAAATGTGTTTATTGTTGTTGTGGTTTTTGTTGTTGTTGATAAATGTGTTTATTGTTGCTGCTGTTTTTCTTATGTGCACCTGGCTGCAATTTCTCAGTTATGAGATAATAAAGATGATTTGATTTGATTTGATTTGATTTGACCCCCCATGTCATGTGTCACATTCACTCTTAAAGACCCCCCATGTCACGTGTCACATTCCCTCTTAAAGCCCCCCCACGTCACGTGTCACATTCCCTCTTAAAGCCCCCCCACGTCACGTGTCACATTCCCTCTTAAAGCCCCCCCACGTCACGTGTCACATTCCCTCTTAAAGGGAAAACACCCGATCCTAGGGATCAGGTCTTTTTCGCCAGACAAGCTCTGCTTCGCGGTGGCTTGCACAACAGGGAAAAGAAGGGCAGCTGTGCTGTGTTTAATGCGGCGCGCGCTCAGCATTTCCCCTCTTTTATACTCCGAGTGTGCCTTTAAGTTTGGAAGGTTTCTTCAGATTTCTTACCAGCTATAAGAGGGAAAACACGTGAAAACCATGATTTTGACACGTGACGTGGTGGGTCTTTAAATGGGAAGGAGTCTTATAATGGGTGGGTGGGGTGGGAGGTTCCACTGTATTACAATTACCTCCCTATCTCCCTCCCGCTTAAGACATTATTTTGGATGATTTTTCTGGAGGTCTTAATAGGGAGGTTGCACTGTATCGCAACAAGAACAAAGGCTTGATGCCGTGGAACCTCCCTTACGAGACCTCCTATTATAAGACTCCCTCCCACATAAGACCTACTTCTCTGAGACATTACCCTTCTTTGTAAGTATTAAAATTACCTCCGTCGCTAAAAAAAAAAAAAAAAAAAAAATTACCTCCGTAAGACCCCTCCCTTTAAGACCTCAGTTTGGGTGATTTTTTAAGGTCTTATAAGAGAGGTATCACTGTAGTAACTTCTGGCTTTCAGTTCACCCGGAAAATATTTTTCTCTTTTTTTTTTTTTCTTCCAGGAGAGCTCCCGCCAACGACCTCACCCCCCAAGGTCAAACCAACCACACCCAAGGTCAAGGTCACCACCGTGCCGGCCCCCAAGACCCCCGCCCCCATCTCCCCCCACCCCAAGCCCAACAGCACCCCCAAACCCCCCACCCCCGCGGTCACCCCCACGGTCACCCCCACCACCACCACCCCTGTGGGTTCAAGTCCCATCAGCAAGGAGCAGGAGGAGGGGTTGGGCCATGTGGCCATCATCGTCATCGCCGTCGTCCTTCCTATCGCTGTGCTCATCATCGCTGTGAGTATTATCACTTTCTTCATCATTCCATTGTCATCATCATCATCGTCATCGCCGTCGTCCTTCCTATCGCTTTGCTCATCATCGCTGTGAGTATTATCACTTTCTTCATCATTGTCATCATCATCATCGTCATCGCCGTCATCCTTCCTATCGCTGTGCTCATCATCGCTGTGAGTATTATCACTTTCTTCATCATTGTCATCATCATCATCGTCATCGCCGTCGTCCTTCCTATCGCTGTGCTCATCATCGCTGTGAGTATTATCACTTTCTTCATCATTCCATTGTCATCATCATCATCGTCATCGCCGTCGTCCTTCCTGTCGCTGTGAGTATTATCACTTTCTTCATCATTGTCATCATCATCATCGTCATCGCCGTCATCCTTCCTATCGCTGTGCTCATCATCGCTGTGAGTATTATCACTTTCTTCTTCATCATTGTCATCATCATCATCGTCATCGCCGTCGTCCTTCCTATCGCTTTGCTCATTATCGCTGTGAGTATTATCACTTTCTTCATCATTGTCATCATCATCATCGTCATCGCCGTCGTCCTTCCTATCGCTTTGCTCATCATCGCTGTGAGTATTATCACTTTCTTCATCATTGTCATCATCATCATCGTCATCGCCGTCGTCCTTCCTATCGCTTTGCTCATTATCGCTGTGAGTATTATCACTTTCTTCATCATTGTCATCATCATCATCGTCATCGCCGTCGTCCTTCCTATCGCTTTGCTCATTATCGCTGTGAGTATTATCACTTTCTTCATCATTGTCATCATCATCATCGTCATCGCCGTCGTCCTTCCTATCGCTTTGCTCATCATCGCTGTGAGTATTATTACTTTCTTCATCATTGTATCATCATCATCGTCATCACCATCGTCCTTATCGCTGTGCTCATCGTCACTGTGAGTATTATCACTTTCTTCATCATTGTCATCATCATCATCGTCATCGCCGTCGTCCTTCCTATCGCTGTGCTCATCATCGCTGTGAGTATTATCACTTTCTTCATCATTGTCATCATCATCATCGTCATCGCCGTCATCCTTCCTATCGCTGTGCTCATCATCGCTGTGAGTATTATCACTTTCTTCATCATTGTCATCATCATCATCGTCATCGCCGTCATCCTTCCTATCGCTGTGCTCATCATTGCTGTGAGTATTATCACTTTCTTCATCATTCATTGTCATCATCGTCATCGCCGTCATCCTTCCTATCGCTGTGCTCATCATCGTTGTGAGTATTATCACTTTCTTCATTGTCATCATCATCATCGTCATCGCCGTCGTCCTTCCTATCGCTTTGCTCATCATCGCTGTGAGTATTATCACTTTCTTCATCATTGTCATTGTCATCATCATCATCGCCGTCGTCCTTCCTATCGCTGTGCTCATCATCGCTGTGAGTATTATCACTTTCTTCATCATTGTCATCATCATCATCATCATCGCCGTCATCCTTCCTATCGCTGTGCTCATCATCGCTGTGAGTATTATCACTTTCTTCATCATTGTCATCATCATCATCGTCATCGCCGTCATCCTTCCTATCGCTGTGCTCATCATTGCTGTGAGTATTATCACTTTCTTCATCATTCCATTGTCATCATCATCATCGCCGTCGTCCTTCCTATCGCTGTGCTCATCATCGCTGTGAGTATTATCACTTTCTTCATCATTCCATTGTCATCATCATCATCGTCATCGCCGTCGTCCTTCCTATCGCTTTGCTCATCATCGCTGTGAGTATTATCACTTTCTTCATCATTCCATTGTCATCATCATCATCGTCATCGCCGTCGTCCTTCCTATCGCTTTGCTCATCATCGCTGTGAGTATTATCACTTTCTTCATCATTGTCATCATCATCATCGTCATCGCCGTCGTCCTTCCTATCGCTTTGCTCATCATCGCTGTGAGTATTATCACTTTCTTCATCATTGTCATCATCATCATCATCATCACCGTCGTCCTTATCGCTTTGCTCATCATCGCTGTGAGTATTATCACTTTCTTCATCATTGTCATCATCATCATCGTCATCGCCATCATTCCTATCGCTTTGCTCATCGTCGCTGTGAGTATTATCACTTTCTTCATCATTGTCATCATCATCGTCATTGCCATCATTCTTCTGTTCACTGTGAGTGTTATTTACCTTCATCATAGTCATCATCTTATCATCATTATTTGCGCATTGTCTCATCCCTTTGGTCATTATTGCTGTTCAGTATTGCTTTCATTATGATTCATCATCACAGTCACTATCATCATATAGTAAAAAGCCAATCAT
>CM065689.1:10288466-10323466 GCA_017654935.2 Phymorhynchus buccinoides
ATTGTGTTGTGTTGTATTGTATTGTGTTGTGTTGTATTGTGTTGTGTTGTATTGTATTGTATTGTGTTGTATTGTAGTGTGTTATGTTGTGTTGTGTTGTGTTATGTTGTATTGTGTTGTATTATGTTATGTTGTGTTGTGTTATGTTGTATTGCGTTGTATTGTATTGTATTGTGTTATGTTGTATTGTAGTGTGTTATGTTGTATTGTGTTCTATTATGTTGTACTGTATTGTGTTGTGTTGTATTGTGTTGTATTGTAGTGTATGTTGTATTGTGTTGTACTGTAGTGTGTTGTATTATGTTGTACTGTATTGTGTTGTATTGTATTGTGTTATGTTGTATTGTGTTGTATTGTAGTGTGTTATGTTGTATTGTGTTGTACTGTATTGTGTTGTGTTGTGTTGTGTTGTATTGTGTTATGTTGTGTTATGTTGTATTGTGTTGTACTCTATTATGTTGTATTGTATTGTGTTATGTTGTGTTGTGTTGTATTGTGTTGTGTTGTATTGTATTGTGTTAAATTGTGTTGTGTTATGTTGTATTGTAGTGTGTTATGTTGTATTGTAGTGTGTTGTGTTGTGTTGTATTGTGTTATGTTGTATTGTGTTATATTGTTTTACATACCACCATATCGAATTAGGCTCTACATGGAAAAGACTGGATCCAAAACACTCTGCCTTCAGTGAGAAAAGATGAAACACTTTCTGAGTTACCGGTACTGTGAATTAGCCAGTAATATGCACACCTGGATGTCAACATGATTGGAATGTGCGTGTATCCTCGCATTCATTAACTAAAGTTAGGAAATGTATGGATGGTTGGAATTTGATGCCAAAGAAAGAAAGTTGAAGGATTGTATTCTCAATATAATTTGATTTGGGTAATTGTGTAACCTTTTGCTCCAACATTAAAACAGTATTTTGGGTACCGTATTTTTTTAACTATGAGGCGCACCCCCAACATTTGACACAATTCAATTATTTTGTTTTATTAGTATATTATCAGTCATATTATAAGGTCTTAGTCTGGGAGAGAAAAAAAAAATATCGCCGTACTTTTTTTTCTTCTTTTTCTCTCATTTCGCTAAAGGGCCCCGTATATATACGCGCGTAATGTTGATTGAAACATCATTTTTTGCGTCTTTTGTTTGTTCTTCAGAGTATGCAGCCGCTGAATACAGATCCCGAACAACTGGCCTGAAAACTGAAGAACACGGAAAGCGTTATTTATCAAGGATGTCTCAAGCATGCTGCCTGTACTGCAGTAATGCTGCCATGGTGTGGGGTTGGACCAACAGGAAAACCTTGATGTAAACAAACAAAAAAGCAACAACAAATGAGACCATGAAAAGGGAAGAAACAAGAACATTAAAAAAAAGTTAAAAAAATTATAGCAGGAGGAACGCTAATATGTGAAGTAAAGCTTCAGGAAAGAAAGACCCCAAAAAAGAAAATCATGCACAAAAAAAGAAGAAAAAAGAAAACAAGACCTGTTGGACAAAAGAAAGAACATTGTTAAATTTAAAAAAACCACAAAAAAACCCACATTGAGAAAAACTCAAAGGATAAAAAAAAAATTATGCAAAAAAAAAAGAAAAGAAAATGAACTGTTGGACATCTGTATTGTTAAAAAAAATTGGGACTTTCCTGGTGTTGCACTGCCTCCGGGCATTGCCTCCAGGATCGTTCCCACCGTCTTTATATCTACTAATGTCCCATATGTGTCTGTTCCAGACCGGAGGACGCTAAGCAGAATTTCATCGACCTGTTGGACAAAAGAAAAGAAAGTTAAGTTAAATAAAAACCAAACACATTGAGAATAACTGAAGCAAAAGATGAAACCTGTGGTTACAATATAATATATTCTAAATAGTATTTAGAGGGAATGCCTCCGGTTTAGATTACGATAGCCAACGGTGCCCCTCCCCCCCCCCCCCCCCCCCCCCCCCCCATGGTATATGGGAATATGTAATGTAATATTATGGTCTAGCTTCTGTATATAATCATTGGATAGGTGGGCAGTTAACCCTTTCACCGCCAATGTCGCATTTTAGCACCACAATGATTTAACACCCATGTCAAGAAAAGGCCTCAAACCAGGGTCTGTTATCCAAAGAGCCTATTTTCATAATTTGGGGAGGTAAGGATAGGCCTTACTTTAAATATGTCATAAAGAAATCCCCACTATTGCAGACAGATTTTTTTCTCTACCCCGGTAAGTTTAATGGATATTTTTTGCTGAAAAATGGCTGGCGGCGAAAGGGTTAAAATGCATTAACCCTGTCACTGCCAGCCATCTTTGAGCCAAAAATTGCCATTAAACTTACTTGGCTACAAACATATTTTGTCAGCTATATTAAGGAATTTCTCTGTGACACATTTAGAACAGGGTCAATCCTTACCACACAAATGTAGGAACACAATATCATTGAATAACAGACCCTGATTTCAAGAGTTTTAATGACTTAAATCATTGTGGTGCAAAAATGTGACATTGGCGGTGAAAGGGTTAACGTTGGCGAAAGGCTAAGAAACGCCAACCAAATCACATACAGACAAACCTCTATTTTAAGACTTCCAAAATGTCCGGAAAAATCGGTCGTAAATTGGAGGGGCTGTATGACGGAGGTTTTCACTGGCAGCTGTAGAAAGAAAAAGTTCAGCACAGTTCATACTCTCTTCTTCATGCACACATACAATGACATTAAAACTGGATTTGGGTCTTTCCAACTCCATAGGATTGTGCAATCGCTATTACAGTTTCACTTTGCCGACTTCTTTTAATCACCTCCACTCTCGTCCAAAGTCAGTGGTTTTCTTTTTCAAAGTCAGTGGTTTTCGTGCTTTTCCTACGCTTTCCGCCATCTTTTCTACAACAAGGGAAGCGACTCCGCTTTCAGGCCCTTGACCGTGGTTGTTTCCCTTTGCTCGAAGTCTATGCAGACGACAGCAACGGTCGTAAAAACCAACAAAATGGCGGTCGTAAGTCGCGTTTTAGAGGAAGTCGTTTAAGAGAGGTCGTTTACATAGTAAAATGCATCTGTGCCAACAAATCTGGTCTCAAATGAGAGGTGGTCGCTTAACAGAGGGTCATAAAATAGGGGTTTGTCTGTACAGTTATTTATCATCTGCCGTCTTTTTGTCAAAAAATGAAACCGTGAGAATTGGCTTCAGGTACATATATGCGCTTTTGGTGCCTTTCCATACATGTGCGTTCAATTAGGAAATACAATTGTCTGGATATGCTTTACATTATGCATTAAAAAGTTTTGGCGGACAAATGATGCTTTGGCGGCATCTGGAAATGGCCCATCCAATTAATTAATTATTTATTTGGTCTTCAGCTGCTTATAATTACCAAACGCCTTTCTAGACAGGTAAACAGAACACTTTAATCCAGAACACTTTCTACAGACTTGGGCTGAGGAGTCTAAAAGAAAGAAAACGATTTTTTGTGACAACCTAGTTTTGCTGCTGTACATTTTCTCGCAGGGTGGGTGGAGGGGTGACCCGATGTTTTGAAATTGTGCCGGTGTTTAGGTTTGTGTGTGTGGAGGAAATTTTGCTGTGGAAGTTATGTGAATGTTGTTTTTTGAGTGGAGTGTTAAATTGCTCTGTATAGGTTTGCTGTGTGGTTAGAAAGTTGGAAACAAGTGTGTGTTGTGGGGTGTGGTGTGGGGTGTGTTGTGTTGTGGTGTGGTGTGTGTTGTGTTGTGTTGTGGTGTGTGGTGTGTGTGGTTAGAACGTTGGAAACAAGTGTGTGTTGTGTTGTGTGGTGTTGTGTTGTGGTGTGGTGTGGTGTTGTGTTGTGTGGTGTGTGGTTAGAACGTTGGAAACAAGTGTGTGTTGTGGTGTGTTGTGTTGTGTTGTGTTGTGGTGTGTGGTGTGTGTGGTTAGAACGTTTGAAACAAGTGTGTGTTGTGTTGTGTTGTGTTGTGTGTGTGGTTAGAACGTTGGAAACAAGTGTGTGTTGTGTTGTGTGGTGTGGTGTGGTGTGGTGTGTGTGTGTGTGTGTGTTGTGGTGTGTGTGTGTGTGTGTGTGTGTGTGTGTGTGTGTGTGTGTGTGTGTGTGAAGGAGAGAGAGAGAGAGAGAGAGTGTGTGTGTGTGTGAGGGTTAGTGATACATGTTTGCATGTTTTCCTTCGTTTTTGTGGGTCATAATCACCAAACCATGAACAACAGAATGTCATGGCGAAACGGAAAGGCCACAAGCTTTCAAGGGAACATTTGTATTAAAAAAAAGGATGAGTTTTGGCAAAGAAACTTCTTTTTTTTACAATGTCAATACATTTGTTTGTCTGATGGTGATAGTATTCGATTTAACAATAAATTTGTAGACACGAAAATGGAAAAAAAACCCAAAAACAAACAACAATAAAGCAATCAACCGATAGCTAAAATCCTCTGACACTTGTATACCAAATGTGATTGAAATGGACTGAACAGTTTTCAAGAAAACGCATACGGACGGATGGACGCATGCACACACGAAACAAAAGCAATGCTTCCCAAAGCTTGCTCTGGAACTAACAAAATCTGTATTCAGGAGGTTCTGAGAAGCTGTTAGGTAGGATATTCATACTTTAAATAGATAATGGAATACTTAATTGAAAATGACAGAGTAAATTAAGATATATATATGTCGTGCCTAACTCGCAGAATTGCCTAGTCTGGAGATTAGGCAGCCACTTTGCCTAATCTGTAGACTAGGCACTCTGCCTGTCTAACGTGTAAACTAACCTTTCAGACGTGCCTAATCTACAGAATAGGCAGCCTAATCTGTAGAATAGGCAGCCTACTCTGTTGACTAGGCAGAGTGCCTAGTCTACAGATTAGGCAGTCCTTGTTTCTATCTCCTACATAGCTATATTTTAACACCAAGAATGCAATAGTAGTGTCATAAAAAAGAAGTTTATTGACTTTTTTACTCCATTGTCTGTGTGTCTGTCTGCTGTGGAACAAAAACAAGTTTTACAATAATAAAGCTACCATCAAGAATCGAATGCATGCAAGGGTCAAAGTGCAGTAATGGAGAGTAAAAATGCAAGGAAATAAATATACGACAGTGGTCAAAATCCACAGCAAATACAAATTCAATTCAGAAACAAACAAATAAAAAAATAACAACACTGAAGGAACAAAGCAAAGAGAAAAATAAGTAACAATGCAAAGTAGAATGCATAAAAGCATACTTGCGCTCAACAATCAACTTTATTACAAAACACATGACGCGAATCTCTTATTTTTACACATTTTTCGTTGAGGATGGCATTGGTGTGGACCAATAATTCATGAAATTAGCAAAGCTCATCCAACATTGAATGAATGCAGGGGACAACATGCAGTAGTAACAATGCAAGATAAAAAATATATGACAGTGGTCAAAATCCACACAAATGCAAATTCAATTCAGAAACAAACCATTTTTTTAAAAAATACCAACACTGGAGTAACAAAGCAAAGAGAGAAAAAATATTATAACTCAATGTGGACTGTGTTTTAGCATTGTGCTCAATAAATGAACGTTGAACAGAAGACACGTGAATCGCTTATTTTTACATGTTTTTTTGCGGATGGCAATGGCTGTGACAAGGTGTCTGCTTTTTTAATTTACATTGACACCTCTTTGTTGCGCAATTGCCTTGACATGAGCACTTTGTGAATTCTTGGTCTTCATGCATTGATTGAAGTGATGCAATGCGTCGGAAAGGCAGAACAACCTCTTCATTGATTTCGTCACGAGTAACAAGAGCAAAGTCAGCTTTAATGAGTTGGTTCCTTGAAAGCCAGGTATTCAAACACTTCTGCCCCAACTGCGCCTTCAAGTTCAGGATCGTTACTTTCAGTTTCTTTGGAATCTTCTGTTCTGGCAGTTTATTCTGTTGTTTCATTTTGTCCAGCGTCCAGAAGCTGTCATTGTAGAGAGAAGCTCAACAAGCTCCTCTTCCACTTGGAGTCTCTCTAAAACATCCTTCAGCAGACATGTTCGTTCTAGTCCTGATGTACACAGACCTGTTTACTCTACTCTTTTCGAGTAGTATGCTACTCAATTTGGACCTCTACTACTCTTCAAAATTGAAAAAAATGCTCTAATTACTCATTTTCAGTGAACATTGTTTGATGGTTTAATGAAGAGGACTACTCATTTTGCACCAAAACTGCTCATTTCAGCTATCCAGACTACTCAATACTTGTGTAGGGGGTAAACAGGTCTGTGTACCCTTTCTGCCACAGAACACTTCAGATTTCTGTGAGGGGAAGAATCATTTTGTAGCATAGCGAAGGGGAACCTTTCAGCCCACTGTGATGCATTATTGTCAATTGTCCACGCAATTAACATTTGTTTTACGACACAGTTGGATCTCTGGATGCTGCCTTGTGACTGAGTGTGTGTAGGTAAACCATGAACAATGTTTATCCCAGGCCAAATCAGTTTCATCTCAGAGATCACAGAGGCAGTAAACTCACGGCCATTGTCAGACTGTAAAATGGCAAGTTGCGTCATCCAGCAGAAAATGTCAATGAGATAATATGCTGTTTCAGCTGCTGTTGTTAATTTCATTGGCCGCAACACAATAAACTTTGAGAAATGGTCCTGATAGTTTAAAATGTACTTGTATCCTCGATCTGGTGTAGATTCCATAATGATCAAAACTGCTCTACTCCTCATATGGCGTACAACGAGGCCTTAGGCTTCGTCTTCTTCTTCTGGCAAGTTTCACAGTTTGTAGCTAAACTGATATCATTTGTTTGAGTGATGTTGCAATACAGACAGACACACAAACAGTGGAATAAACAGAAAGTCAATACACTTCTTGTTATGACACTACTACTGCATTCTTGGTGTTACAATATAGAGGAGTTATGTAGGAGATAGAAACAAGCACTGCCTAATCTGTAGACTAGGCACTCTGCCTGGTCAATAGACTAGGCTGCTTATTTTACAGATTAGGCTGTCTAGTCTGTAGATTAGGCACGTCTGAAAGGTTAGTTTACAAGTTAGGCAATCCGAGTGCCTAGTTCACAAACTAGGCAAAGTGGCTGCCTAATCTACAGACTGGGCAATTCTGCGAGTTAGGATCGACATATATATGCCACTTATACTTCTTAAGAAACTGCTCTGAAAATGACTAAATACATGAATGTGTGTAAGAACACATTTGTAGTAGGAACAGATTATGTACTGCATGGAAAATAACAATATTTGATGAAAGTGTGATAGTAAAAGTAGGTTGTTAACCAATCTATGAAAGTCGAGTGATACACGTGTGATGTCCTGTGACAAGAGAAAGAATAAAATGATACACTGGAGATTGTTGAAATGTATTTCAATAATATTTGGCCAAACGAGTGCATCTTTATGTGTGAATGAGAAACATTATATGTAAATATTGCAGATTATTTTCCGCGTTGCCTTGGTATTGTAAATAGTGTAAATGCAATGGAATGTACACATATTAGCAGCTTGAAAATGAGAGGAAATGAAAGGAATTCAAATATTGACACGTCAAAACATTTGATTTGGGGGTTTGTCTTTATATTACAATGTATAAATTTTCTTTTTCCGTTCCGATTTTGGCAAGACAATTTTGAGTTATAATTTTTTTTTCCCTGTCAGTATAGACTGTTTTTACTACATTCCAGCAGCTTTCTAATGGTGCAATGCTTAACGGTTCTTCTCCTTTCATACAGTATCCTCCTTCAATGCTGTGAAGATTCTGATGACTCAGTTACCCCCTCAGTGCCGTTTGTCTTTGCCGCATATTTTTTTTAATGCAGCAAAATGTGTGAATGGGTGCCCGTCTTATATATACGTCGGCAGCAAGTACTATAGCGTAATATAGGATGCATATGAACATCATCGGCACTGAAGAGGCCATTTTCAATAACTACCGCCAATATTTTGTGTTTTCTTTTTCTTTTAGGAAGCGGAGGAGGCTTATGTAATTGCCTGCAAATATGTTACAGGTGCACCCTGATGAATGAGTTTTTGCAAGAAACACGTCGAGATCACCAGAAAGACAGCTTTTTCAAGGATAGGAACACTCACTTTGCTCTGGTTTCTTAGAAATCAAACCGTTAAAACGGTGATTCCTCCTGGGCGGAAATGCCGGAGAGAGAAGCCATTTTGGATGGGGTCGGTGGAGGTCAATTCCATTATGGTTGAAGCTCTTTCTTTTTTTCGTAGTTCAGTAAAAAAACAAAATTGGAGCTGTATCCTTTGTTGTGAGCAAAACTCCTTTTGATAAACTGTATAAAATTAACAAAATAAATAAATAGAAAGGCTTGTATTGCGAAAATTTTGTGCAAACGATTTGGTCTAAACTCGGGCTGCCATTAGAAAAGAGACGGTGCACGCCTTCTCTTTCAGTGAAAGAATTTGACTTCCAGCACCTCCGACAAGGAGGAATCGCCGATTTGACGGTTTGATTTCTAGGAAACCAGAGCAAAGTGAGTGTTTGTTTCTTAAAAAAACTCATCCGTCAGGGTGCCCCTTTAAGAGCTGCTACCCTGAGGTGTCATTGCAAAGTGGACATGGTACATTAGTTCTTTATTTTCGTTCGTTTTACGGAGTATTTTGCAACTCCTTTTTGACTGTTGAAGTCATGCCTTTTTCCTTGAGAACTCTATTTTATTTTTCTTGTTTTGTTTTGAGGGGGACAATCAAGTTTCTTTCGGTTTTTATTATTGAAGTCGTCTTTCGTTCTGTGTCGCATATGTGCGGCTATGTGTTGGTTGGTGTTTTTTTGGTATTTGTGCGACTGTTGTCCAGCTCAGTAGAGGGGTCAGTTGCTGTTCTGGAAAACTGGGCTAAAATGTCTAACATTCGGAATGCCTTTGCCCGTGGTACATTCCCACTCTTGGCGAGAAGAAATCACTTTCTTGCTCTTTTTAGGATTCTAGCCGTTATAGGTAGAATATACTATTGCATTTGTAAGAGGTTTTATTTTTGTTTTTTCTTCCCCTTTTTTCATCCGATTTTAGGAAAGTTGCCAAATTTGCAAACTAAATGATTTTGACGATTTTATGGCAGAAAAACGGCAACATTTCGATCTTGAATATCTCAAAAACGGCTGAATGGATTGCCTTCATTTTTTCAGTATTTACTTAGGAATGCATTGCCAACACTTCCGGTATAAATGCAAACCGGGGACGAAAATGGCCAAATTTGAATATTGAATAAATTGCAAATGGCTGTTTCAGGGGAGAATCCTGTCATGTTTGCTCTCAAAGGCAAACATATGCCGTCTAGTTTAATTTGTTTTTCTTCCTCTTCCGATGCCTTCCTTTAAAGACATGAAGTAAAAATAATATGCATGAGCATTTGACACTTTCACCTATTACAATTTACTCAATCGAATTAATGTAGCTTTGAACATTGAACTCAATAAAAGCTTAGAAAGCCAACTATTGGCCACTGCAAGGAAAACCTTTTGCAAAATAAATGCCGTTGGTGGTTGGGGGAAGATGGTTGAGTACTGACCAAACAAGGGCATAACTCTCGACAATAACCCTTTTTGAGGCCACTTAATGGCTGCCTTTTGCAAGAGTGAATGCCCTTTTGGATACTGATCAACAAGGGCTTAACTCTTGCCGTCAAGGGTGTTAATAACCCTACTTGCAGTGGCCAATAAGTAAAGTTTACATCTGATTTGAAGGACATCTTTCTAGAAAACAAACTAGTTTTGAAAACTTTGTGTAGTTTAAATAGTACCAGAATTGGTTTTTTGGGGGGTTTGTTTTTGTTTTTGCTTTGCTATGCAGTATTTATTGTTTGGTGAAAATATCACCAAGAGCTTTCTGTTCATCACACTGTGACTGTTAGACCGTTGGTGTGTACATAGTTTATACATAATGTTGGAGATAATTACTCAGATTACTTGCATTGTACTGCTGTACATAAAGTATTACTTCCAGTAATATTCGTTTTCCTGTTATTCAAGTTTGTTGTTGATTGTTGCTGTGAGAAATTTGTCGAGTTTTAACGGACATTTTTCCTTTTCTTAAAGTGGTCTTTGAGAAATTTCTCAACTTGTGTGTGTGGTGTATGTATGTACGTGTGTGTGTTTGCTTTTCAGTTTTTGCTGTACGTCAGATCTGGTGATGATTTTATTTTTTTCACGTTTATTCAAAAAATATTCCTAACGTTATTTACTATTTGGAGGAATACATGCCTTAATTGTTGACCAATGTGTTGTGATGTAGCCTAAACAGGTGTACGGTTTTAACATTCCTCTGGAGGTCAGCTGTAGAAGGGCAGTGTCTTCCATAGACGATGGTGTATAGCTGGGATGGCCATAGAGTGGCTGTGGACGTCAGCTGTAGAAGGGCAGTGTCTTCCATAGACGATGGTGTATAGCTGGGATGGCCATAGAGTGGCTGTGGAGGTCAACTGTAGAGGGGCAGTGTCTTAGACGATGGTGTAGCTAGGATGGCCATAGAGTGGCTGTGGAGGTCAACTGTAGCTAGGATGGCCATAGAGTGGCTGTGGAGGTCAACTGTAGAGGGGCAGTGTCTTCCATGGACGATGGTGTAGCTGGGATGGCCATAGAGTGGCTGTGGAGGTCAACTGTAGAGGGGCAGTGTCTTAGACGATGGTGTAGCTAGGATGGCCATAGAGTGGCTGTGGAGGTCAACTGTAGAGGGGCAGTGCCATAGACGATGGTGTAGCTAGGTCAACCATAGAGTGGCTGTGGAGGTCGAACTGTAGCTAGGATGGCCATAGAGTGGCTGTGGAGGTCAACTGTAGAGGGGCAGTGTCTTAGACGATGGTGTAGCTAGGATGACCATAGAGTGGCTGTGGAGGTCAACTGTAGAGGGGCAGTGTCTTCCATAGACGATGGTGTAGCTAGGATGGCCATAGAGTGGCTGTGGAGGTCAACTGTAGAGGGGCAGTGTCTTCCATAGATGATGGTGTCGCTGGGATGGCCATAGAGTGGCTGTGGAGGTCAACTGTAGAGGGGCAGTGTCCACAAGAGGCATATTTGTCTCGGTTCAATTAGTTCAGACCATTTGTTCGTAGTAGGTAATAATCCAAGGCATTTAGCATTGCATGGCTCAATTAATTTCCATGGGGCCTTTCTTAGAAATGAAACTATAGGTCTGATACAATTAATTGTTCTTAAACTTATTGGAACAGATCTTTCATACTATTGGTATGTGCATTATCTCACAAACAACAGCCAACAACAAACATAGGGGCATGAAACAAGGAAACCGTATTGTTTATGTTTGTTATAAAGAATTTATTTCTGTTCTTGGTGGGTGAGAATAATGTTTTGTTGTGACAATATTAAGTTATTTGTTTCGTCATGGAAGTACTATATTTAAAAAAAGTCTTGCGTTGTTTGTTTCCCTAATGCTTAGTATTTTCAAACAGAATCTCAGTTTCTAGTATGCTGTGATACTAAATCTGTTGAGACGAGAAAGAAAAGAAAGAAGTAAAAATTGCTCTTTTTTTAAAAGCAAGTTTTCCGAAAAGATCTCGCGCTTAACAATGGGCATAATTTCTTTAAAAAATCATATTGTTTTTCAACATGGATCTGTTAGGTTTACTGCTGCACTAGGAGAATACTTTTGTGATTTTTATCTTCTCCTTTCTGAAATTATATTTTTTCGCCATTGTTCGGATATTCTTAATCTAAACCTTATGATGACTTATATTTTAGTTTATTTTGTGCATGTGTGCATTTTTGTTGTTTTTGTGGGATTTGTTTTAGTGTTTAGAAAATTGGCTTTTTTCTTAAACTAATGTTGGAAGTAGAATTTAAATTTTAATTTAAGTCGACAAAATGCAGTACTCGTCTACAGAATTGTTTTCATCTAGTTGTTTTTCAGTTCTGTGTTAAATAATAGTTTTTGTAAACTGTATGTGTGCATGCATGCGCACACACATGTGTGTGTGTGTGTGTGTGAAAAGACAGGTTGAAGTGAAGATTATGGTTTATTTGCTCATGATAAAAATATATTCATGTAATGTAATAATGATTTCATTACAGATTGCACTATTAAACATATACTAGATAAACCCGTGCTCCGCACGGCAGCATGAAGCATCTGCATTCATAATTGATAGGAACCTGTTCGAAGAAGAAGAAGAAGAAGAACTGGCTAGCTGTACATTATTGAAAATAGCAAAACCTGTGATGTCATGAAAGCAATTGTAAGCTCCGCACAGACTTAGGTTTTGTCACTTTGAGAAAAGTAGGTGCCTAAATGTTGTGAAAACACACACACACGCACACACACACACACACACACACACACACACACACACACTATAGATTGGAAAAAACCCAGTTCAAATTTGTAATAAATCAATCATTACAGATTGATGCACTATTAAACATATTGGGGGAAAAACAGTTCAAATTTGTGTTTGGAAAACAATGCACACACGCACACACCCACACACTACTAACAGCAACAAGAAATCTTCAACTGTAGATGTGTGCCTTGGAATGTAACTAGCATGCTAAGAACGTGTGAGATAAATATGTGTAAAATTTGTTGTATAAAATTGGATCTGATTTAACATGACATTGTCATCCTGATGTATAAAATGAATCTGAATTTAAGAATACTTTTCCTCTCTCACTACCCTGGAGATTATTATGTACGTGAAACTACATCAAATAACTATATCGCACTGTTGCACCAATATATGTGACCATCCATGGGGACACCAGGCAATGAAATAAGGCAGTTATTTGCAAATGCCAAAAAGAAATAATCAACCACCACCAAATAACAAATTAAAAAATAATTGTGAATTTTTACTTGAAAAATCTGTAGGAACCCTGTACATCACGTGTAGTGGATAGCCATTTAATGAAAAATACACATCATGGTAACTGATTAATTCACTTAATGATAATTACTCGATGGTCAATGCACTGAGAGGGGCACGTGGTCAAGTGGTTAGAGCGCTCAGCTGCTGAGCGGAAGGTCGCGGGTTCGAGTCCAGCCTGGTGTCGGATTTTTTTCTGGCCTGAAAACCCTCTCTGTCCACCCAGCAGTGAAGGGGTACCTGATTCGTTCAGGGAAGGTTAAAAGGGGCGGAAGGAGAGGGATGGGCTCCGCCTTCCATGATGCTGTGACTTTGACACAGTGAACCTCTAACAGTTTACTGCCCCTACGGCTGATAGGCTATGGGACCTTTACCTTTTTACCAATGCACTAAGGGACACTATTCTTTTACCTAATAGAAGCAAAATCTGAATTTATTCTAAGCCTCCCAAATACAGTGGAACCTCCCCTGGAAAAATCAGCCCCCCAAAAGGTCTTTCTGAGGAGGGGTCTTAATAGGGAGCACTAGATATGAAGGGGAAACAAATGGGTGAACATTGTTTGGGTCTCTATGTAGAGGGAGTCTTATAGGGGAGGTCGTAATTGGGAGGTCCCACTGTACCAAGGTGCTCTCATGCACTGTCACATATGTTTTGCCATTTTCAGCCTTTTCTTTTTCTCTCCATAGTATATATTATGACCTACTATATTGCTCCAAGAGTTGACTGTGGTGTACAGGAAGGTTAACCTGCTGTTTGTATAAAACAATGCGCTCACATGCTGGCTTGTACTTCCTCAAAGAGATTCCATTGCTGGCCATTTTTCTTTCATTGTGTACATTTTGATTTCATGGATGGTAACCACATGCTAGCTGTACAAATAAAGTTCAGAGCAAATGGAAGAACATCTGATTTCAGGTGTTTTAAAATGTTTTTTGAGCGAGCGACAAAGTATCTCTCTCTCTCTCTCTCTCTGTGTGGAGTGTGTGCATGTTTCTCTATGACTGTCTTGCTGTCTGTCTCTCTCTCTCTCTCTGTCTCTCTGTGGAGTGTGTGCATGTCTATGACTGTCTGTCTCTCTCAAAAAGCACCACAATTGTTATTTTTACCAACTGTTTGGTAGCATAATCATAATAATAATAGTACATTTATATAGCGCTTTACCTCAGATGAGCCCAAAGCGCTTTACAATCAATTATTTATCAACAGACAACAAAAACAGCATTCAAGAATGACACCAACCAGCAACAAAGCAGAAGCATGACACTAACAAAACACATACTTATATACATAAACTTATTTTTTTTTTTCAGGTTTTCGGCAATCATTTGAAAATGTAAAACAAATAAAAGAATTCACTAAAAGTGAATTGAAATATTCTGAATGTATAAGGCTGTGTGCAGATCTACACGCAAGTAGAGTGGCACAGTTCGCCTTGTGTCAAGTAAACCCGAGTTCAAACCTGGGTACAGGGGATTTTTCCTCTCACTTTGCACTAGACCTTACGGTCTGAATGTGGAGTCTTTCGGATGAGACGATAAACCGAGGTCCCGTGTGTCCATTCACGTAGCACACGTTAAACCCAGTGGCAACAAAAAAGTTGTCATTTGGTTCAAATTTCCCCCCCCCCCCCCCCCCCCCCCCCCCCCCGCCCCCTTTTCCTTCCTCCTCCGTCCGTCACACAAAAATCGCATGCAAATTTATTATTTTTAAATGGTGTCTGCGACGCGCTCTCCAGGTGGGAGCAACCCGAATTTCACAGACGCCTCTGTGACTATAAAGTACCAAATACAAAAAAAGTTCAGCACAGAAACCAATGTGCAATGCGCACCAAAAAATAAAGTCTGGAAGTAAGAGCTAGGAAAGTGTCCATTACATGTGGAAACCCATCCATAATCCCATCCACTTATTTCTGATATAAATAGAATATGTGGTTTCCATGTATACGGAACTTGTGGTTCTAACAAGGCAGAACAAAAATCATCAGGAAAAAGATTTAAAAAAGAGGTAAAGAGGAGAGGAGTGAACAGAAGTGGGGGTGCTACAAACAGGTGTGTATGTGTGTGTTTATAGGGAGGGGGGGGGGGGGTCGAGGCTGGGTGGAGAGGAGTGGTGGCGGTAAGTGAAAGCTCGTTTAGCGTCCTCCGGCCTGGAACAGGCACACATGGGACATTAATAACCATGGGACGGTCCTGGAGGTACTGCAACAACAGGAAAGTCCCGAAGTTTGTATTAACAATCAAGATAGTTCCCTAACCTTATCTATCTTCTACGTGATAGCAATAAAAAGGATTAATCAACCAACATCAATAAACCGCCTCTGCGCAATCTCTCCCCGTCGCAGTTATGCCAGACTACTGGATTGTAGGCGTATTTGAAAGAAGCTGCTATTAAACGAGCACAGAATCTAACGCAGTTCAAAGGCCTCCTTGGTGGATACACCAACATATCAAAACTGCAATACGAGCATGATTAGGGGCCGGATTTGCCGAAAACAAAATACAAAACCTCTCAGCTGTGCAAAAGTTCAAACAAAAATGACAGGACAGTGAAGAGGCCGCGAGGCCTAATGTCCTAACTACCTAACCTGACCTGTTTCTTTCAACACTAGACTGCAGGAGTACACTGTACAGGCTCAATTTTTCACAGTGATAATACTAATAAATCTTTGTTCCGGCTAACAACTGACTCAAGAACAGGCAAGAACAACTGACTCGAGAACAGTGATTTAAAAATACTAACCCAGTATAGCCGAACTAATATTAGAACAAATTTCTTTTCTAACAGAGTAATAAAGTTTTGCCACTTTTGGAATACTCTTCCTGCACATATTAAACGAGCACAGAATCTAATACAATTCAAAAATCTCCTTGGTGGATACACCAACATATCAAAACTACAATATGAGCATGACTAAAAGGCAGATTTGCCGAAAACAAAATACAAAAACCTCTCAGCTGTGCAAAAGTTCAAACAAAAATGACAGGACAGTGAAGAGGCCGCGAGGCCTAATGTTCTAACTACCTGACCTGACCTGTCCAAGGGCATTAATTCTTACTATATTACAAAATCGAAATTATTCCGAGTTATCTCGCCTAGGAAAACTGCGTCCCAACAAACCAGAGCGTCCTGTTGTCAAGTTGTAGCGTGCAGACACCCGCCGCTCCGTACGCTGTTTCCTCTTTGCAGCGTATTCTATTTTCATTGTTCCAGCCTTTCTAATGTAACAAAGCAGCATTGTGCGAAATCCAACATTAGAGAAATAAGCTCCGACCTTCGAAAACTGCTGAACGAAAAAGGTTTTAATCAGTACTAAAATAATAAAGTTGAAGTTGAACTAGTAGTAGTAGAATTTTCAAAGTGGTTCGATCTAATTTCGAGAGCTAAGGGTTCGACTTTTCAGCACATTAGATTCCCATGAGTGAAGTTTTGTTTTAAAAAAGTGCAGGTACATTAGACTTTGTAAACTCGAAGCTCGAGAAGTTGCTTAGACTCTAAGTTAGAGAAAAGAAACGGGGAAGTTTTCAACGTTCAAGCTGCTGTTTCTTTCAACACTAGACTGCAGGAGTACACTGTACAGGCTCAGTTTTGAAGATTTATTATGCCAAATGCAAGATTTCCCCCCACAGACACTACTGCGACAGGGGTGCAAGTAACCAACAGTCTACATCAGTAATAATGTCACATGAACTTAATTAGAGTTTTAAATTGCCATTTGGAATAAACTCAGTGAATTGTGAATTAAATCTTCTTTTTTTTTAAACCTGTTTTTGTGTGCTAGTCTTTTAAATTAAAAAAAAATGTCATCCCAAAAGCAAAAGTGGCATTTCTTGTCCCGGCTGACGACGACGGAAGACGAAGAAGACGACGAAAAAGTGAAGGAGAAAAAAGAGCGGAAAAACCAGACGGAGGCGCCGGACAGCAGAGAAACCACCATGTCCAGGGGACCGAAGCCAGAGATGGAGGTGGACTTTGACAAGTTACGGCCCCTGACGGTGTGGGACGAGGAGGGGAGGGAGCTGCTGTTCACGGACCTGTTTGCCGACAAGAAGACTATCGTGGTTTTTGTCAGGGTGAGGCTGTTTCCTACAGTGGAACCCCACTAATACCTATTTGAAGGCCTTCCCAATATTATAATTAGACTCCCTCCCAGTTAAGACGGTCTTCTCTGGAACATTGGCCTTCTTTGTAAATATTAATATTACCTCCCTCATACAACTACCTAGCTTCTACTTCTCCGAGACATTGCCCATCTTTGTAAATATTAAAATTACCTCCCTTGTACAACTCCCTCCCACTTTTTGGATGATTTTTTCAGGGATTGAGGTTCTACTCATTTTCTTAATTAACGTCAGATACTTTTTTAAGAACATATTTAGTTTTGTATCTCTGTGTGTGTGTGTGTGTGTGTGTGTGTGTGTGTGTGTGTGTGTGTGTGTGTAATGCTTTAACCAGTTTCATATTTCTTGTCTCAAGCGTTTTTCCAAACCTTGTCGTTCTCATTCACACATGTTGTATCACACACACACATACATACACTTCCAGAGATTCTCACTTGCGCATGTGCGTACACAGACATGGCATGTATGCACACACACACACACACACACACACACACACACACACACACACACACACACACACACACATACACACACACACACACACACACACACACAACACACACACACACCAAACACGTATCAGAAAGCAAAGATTATCAGTAAAATAAGTTTCATTATTTTATTGAGGATCCAGTAATGCAATTCAAAAGTATGCTTATAAATCTCTTTGAGTAATTCTTTTTTAAACATTAGATTACATGTACTTTGTTCGAAGCGAGACTGTGTTAGAACATTAGTCATTTAGTGTGTGTGAGTTTGTATGTGTGTGTGTATGTGTGTGTGTGTGTGTGTGAGTGTGCATGGTTCTTGTTGTATTTTGTTGATGATATTTTTTGTTTGTTTGTTTCAGCATTTTCTGGACTTCATCACAAAGGAGTATGTAGAAGGTAAACCCTTATCTGCGATTCCATGTTTTGAATTATTTACACAAATAAATTAAAAGGAATATAGAATATCTTTACATATAAACTACTGCCTTATGCCTTCACTGTTTTATAGTGCTCAGAAAGTGCACATGAATTAACCTTTTCACCACCAATGTCGCATTTTAGGACCACAATAGTTTAATACCCATGTCACTAAAAGGCATCCTACGACCCTATTTTCTTAATTTTGGGAGGTAAGGATAGGCCTAATGTTATATATGTCACAGAGGAATTCGCAATATTGCAGATATATTATTTTCTCTACCCAGTTAAGTTTAATGGTATTTTTTGGTATATGGCTGGCGGCAAAAGGGATTAAAAAAGATTATTCTCCAGTTTCACTTTCAGCCATTAGATTACAGTATGCAGAAGTCTGATCAAACTAAGAAAACATAAATGGTTTTAGGTTTGAACTGGTAATAATTGATCTTTGAGTTCAGCTTTGAAAATTGAAAATGTTTGAATTTTGATCAAATTTCATGGTATGTATCATTTAAGATATGGATATGACAGCTAAAATATACATGAACTAATTCAGTTTTTATCTCCACCCTGTCATAAACGTTTGATCTTGGTCTTGATGTGTTTCGTCGCAGGATCCAATCACTGATCGATTGATTGATAATTTATGAATGGTTCTATAGTTGTAGTAGTAGTAGTGTAATAGGGCTAGAAGTGGGCCTCTCGGCCCTTTTACGCCCTTTCTTGATTGTTTAATTTGATTGATTGCGCAAACCTAAGCTAAACTAGTCTTAATTAATTTATAAAATTTGTGGAATGGATTTTCATTTTTAATCATCAAAAAAATTGAATGCTCTTATCATATTAGGATCTTGGTCCAGAAGATGTTTTAAAAGTGTTAATATTGGGTGCCTGTTTGATGTTAGTTGGTAAGTTATTCCAATGTTGAACAATCCTGTTAGAGAAGAAACATTTTCGTTTGTTAGTATTTGAACGTCTTAAAAACAACTTGTCCATACTATTTCTTGTTTTATCCACTGTACTCTTGACAAAGAAATCACTGAATTCAATATCATCAGAATTATTTATAATTTTATATACTTGTATGAGATCTCCTCTGAGTCTTCTTCCCTTGAGCATGAGATAAGGCAAATTAAGAAATTCTAATCTTTCTTTATAGGAAGTGCTTATCCCCACGACAGTCGTGCCCATAAGCTTTTCCTTCCATTTTCCTTATTCCCACGACTGTCGTGCCGATAATGGAAAGGGGCTGTGGACATTATGGGCACGACCGCTGCGCATGGGCAAAAGACTTCTTTCTATTTTTAGCTTCGTTTTTCACCGGAAATGGAAAGTAGCGGCTCTGTAGCCTGCATTCTATAGAGCCACTGGCGGCTATTTAGCCACGGCCTTTGAAAAACTGGGCAAAGGACAAAAACGGCAAGAAAATAGGCCTACCGGAAATGAAATAATAACGGAAGCCAAAAAAAACACCAAAAAAAATGGCGTGCAGGTATTAAACGTCTTTCGTGGCGATAAGGTTTTTCACCCGTTTTCATTATCCCCACGACTGTCGTGGCCATAAGGTTTTCATTATCCCCACGACTGTCGTGGCCATAAGGTTTTCATTATCCCCACGACTGTCGTGGCCATAAGGTTTTCATTATCCCCACGACTGTCGTGGCCATAAGGTTTTCATTATCCCCACCACTGTCGTGGCCATAAGGTTTTCATTATCCCCACGACTGTCGTGGCCATAAGGTTTTCATTATCCCCACGACTGTCGTGGCCATAAGGTTTTCATTATCCCCACGACTGTCGTGGCCATAAGGTTTTCATTATCCCCACGACTGTCGTGGCCATAAGGTTTTTTTCCCCACGACTGTCGTGGCCGTTTTCATTATCCCCACGACTGTCGTGGCCATAAGGTCGGCCTTCTGTTATAATATAACGACTGTCGTGGCCATAATTAATATCCCCAAGTTATAATATTATAACTTTTCTGTTGTTTCGTTTCTCACCAGATCTGGCCATAATCC
The DNA here is from genome assembly GCA_017654935.2 of Phymorhynchus buccinoides. Taxonomy (NCBI): domain Eukaryota; kingdom Metazoa; phylum Mollusca; class Gastropoda; order Neogastropoda; family Raphitomidae; genus Phymorhynchus; species Phymorhynchus buccinoides. The sequence continues at coordinate 10,308,306 of CM065689.1, forward strand.
CACCAAGGCACTTACAGGTTGGTGTCTGGTTAGTTTTACTAGTTGGTTAGTTTTACGAGTTGGTTAGTTTTACGAGTTGGTTAGTTTTACACGAGTTGGTTAGTTTTATTATAGTTGGTTAGTTTTACGAGTTGGTTAGTTTTACTAGTTGGTTAGTTTTACTAGTTGGTTAGTTTTATTATAGTTGGTTAGTTTTATAACTAGTTGGTTAGTTTTACCAGTTGGTTAGTTTTACTAGTTGGTTAGTTTTACTAGTTGGTTAGTTTTACTAGTTGGTTAGTACATGATTGTGGGAGATACCTTTGAAAATGTACGTTTGATTTGCTCTTTACCAACCGTATCAAGCTGATCTGTAAAAATATGTTTATCTTTTTAAACTCCTTTTGAAATCTGTGTGTTGTTGTTATTGTTGCTCTTTAATTTAACGTCTTTTCACTTAACCTTTTCACCGCCAAAGTCGCATTTTAGCACCACAATGATTTAAGACCTATGTCACTAAAAGGCATCAAATTGGGGTCTATTATCCAAAGACCCCCTATTGTCTTAGTTTTGGAAGTAAGGATAGACCTTATTTTACATGTCACAGAAGAATCCCCAATACTGAGGATGGATTTTGTTCTCTACCCAGGTAAAATGAATGGACATTTTTGGCTGAAATATGGCTGGCGGTGAAAGGGTTAAAAGTGATATTAGAAATGAAAGGTGTGTATCATGTGTGTATGTGCATGTGTGCGTGAGTGTGTGTGTGTGTGTGTGTGCGCGCGCGTGCATATATGTGCATGTGTATCTGTGTGTGTTTAAGTGCTTAAAGTGCATATTTGTATGTAACATTAGGGGATAGATGTGTGTGTGTGTGTGTGTGTGTGTGTGTGTGTGTGTGTGTTTAACCCCCATTTTTCTCTTGCATATTTTTTTTATCTGATGCTGTAGCCTTTTTACTTTGATTGCCTTTAAAAGGTATTTTTCTTTTAGTTGTTTTAATAACAAATAAAGGTGATAATTTTGTTTGGGTTGAATGGATGTAGTTTTTGGTTGTTTCTTTTTCTCTGTGTGGAGAGAAAGTGTGAATAGGGACAGGGTGGGATGGGGGGGGGGGGGGGGGGGGGGGGGGACTAGTCGAAAAGTTGGAAATTCAGCCTTTATATTGAACCAGGGACCTTGGGGCAATCTGTGGATGCCTCGTACCTCCATACAGGGAGCTGGATGACCCCGTCCCCTATACGAGTCTCTCACATGGGGATTCTGGGGGGTCTTTTGTACAAATAGTTCCCTCACTTTCTGGAAGTTCTGTGCTTGTAACTTCCTCTAATCTGTCACTTTCCTTGACTCTGCCTTTTCTCTTTGCTTTCTGTCATCTACATGTACTATCTTTCTGACTTATTTGCCCATTCTCCTGCCTTTAAAAACAAAAAAAGAAAATCTTCAAAATTTTTTTCTCCTTTGAGCTCCTCCGAAATAGGAATATGTTTGCTGAATGCAGCGGGGAGACCAGTGAAAACTGAAAACCAGACACATACGTACCTTACCCATTATGGCCTTATGGCCTGGGAATGCAGAAGAAGATGAACCAGGGACCAAGGCAGTAGCTCATGACCCATGGCGTACCTGACACACCACAACCCCGTATTCCCTCACCACTCTTAATTTTGTTGATTTCCAATATAAGTGATAAATGTTGAGAAATATGGATTTAGTGGGTTTGTTTCTTCTTTCAGGATGCTGAGGTTAACCTAGTTGTCATTGGCCCCTCACCTTACAAATTCATCAAGGTAAGTTTGTTTTCTGGTTGGTTTGTAAGCTCTCCCCCCCCCCCCCCCCCCCCCCCCCCCCCCCTTTATAGCTAGTTTGTTTATTTTTTATTTTTTTATTTTTTGAGATTATTCTGTACACTGATAATATGTAAATACATGTATCTACAGTGAAAATCACGTAATTCAAAATTGAATGGACTGAAATTTTATTTTGAGATAGTCAATATTTTGAGTTAAAAAGACTTTTCAACATAGAGATTGTTATACTGGGACTCAAAAAATATTGTGAGTTATGCAATGTTTTGAGTTATTTGTTCTCCACTGTACATCAGTTGCCTGGACAAAGACAGTAAATGTCGAAAATTCTGTGAAATTTGATCTTGTTTGTATGTTTTTAGTATGAATGTTTTATCAGTGATACAGTATAACAAATTTGTTATGGCTGTAGTGACATCAGCCAGATTCATACCTGTTGTTACAATTGGTCCAGTCTACATTATGATATATTTTAAACCATATTATATTTTATCAAATTTACATCTACACAATACCTGTATGTTTTGAAATGAAAGGGAGAAAATAAAATTGTCCCTATTTTGTGCTTAGACTATGAGACATATACACTTGGCTGTATACATTTGTGTGTGTGTGCGTGCAGTCGTTTAAGGCGCTGACTCAGTACCGGTACCCTCTGTACTGCGATCCAGACAGACTCATCTACAAGGCCCTGGGTCTTCAAGAGAAATTTGTCATGGGAGATCTTAAGTGTAAGTGTGAGCATTTCTGTTAGTTACTGTATATTATTTATGTGAATGATCATTTAAAAAAAGAAGAAATTGTTACCTTGCTTTGGAGCAAGATTTGTGTGTGAATCTTCAGAATGGAGCTATAAAACCGCTTGACCTTATTTTTTAACCTAAGTGCTGTATCATGTGTGTATGTCAAAGTCAAACATTTTAGTTTGAAATGGAACATTGAGTAGGCAATAATGGTTTGATTTTTTACATCAAGCCATCTATAACACAGTGTGTGTGTGTCTGTGTGTGTGTGTGTGTGAAATTTGCATGTGCAAATGATCAAATTGGTCTTAGATTTCTCTGACCGAAGGAAATGCAGTGGAATTTCCCTTTTGAGACCTTCCATTATGGATCAAGACTCCAACTCAGATGTGATCCACAAAATGTTCACTGATTTTGTTTCCCCTTCCTATCCGGTGAGTGTCCACCTCCCTATTTAGAGCCTATTAGGACTTTTGGGGGCTGATATTTCAAGGTCTCCACATGGAGGCTCCACTGTACCAATGTAATGATTGCGACCATGCAATTTTTTGGTGGAAGAAAATTATACCAAAGAGGGGAAACAACCATTGTGTGGGTAGGATTTGGTTGATAGATAATGAGTTATGTCCCTTCCTCTGATTGAGATGATGCTACTAGGATGCAGGAAGAAATACATTTAGTAGGAATAGGTGTTGATGTGTGTGTGCATGTACGCGAGTGTGTGTGTGTGTTTGAGAGAGAGAGAGAGAGAGAGAGAGAGAGAGAGAGAAACCCCAGCTAAACTTGGGTGTTTTGGGTTTGCTTTCATCAAGAGAGAGAGGCCGTTTTATCAGTGGTTGACATAACACTGAAGTTGGAGCCATCAGTAAACTGACAGCTACAGAATACAGTTTTCTACAGTAATGGAAAATGCATGTCAATGTGGAAAATGCATGTCAATACATGATTTTCTGCAGTGATGGAAAATGCATGTCAATGTGGAAAATGTATGTCAATGTGGAAAATGCATGTCAATACATGATTTTCTGCAGTGATGGAAAATGCATGTCAATGTGGAAAATGTATGTCAATGTGGAAAATGCATGTCAATACATGATTTTCTGCAGTGATGGAAAATGCATGTCAATGTGGAAAATGCATGTCAATGTGGAAAATGCATGTCAATACATGATTTTCTGCAGTGATGGAAAATCATGGTACAGTGGAACCTCCCTTATAATACCTCCCTTTATAAGACTCCCTCCCATATATACTTTTCTGAGGCATTGCACCTTCTTTGTAAGTATTAAAATTAACCTCCCTATAAAGACCCCTCCCTTAAAGACCTCATTTTGGATGATGTTTGCCCTTCTTATAAGGGAGGTCCCACTGTACAGGATCGTCTCTCGTGGAAGACTATGACTCGCAAACTAGAGGACATTTCTGCCGATTCTTGGTACTGCAGCAACAGGGCTTAGTTGGCCTTTGGGGACCTTCCCCAACTGCCAGCTGCCCTAAAGTACTTCATGGCCAAAAGAGTGGGGATGAACCCTGAGCAAGGCATCTCCACTATAAACTAGTTTTAGCCCATCCCTCTGGAATAGCAGCTGCCCCCCGCTGATTTGAAATTGTATGTCAGAAACGACATTCATGTGTGTAAGGGAGACTAAAATAATTTTGTGTGTGGTATTTTTCCAGGGTTATCAGATGGGCATGACAAGCATGGCAATGCCTTTTTCCACTCAGCCCTAGAGCAAAATAAATAGATAAATAATTTTAAAATTTATTTACCATATTTTTTCTGACTATAAGCCGCCCCCCCCCCCCCCCCCCCCCCTCCAATTTGACACAAATCTCAGATGTTGTTTTTGTACTTTCTTACTAAACTATTAATCATATTGTAAGGCACAGGGCTCTCTCTCAAGCTGGGGGGAAAATAGGGGCCTTATAGTCTGAAAAATACAGCAGAAAAAATCGAACAAGACCTGGTGAGAGAGGAATAGTAGTAGTAGTAGCAGCAGCAGCAGCAGCAGCAAAGACACTGTAATGGGAATAAGACAGACAAGCGGTCATTTTCCCGTATATAAGTAGTGAGGACAGAAACCCTGATTATGCCCCCCTTGAACCATGAACATCAGCAGTAATCTAACACTGGTTGTTACTGTTTCATAGATTTTCTGGCCGTATTTGCAGCTTCCTTACCTTTCTTTGTCTTCAGGAAAACAGAAAAAGGTTTGCCCAAGCACTCAAAATCGAATCTGGTATTTTTAAAGAACGTCAATTCAAATTCCAGTCTTTGGATAGAGCCGCCATTGTTAATGGGATCACGAACGATAACCCTATCAGCCCGGCTCGTCGTAACTCCACTTGTCTGTCTTATTCGCGTTACAGTGTCTTTGGTAGTAGTATTAATAGCAGTTGTGGTATGTGTAGTAGAAATGGCCATTACGTTGTGCAGACAGCCGTCACGTGAAATCAGGCGTGGTGGGAGGGGTGTTGAAAAGTGTGTGGCGCGCCATGGAGTCTAAGGAACATCAGGGGGACACCAAGCAGCAGGGAGGAGCCTTCATATTAGGACCAGGTATGATGATGATGATGATGATGGTGATGGTGATGGTGATGATGATGATGATGATCCATGGAGTCTAAGGAACATCAGGGGGACACCAAGCAGCAGGGAGGAGCCTTCATATTAGGACCCAGGTATGATGATGATGATGGTGATGATGATGATGATGATGATGATGATCCATGGAGTCTAAGGAACATCAGGGGGACACCAAGCAACAGGGAGGAGCCTTCATATTAGGACCAGTTTGATGATGATGGTGATGATGATGATGATGGTGGTGATGATGATGATCCATGGAGTCTAAGGAACATCAGGGGGACACCAAGCAACAGGGAGGAGCCTTCATATTAGGACCAGGATATGATGATGATGATGATGATGATGGTGATGGTGATGATGATGGTGATGATGGTGATGATGATGATGATGATGATCCATGGAGTCTAAGGAACATCAGGGGGACACCAAGCAACAGGGAGGAGCCTTCATATTAGGACCTTTCTTATGATGATGATGATATGATGGTGATGATGATGATGATGATGATGATGATCCATGGAGTCTAAGAAACATCAGGGGGACACCAAGCAACAGGGAGGAGCCTTCATATTAGGTATGATGATGATGATGATGGTGGTGATGATGATGGTGATGATGATGGTGATGATGATGATGATGATGATGATGATGATGATGGTGATGATGATGATGGTGATCCATGGAGTCTAAGGAACACCAGGGGGACACCAAGCAACAGGGAGGAGCCTTCATATTAGGACCAGGTATGATGATGATGATGATGATGATGATAGTGATGATGATGGTGATGATGATGATGGTGTTGATGATGATGATGATGATCCATGGAGTCTAAGGAACATCAGGGGGACACCAAGCAACAGGGAGGAGCCTTCATATTAGGACCAGGTATGATGATGGTGATGGTGATGATGATGATGATGATGATGATGGTGATGGTGATGATGGTGATGATGATGATGATGATCCATGGAGTCTAAGGAACATCAGGGGGACACCAAGCAACAGGGAGGAGCCTTCATATTAGGACCAGGTATGATGATGATGATGATGATGATCCTTGATGATGATGATGGTGATGATGATGATGGTGATGATGATGATGATGATCCATGGAGTCTAAGGAACATCAGGGGGACACCAAGCAGCAGGGAGGAGCCTTCATATTAGGACCAGGTATGATGATGATGATGGTGATGATGATGGTGATGATGGTGATGATGATGATGATCCATGGAGTCTAAGGAACATCAGGGGGACACCAAGCAGCAGGGAGGAGCCTTCATATTAGGACCAGGTATGATGATGGTGATGATGATGATGATAATGATGGTGATGATGATGGTGATGATGGTGATGATGATGATGGTGATGATGATGGTGATGATGATGATGATGATGATGATCCATGGAGTCTAAGGAACATCAGGGGGACACCAAGCAGCAGGGAGGAGCCTTCATATTAGGACCAGGTATGATGATGATGATGATGATGGTGATGATGATGATGTGTGATGATGATGATGATGATGTGATGATGATGATGATGGTGATGATGATGATGATGATCCATGGAGTCTAAGGAACATCAGGGGGACACCAAGCAGCAGGGAGGAGCCTTCATATTAGGACCAGGTATGTGATGATGATGGTGATGATGATGGTGATGGTGATGATGATGATGATGATGATGATGATGATGATGATGGTGATGATGATGATGATGATCCATGGAGTCTAAGGAACATCAGGGGGACACCAAGCAACAGGGAGGAGCCTTCATATTAGGACCAGGTATGATGATGATGGTGATGATGATGATGATGATGATGATGGTGATGATGATGATGGTGATGATGATGATGATGATGATGATGATGAAGGTGATGATGATGGTGATGATGATGGTGATGATGATGATCCATGGAGTCTAAGGAACATCAGGGGGACACCAAGCAACAGGGAGGAGCCTTCATATTAGGACCAGGTATGATGATGATGATGATGGTGATGGTGATGATGGTGATGGTGATGATGATGATGATGATGATCCATGGAGTCTAAGGAACATCAGGGGGACACCAAGCAGCAGGGAGGAGCCTTCATATTAGGACCAGGTATGATGATGGTGATGATGATGATGATGGTGATGGTGATGATGATGATGATGATGATGATGGTGATGATGATGATGATGATCCATGGAGTCTAAGGAACATCAGGGGGACACCAAGCAACAGGGAGGAGCCTTCATATTAGGACCAGGTATGATGATGGTGATGATGATGATGATGATGATGATGGTGATGGTGATGATGATGATGATCCATGGAGTCTAAGGAACATCAGGGGGACACCAAGCAGCAGGGAGGAGCCTTCATATTAGGACCAGGTATGATGATGATGATGATAATGACAATGGTGATGATGATGATGACGATGGTGGTGATGGTAGTAATGGTGATGAAGATGATGATGATGATGGTGGTGGTGGCGAGTCATGGAATCCAAAGAACACCAAAGGAAAATTTATTGTTGCACAATTGGTTTTTTTAGCCTTTCGAGTCTGAAGCTGTTTGGTTTGACTAATAATAATAATAATACTGAGCATTTATAAAGCGCTTTACTCCCCTTGCAGGGAGCTCAAAGAGCTTTACATAGACAATAAAACACAAACAAGTCATTATACACAGAAGACTCACTACAATCAAATCAAATATGCATATAAAATAATATTATTTAAGCAAAGCCCTGTTCATAACCACAAAATTTGAAACAATATTACAATATTATAAGAAAAGAAACAAAATTGCAAGAGAGGACTTGCAAGACTAGGAATGAATACGTAAATTAACCCTTTCACCGCCAGCCATATTTCAGCTAAAAATGTCCGTTACATTTACCTGGGTAGAGAACAAAATCCATCTGCAGCATTGGGGATTCTTCTGTGAGATATAAAATAAGTTATAACTTTACTTTGGAAAACCAGACAATAGGGTCTTTGGATATCAGCTTGATGCCTTTTAGTGACATAGGTGTTAAACTGTGGTGCTAAAATGCGACTTTGGCGGTGAAAGGGCTTAACAGGAAAACATAATTATACAGAAATAGACACAGAAGGAGATTGAATCGCTTTCACTGTTTTATACCTGCATATTTCTATTTTGGCAACCGCAAAGAACAAATTTTGCACTGTCGTCTTCGCCTTGGCATTAGTGACTTGAATTATGATTTACTCACCCGTCATTTATTGGATGATCCAGGTTGCACTTGTGGCTTTGTACGCGAAACAGCTGAGCATTATCTCTTAGCATGCCCCCTGTTTAATGTTGTTCGTGCTAACACCTTATTTAACCTTTCTCCTGATTATCTTACTTGTGACATTCTCTTGTGTGGTAGGCAAAATCTTCCATGTGAAACCAACATATTAATATTTGAAACTGTACATCTCTTCATTTCTGGTTCGAATCGGTTTTAAACTTATTTCTAAACTGTTTTCAATTATCATGTCAAATTAAACATTCCAATCATTTTTGTGTTGCACCTCTATATTGGTCTAATTGATTGAATAACTTGTTCTAGATATGTTGTTATGGTTGTAATTACTTTTGTGGGATGTTTTAATGAGTGTCATATTGAGTCCTCAGATTGTTGGTTAATTTGTCTCTCAATCCCCCTTTTGTTTTCCTCCTTCCTTTCTTTTCTTTTTTTTTTGGTGATTTTTCCAAAATGTGACTTTTCTTTTCTGTTTTTCTATTTTGTTCACTTTGTTTGTTAATTTGTGAATAATGTTTCTAAATATTGAAATAATATTTTCTAATTGGTGAGAACACACCTTCCGTCATTTGAATTATATGTAATGTATTGTGTACGGGTACGTTATAAGCTATATGCTTGTTGTTACCCAGTTACCTCGTTATTGTTTATAATTTGACATAGTTGAATTAAAAAAAACCCGTTTAAACGAATCGCTTTCACAACTCACAATCCTTTGATTGTCTTTCAAAGATAAAGATATTTCATTTCCTCCCTTGCAAATTTATGTTGTTATTGTTGTTAATGGTGTTTGTTGTTGTTGTTGTTAATGTTGTTTGTTGTTGTTGTTGTTAATGTTGTGTTTATTGTTGTTAATGGTGTTTATTGTTGTTGTTGTTAATGGTGTTTATTGTTGTTGTTAATGGTGTTTATTGTTGTTGTTGTTAATGGTGTTTATTGTTGTTGTTAATGGTGTTTATTGTTGTTGTTGTTAATGGTGTTTATTGTTCTTGTTGTTAATGGTGTTTATTGTTGTTGTTGTTAATGGTGTTTATTGTTGTTGTTTTCTCAGTTTTTGTTATTTGAAGATTGAGTTGTTTCCCCATAATGGTGTTTTGACCGTGTCAATGCTTTTTTGGTTTAATTTTTAAAGCGTTCAATTACTGGTTTGTCTGTTTGCAGGGGAGCAGGTCCACTTTTACCATCAAGACGCTTACAGCTCAGACCATGTGAACATCAACGACCTTCTGTGGGAGGCTGGAGTGCAACAAGTCTGCTTCCCTAGAGACCAGAGAGTGATCACTGTGTGACGGACAGACACACACACACACCTCACACACACATGTACATGAGTAGGCATTGTACATAAACATTATTAGTTAAAAAAAAATTAATTGCTGCAAGATTTTTATGCAAAAATAATGTATGGTAAACTCCATGAAAGCAAAAGTCATGATTTGATTTGATTTATTTACATGCATTTTTTGTCTTTTTACATGATTATTGACCTGTTTATTACAACAAGCAAACAACCACACGACTAGTGTAAAGTGACGTTATTTTATTCACAAGAGACAAAACAAAACTACTGGATATTTCGGCGAATGCGCCTTTATCAACACAGACAAACAAGAAAACAGCAAATATAGCAAAAGGAGCAAAAAGCAGGCAACAAAAGGAGCAAAAGAACCAGATCAAAATGAAAAAACAATACTTCCCCTCTACAGTCCAATGCGTTAAAAAAAAGAATCTAAATCACCACAAGACCTATTTCTTAGTAAAAATGAAATTAATGATGTGATTCTGAACAGAAGACAAAAAACGAGGAAAATTGAAAAAAACACCAAACAAACGAACAAACAAAATCAAACCATGAAGAGAAGTATGGCTGTGATGCTCAGCATTAGTGTGTGCCATCTCACGTACAATTATTGCTATTGTTTGTTGCTTTCTCTCTCCATTACTTTCAATTTCTTGAAGAGTATGCTGTGTAATTATTTGTGCGAATGTACTCACCAAAAGTCAGCTTTTCATAGATGTTTGTGCATAATATACCTCTTCGGACACTTCTCTCCTCCAGATCCCTCGTTACCGCACCATGATCCTTGGCGAACGCTCCTTCTCTTTCCAGGCCCCTTCCTCTTGGAATAGACTCCCTTTACCTCTCCGTTCTGCCAACTCCCTTTCTTCATTTAAGTCTCAAAACTACTCTCTTCAAATCATAGCCTGCTATATTTCTTTTCAAAGTACTGTGCCCCTTCCATCCGCATGTGTTTGTGTGCATGCATGTTGTGTGTGTGTGTTGTATGTGTGTGTGTGTGCATGCGTGTGTGTGTGCATGTAGTGCGTTCGTGTCTGTTTAGTGTGTGTGTGTGTGCATATAATATATTTTTGTCGTTTATTTATTTATATTGCTTCCTGGTTTATTCATTTATTATTGTAAGCGCTTAGGGCTTGTTTAAAATTAGGCACTATAAATGGTAATTATTATTATTATTATTATTATTATGCACATGCATTTTTATGTCACATTTCAAAACAATCACAAAATTCCATCAACATAATTACACTATGTACAGCGATACAAAATACTGATCATCAATATTGTTGTGTGGTGTGTGACTATGGATTTTATGCAAAAATACCATGAACAGAATTAACCATATTGGAAGTCGAAGATCTCAGAGTATTAAAAGTCATAGTTATTGTTTTGTTTTGCATATTTTAGAAAAAGTGCTAATCAAGCCAACTAGAGCTAATGTAAACACTGATTCTGAATATTATCGACTGCCGTAAAACTATAGTTGTTCATGCTAAGCAATGTAACCTAATTTAAAGTTTCATGGTATTTATTAATGTTCTTACAAATTACCACAAAAAAAAAAATATTAAAAGGCAACTGTCCGGCCGTCCGTGTGAAACACAGAACGGGCCTTATAACTCCACCGTTTTTCGACCGAATCGCTTCAAATTTGCTATCAGCCCTAACGTGGCGACGGCAACCAAGGCGGCCGTGTCATTTGCGCAGTTTGGCAAATGCGCGAAACGCGTATCCACCGGCCTCTCGGCGCCCATGTCTCCGGTATTTCTGGACGGATTGCCTTCCAATTTGGAAGGTAGATGACCGGGGAGGGTGACTATCTGTGTGCCAAACTGGAAGCGAATCGATTTATAAACGCGCGCGATATGCGCCGTTTCACCTTTTCACAAATCGCGGCGCAACGAGACCCGACATTGACTCGAAATTTGGAACATGCATGACCAGGGATAGTAACTATCTTGGTGCAAAATTTCAACAGCATCGATTAATAAACGCGCGCAATATGCGCCACTTTACAATTTCGCGGACCCAGCGAAACGGGTACTCAGCGTTACGGGTACTTGGCGTTACGGGTACTAGGTGTTACGGGTACTAGGCGTTGCGCTAGTATATCTAATTCCATTCATTTTATTCTGAGCAAATCTGGACATTGTTAATTTATAATGATTTTTTTTTGGGCTGCAAGATTTGTATGCAAAAATAATGTATGGTAAACTCCATGAAAGCAAAAGACATGATTTGACTGATTTAATGTATTTTTTCTTCTTTTTACGTGATTATTGACCTATTTACTTACTGTTTTCTTTCTACATTTAAAACACAAAATGCAGCACATTCCAATCAGGCAAACTACAGCAAATGTAGTTATTAGTTTGTTTTTTAGTATGTCAAATATTAGTATATTTCTAATATATTTTTACATATGGTTCGAGTGTTCTCTGAATAAAATAAGGCCATAGATACCCGTTAACTGTTTGACTGTGATGTTAGGAAGTTTTGTTAAAAAAATCGGGACTTTACTGGAGTTGCACGCCTCCGGGCATTGCCTCCAGTATTGTTCCACCATCTTTGTATTTACAAATGTCCCATATGTGTCTGTTCCAGACCGAGAGGACGTAAAGCACCATTTTTCATTCATTGACAGTGATGCTTTACAAAAAGCTGTTATTAATATTATTTTTATTATCATTAATATTAATTAATATTATTTTATTAATGATGGTTTTGATGATTACTATTATTCCAAGTCATGTTATAATGACTGAAAATTTGTCTGTCTACATTTATATTCAGCAATTTGAAATGTAATGGGTTTTTTAAATTACAATTACAGAATATATACAGAATCCAATTCTTTTTGGCTTGATGTTGTGGTTCCTGTTGAAACTTTATGCATTTTGAAATGAAGGTGGAATAAAGTATTTATACAGAATGTGATTTTGTCTTTATTCATTTATTCAGCAATTTAAAATGTAATATTTGTTATTACTGGTACATACTGAATCCAATATTCTTTCTGGCCTGATGTTGTGGCTGCTGTTACAACTGTATGCACTTTAAAATGAAGATGGAATTAACAGTATGTGTGCAGAATGTGCATCTTTCGCTTGTTCTTGCTTTTTGGTTTATGGTATGGTATGGTATTTGGTACCTCATAGTTACAGAGGCGTCTCTGTGAAATTCGGGTTGCTCCCACCTGGAGAGCGCGTCGCAGCCAGAGGCGCGACACTCATTTTTTTTTTTTTTTTTTTTTTGCATGCGATTTTTGTGTGACTGATGAAGGGTGGTGGTAAATTTTGACCAAATGACAACTTTTTTGTTGCCACTGGGTTTAACGTGTGCTAAGTGCATGGGCACACGGGACCTCGGTTTATCGTCTCATCCGAAAGACTCCACGTTCAGACCGTAAGGCCTAGTGCAGAGTGAGAGGAAAAATCCCCTGTACCCAGGTTCGAACTCGGGGTTTATTGTATACGAGGCGAACGCGTTACCTCTGTACGTGCCACTATTGGTTTTTTAAATGAAAGAACCAGGCTTTGAGATTGAGGATCGTAAACATGGGGGGTTGCTAAAGTGCCAGTTTGCGCAAGTTTCATACTTGTGTTCCCTCATCATTTGAACTCTCTGTCTCTCTCTCTCTCTCTCTCTCTCTCTCTCTCTCTCTCTCTCTCTCTCTCTCTCTCTCGCTCTCTCTCTCTCTCTCTCTCTCTCTCTCTCTCTCTCTCTCTCTCTCTCTCTCTCTCTCTCTCTCTCTCTCTCTCTCTCTCTAAGACTCCTTCTCTCTCTCTCTCTCTCTCTACCCTCTAAAAAAAATTCTCTCTCTCTCTCTCTCTCTCGGTCCTCTCTCTCTCTCTCTCTCTCTCTCTCTCTCTCTCTCTCTCTCTCTCTCTCTCTCTCTCTCTCTCTCTCTCTCTCTCCTTCGCTAAGAGCAGTAGCAGTAGCAATAACTAAGAACAACGCCAACATTTAAAAAAAAATGAAAAATATGAATTCGCACAACACGTGGAAAATGTCTTCCTGGGCCTATAATTTTATATGGCTGTTGATTCTTTTTTCGCAATTCTGATAATCTCCCTTGGGTGTTCTATCATCCATAATGTATAGCGTTTTAGATTCTAACTCAACCTTCTACCCCCCCCCCCCCCCCCTGTCTCTCTCTCTCTCTCTCTCTCTCTCTCTCTCTCTCTGACCCTCCCTCCCCATCTTTTGCCCTTTATTTTATTTTTTCCAGTCTGGCTCTCTCTCGATCCCGCTTCCCCCCTTTCTCTTCCCACTTCGATCCGGTTCTCCCTCTCATCCCTTCTCCCCCCCCCCCCCCCCCCCCCGCCTTCAGACTCCCTCTCTCCATCCCTCCCCCCCTCTCCCCCCCCTACCCCCTACCCCCCCCCCCCCCCCCCTCTCTATGGGATGTTGCGTAATGCATAGCAATTTGCGGGCTGTAAAATGAATTCGGGTCACAGCTGAAGTGCCTCAGGGAGTTGAAAGAATGTGGTAAAATTGAAACAGGAGAATGTCCAACATAATGTTTGGAGAAGGAAAGCTTGTCATAAATAATCGATGGCTTGGAGTCAAAACTATCTTTAGATAGCCTGTTGACGTATTATTGAACTTATTGCGAAAATTAATAACTTGTATAAAAAAAGACTGCAGAAATGTAAAAAGCATAATCCCTATTTTATATTATTTGCAGTCTTTTTTTAATACAAGTTCTTAGTTTTTGCAATAACATCGATAGTAAGTCAACTGTAAGCCATCGAATTATTATATCTTGGCCCTTTATTTAAAAGGCTTTTTTTTGTCATTGGTTGAAATTAGCGTCAAGCTTGGGCCTCCAGTAGAGTGAGAGTGAGAGCTATATCATAACTGCTTTTCTAGTACAGCAATGTGGTTTTTGTAGACCCCCCACACCCCACCCCTTATTTACGATTTATTCTTTTGATTCCCGCAGTCTGTCTTACTGGGCCCACTTCCATCTCTCTTCAGCCCTCCCCCACCCCCACCCCTCTCTCTCTCTCCCTCACACGCACACACACACACATACACTCGCGTGCGCGCGCGCGCGCACACACACACACACAAACACACACTCAAGACGTTTTTGCTTGTTTAATTAAAACCTATCCTTTTGACACTCAAACATGACCATACTCCCCCCCCCCCCCCCCCCCCTTGTCCTTTTACTGTAGTCTGAAAGCAGCGGACACTACGACACTGCTGATTGGTCGTCGCCTAGCAACCAGTTTCTCAGACTTTTTTTTTTCCCTCAAGGGGAAAGAAAAAAAAAGAGAAAAGAGAAAGAGAGAGAGAGGGGGGGGGTGGGGGGGGGGGGGGGGTCAAACCACCTCGCTTTTAGGACAACGCCCCCGTCCCATATTCTCTGTCTCTGTCTCAATGTCCCTGTCTCTGTCTCTCCCCATCTGTCTGTTTCTCAGTTTAATGGAGTTCTTTGTGCTGATGGTTTGTTG
>CM065689.1:10330966-10333466 GCA_017654935.2 Phymorhynchus buccinoides
CCTTCAACATGTTTCCCCACATGGAGTAAAGCCAAAAAGCCTGAATACACAAAGAGTTCGCACTCCGCTGCTGACTGAAGCCGGTTTTTTTTACTCCCACCCTTTCACTTACATTACAGGTGGGTGTCATTGTGAACTCACTCACTGCCTCTGCTATCATACCATTTTCAGCCCAGTTTTCCAAAATAGCTGTTGACTATCTGCTATCTGGGGATCTAAGTTGGACACAGTTAAGTGCCGTATTTTACAGACTATAAGGCAATACTTTTTCCCTAGACTGAGACACCTGCGCCTTATAATGTGACTGATAATATAGTAAGAAAATATGACAGCAACATAATAATTATCCAACTCTCAAACTGAAATCACGGGCACAAATTTTTTTCATACCATGTTCTATCCATCTCTTAAATTCATGATTCATCTCTCTCTCTCTCTCTCTCTCTCTCTCTCTCTCTCTCTCTCTCTCTCTCTCTCTCTCTCTCTCTCTCTCTCTCTCTCTCTCTCTCTCTCTCATCAGTCCTATCTTGTTCTGATTGAAACAGCTAGCTGACTGCAGTAATTGTTAAATGTTAATGTGTAGAGATATTATTATCATGTGTATTGATGTGTGTGTATTGATCGTTGATGACGAGAAGTATTCCAAATGTTGTTATTTGATTGACTGTTATAAGTTAATAATGGTTACTCTGTTTTAAATGTGCACATTTCTAAGTTCATGTAATGAATTTTAATAATTATTTGATTGGTATAATTTTGTTTCACACGTTTGATTAATGTTCTTTCAGTTATGTTGTATCTCTGTCATGCTGTTGCACCTAACCTGAATTTCTCTTTGGGAGATATTAATGTATACTTGAACTTGAACTTGAAAATCTGAATTTTGTGTAAAATTTGCGGGGTGCGCCTTATAATCAGATGCGCCTTGTAATCAGATGCGCCTTATAATCAGATGCACCTTGTAATCAGATGCGCCTTATAATCAGATGCGCCTTATAATCAGATGCGCCTTGTAATCAGATGCGCCTTATAATCAGATGCACCTTGTAATCAGATGCGCCTTATAATCAGATGCGCCTTATAATCAGATGCGCCTTGTAATCAGGTGCGCCTTGCAATTATATCTGTGGAATTCATCTATCTGCCTTTATATTTTAAAAAAAGCTAATGATTTGACTGAATGGAACTTTACCCATATGGCTTCTATCACTGGGTTGACATTAGCCTCTAGTAGGGAACAACAGTAACGCGAGAGCTGTACTGTAAATTATTTTGGAAACTCATGGTACAGCTTAGTCTTTTTTTATGTGGAAGACTATGTCTTTCAAACTAGGGTGCTCTTAAAATTGAAGGAGCTGCTGTAGCGCAGTTGGTAAGAGCCGCTGGCTCGTAATCCGTCAGGTTTGCGGGTGTGTGGGTTCGAATCCAGCTGGGGTCGCAGTGGCGTGTCCTTGGGAAAGGCACTTTACTCCTATTTTCCTCACTCCACCCAGGTGTAAAATGGGTACCTGACGTCAGTTGGGGAAAAAGTCCTTCGGATGAGACTTAAAACCGAGGTCCCGTGTGGCGCCGCATGCATAAAGATCTTGCGCACACGTTAAAGCCCATTCCACTAATCGGTAGGAGTAGGTCATGTTGTGCCGGTGGGATGGATGACACGAACTCACATAGCATGCATCCTGTGCGCCAGTTGCAGTCTAAATGAAGACTTTGGGCGTGGGGCAGGATAAACATCCCCAATAGGAAGAAGAAGAAGACCGAACAGATCACGTTTCAAGTGTGTTCCCTCTTATAGCTGGTAAAAAAAACAAGGGACTTAATCGTGGTGGGTCAGTGCGTCTTTAAGAAAATAATGATAGTTTTGTAATGTTGATTCCGATGGGTTTCTATACCTCCTCTTATCTTTTTCTCTTTCTTCTGTTCTTTATAGGGGGGGGGGGGGGGGGCCTTTCTTTCGCTGGGGTGTGATGGATTGCCGGGTCACGGGGGGTGAGGAAGAAGTCATTTGGCTGGCCGGCAGGCGGTGCACTGTGAGGTTTTGTACCCCATTAGCAAAATGACCCCTGGGGAAAAAAAAGAAACATTAACTGGGAACTCACGCACATCCATCTTCGGGATTGGGGGAGACTTGGTGATAGCTCATTGAACACTCCTCTTTCCATGTCTCTTCTGTGTGTGGGTGTCTCTGTCTCATGAGCTTTCGCTCTATTTGTCTGTCTGTGTCTCTGTCTCTCTTTCTCTTTCAATGCCTATCTTTATTTGTCTCTTCGTGTTTCTGTCTTTGTGCTTGTCTGTCTGTCTGTCGGTCTCTCTCTCTCTCTCTCTCTCTCTCTCTCTCTCTCTCTCTCTCTCCGTCTCTCTCTCTCTCTCTCTCTCTCTCTCTCTCTCTCTCTCTCTCTCTCTCTCTCTCTCTCTCTCTCTCTCTCTCTCTCTCTCTCTCTCTCTCTCTCTCTCTCTCTCTCTCTCTCTCTCTCTCTCTCTCTCTCTCTCTCTCTCTCTT
>CM065689.1:10343466-10368466 GCA_017654935.2 Phymorhynchus buccinoides
GCATGGGTAAAGAGTCCATTCTGGCACTGAACGAGACTCGTAAGTTTTGTTTTCAGAAAGATGGAGTTGCCTTGTATTGGAGGCACTTCTGCAGGAGCTAAGGCTTGGTCTGTGCTGTTCAGCCTCACCTGGCATAGAGCCCCGTCATGACGTTGACAAGGTCCAAAACTGTGTCCATGAAAGCCAGCCTTCAGGCACACTTTCCTGGTTCTGTGGAGAACCTGGTTGCCAATATTGGCAGAATGATAAAGTACTGTCCTGTCCGCTGATACCAGCTCCAGGCGGTACATGTTGTTGAACGATTCATCCCCCATGGACAGATCCACCATCACGCTTTTCTTCCCCGCCATTGGCCGGTTCACCAGATCTTGAAAATAACTCAACCAATCAAACATGCAAGTAGGTATCGCCAACGAACCCCCAAAATATTCCTTACAATAGTCGTTGACGATTTCCACTGGGTTTGTTTTTTCTGTCTGAAAACCGGGCACTTCAAAAACGATTTTATAACAACGGTCACAGAGTGCTACCATTCCCTCACATTGTTCACTGCTGAAATGGCAATGCGATGTTTCATCCCTTTCATCTTCACACTCTGGTCGTAAATTACAATGCAAGTGCTGATGGAAACTGGAATAGTAACCGACAGAACAGTTGAACACCCCTTTGCGAAGAGTCTGTGGTCTTTGGTTTGGGGAATGAAAGGAAAACAAAAACTGAAAGCACGGTCTGTCGACGCACGCAAAACGTTTAACTTCTGCCGTCAGCTGCACCACTTTAAGCACTGTGATGTAGAAGCTAACCCAGGGGTGGTGTAGATAAAACATGTAGTTGAAGCCTCGGGCCGGGCGGCCATGTAATGTAAAGGAGAAGCGACTGGAGAGAGAGTCGACCAAACTGAACATGACCAGCTGCCCTGTGGGGATGTCCATGGTCATTTGGTCAGCAGCGAAGGTGTCCTGACTTTTGTTCTTCACTGTCAGGTAGCCCGAGGTAGATGAGGTCATCACAATCTTCAGATACTGTGATGTGGTGCTGTTGATTTTCCATGGTGTGGTATTGGCTTCGTATGAGAGTGATCTACTTCCGTTAGAATATGTTATCGGTGGATAG
Organism: Phymorhynchus buccinoides; assembly: GCA_017654935.2. Classification (NCBI taxonomy): domain Eukaryota; kingdom Metazoa; phylum Mollusca; class Gastropoda; order Neogastropoda; family Raphitomidae; genus Phymorhynchus; species Phymorhynchus buccinoides. The sequence continues at coordinate 10,344,580 of CM065689.1, forward strand.
AGAGATAGATCATATGAATGAAAAATTTCAATGAATTGCTTGCACTGTTTCCCTAATCTAAAGGACTAAACAATATTGATGCGTTTGAAATACAGAATACTTTGCTTTGTTAAAACTTTTTGTGTTATATAGATAGATAGATAGATAGATAGATAGATAGATAGATAGATAGATAGATAGATAGATAGATAGATAGATAGAGTAATAGGCAGACAAATAGATAAATAGATAGACACAGTTTAGGTTAGTAAAATACACAAAGTTGAAAACAATACCTGGATTTTCTTCTCACTTTATTTTGTTCTTAGGTTTTAGATACATTGTTTTGTAGACAGACAGACAAAAGAGAAACACATTGTTGTCTTTACCAATGAAAATGTTGAATTAAAAAAAAAGGAGAACCATAATTGTAACAATCTCTGCATACATAATTTCTCCATACACATGCAGAGAGAGAGAGAGAGAGAGAGATTGGGGAGAGAGAGAGAGAGAGAGAGAGAGAGAGAGAGAGAGAGAGAGAGAAGAGAGAGAGAGAGAGAGAGAGAGAGGAGAGAGAGAGAGAGAGAGAGAGAAACGGAAAAACGAAAATGAAAACGAAAGTTTATTTAACCAGGGAACATGAGAGACACAGAGAGAGAGAGAGAGAGAGAGAGAGAGAGAGAGAGAGAGAGAGAGAGAGAGAGAGAGAGAGAGAGAGAGAGAGAGCAGCAGCACAGAAACAGTTGCAATGTCCTAAACTTCATTAGACGGTTTGCAAAAAGAAATAATTATTTTCCACATGATTTATAGTGTTGTCTGTTTGAATGGAACCCCCTATAAACATGTGAAAAAAGTTGCACTATTTTTCATGTGATCTACAGTTAGTGACTATACAGAAACGATTTCACTCTATGCAGACGCCTATGTGAATTGCAATTTATATGTGTTCCAATACAAACTGCTACTGCTGTTAATTCAGCACGCTCAAAAAAACAACTCTTGGAACACCCTTTCTCGTTTCTCGATTGATAGCCATTAGTCAATGCGAACATAACGATTGATTTTTTATTTTTCTTGCTTTTATAGTTTCTAGAATAAATCTGACATTTTTCAACGATTTTGGTCACTATGAAAAAGACAATTTTAAAATGTGAGTGTTTAATTTGCAATCAGTTTTCATAAATTTCGATTTTGTTTTGTTCATAATAATTATGGATACATGCAACCCCCTACACAACAAATGACTTACACAATACATATCATTTAACAGACCTACGTGTTCTAATTAATGTAACACTAGCTAGAGTAGTCTAAACGTTGCATATGTAAAGAAAAACAAAACACAACTACATTTCATTGTTTTCCAACCATACTCACTGCTACACGAGCGCACGAACACACACACACACGCACATACATGCGCAATTAAACACGCAAAAACACATACACATGACGAGAGAGAATGCGAATAATTTATTCAAATAGGCCAAGGCCCCTTATGAAGGGGAAGTGAACAAAGATCAACAGCCATTACAAACTTAGCAATCCATCAAATAATAAAAAAGGAATTAATATCATCATTAATAATCAATACACATGATACTAATGTCGCTACATATAACAATTGCTTCCGTCAGATGGCAGTTAATATCCAGTCAGAACATGGAAGAAGAAGGATATGAAATAGCAATGTCTCTAAATGTAAAAGCTTTATACATAAAAAGAGCCAGATTCCGAATACCACTTTCATACAGTTTTGTCGGATATCATTTAAGGCAGGGCAAAGCAAAATAAAATGTAATTCATCTTCAGTGCATTCTTTGCACAATGGACACATAAGTTTATCATTAGTAGGCTCTCTATAACGATAATAATGCACAGCTAATTCTGAAATACCCAATGTTATATTTTGTCGTTATACCATGCTTTCACATAATCACAGAAACCCTTCTTTATGTTTCATTCATTTATTGTAGATGTTGCAGTACTTATAACTTGTAAACTTTCATGACTACAGAGAGAGAAGGAATAGTTAGGCCTAGCAAGTCTGCATCCGCTCCTAGCAGGGGTCTCGGCAAAAGTGCCCAGGGTGTGTCCCGTTATTCTCGAATCCCCCTAGGGCAAATAGGGGTATACCTTATAAGGCCGATAGACTTCCGGGTGGTTTCTGAACAAGGCCATAGGCGCTTTAACTTTATACTTATTTAAGAATAAATATTTAGTACTAGATTTAGTACTAGACATAACACCCAACATAACTCGAGTGGTTATAAACTTCAGGTGTTTATCCATACTAAGCATAAGATACGGTTTTAATAATATAATAATAATAATAATAATAATAATAATATTATTAATAATAATAATAATAATAATAATGAGCATTTATATGCGCTTATTCTTAAGCAAGCCCTAAGCGCTTACAATAATAAACAAATAAATGAATAACCCCCCAGTGCACATTTATACAAACCAACAAATAAAACATGCAAATACCTTTCTTGTTCTAAACAGCTTTTAAAACTATTATGCACATCAAAACGACCACTTCTTTCCAAATGACTGAACCAACCTTGACAACAAATCCTACGCACACGTTCTTTAAAAGAATGTCAATAACTAATTACCACATCCAAACAACCAAATATGTCCAAGACCAGTTGTACACAATAGGGGCTTACTCTGTGATACCCATGTGGTTTTTCCCTGATCATGAAGTTTTATTAAGACTCTATACATTTGTTGAGAGTACATGTTATTAGGCTGTTTCATCAATCTAAACCAATATTTTAGACATTTAACTGCGGATATAATATTGAGAGGGTAGCGTCCAAGTTCACTGACAATAAACTGATAATTTACGAAGGAGGAGAGAATGGTCAATGGTGTCGAAAGCCTTTGCAAAATCGACAAAAAGTGCTGTTGTGTATTCATCAATTCGTATTAATATAAGCAAGCCATTGGTCCACCAAATTTATTAAAGCTGTATGGCATGAATGTTTTTATCTAAAACCTGACTGGTTTGGATGCAAAAGGTCAAATTTGTCGGATATGCAAATACGATGTTGCGTTTGATGTGCTGCTCTAGTGGTTTGGAGAGGACAGAAAGAATTGCAATAGGTCTATAATAGGAATTGTTCGGAAATAATTAAGGGGAGTAATTTCATGGTGTGTGGGAGCGATCTTGCCTAATCCAATCGGTCAAACAGGGGAAGTTACTCTATCTTCAGGTAGATCCCCAGCTCTCGCCTCGTGTGTTTGAGTAAACTTACATCACTTAGAACAGCGTGTGTCATTCTAAAATTGATGTCATTTATATTTGTACGTCACATTTTGCAAGTTCTCTCAGTTTGTGGATACAGGCCGCCCCTCATTTTTTCTAAAAAAAAAGTGTTTGCAAGTCGCTGACTCGCATCCTGCGGTTTCAAGCTTCGACGCCATGCCGCCATATTGTTGCTATGGATTTGACCGAGTAAGTCGAGGTAATCAACTCTAATTTTCACGAAGTGCTCTCCCCTAGTGTTTTTTTTCTCCGAAAATCGTCTATTAGAGGGATTGTTTGGGTCACCTTATTTGTAAAGAGGAATAATTTTACTAGTTTTGAAATATTTAGGGAAATAGTTTTTGTCAATACAATTATGCAAGTTAAAGACTGTAATGATTGGTGCACTGAGTTTTATAATATTAGTGTCAATTTCATCTAAGCCTTTTGCTTTGGGTTGTTTGAGTTTGGTTGAACTGTTATAAACTGTTACTTCGGACACAGCTCGATGGCCTGTCAATGGTGTTGTTGATATGTTTTTGTTTGAAAAATTGTTTTAACTCGTGCAAGTCATTTTAATTTGATTTGTCATTTTGAATAATTTGGTTTGCAATGTTAACAAAAATATTCGTAAAGATGTGCCCCCCCCCCTACATTTCTCGGTTAATTGTATTTTTCCGTTTTTGCCTTTCTTACCATACATAAAGCTGTATATTAGGAACATTTTCAGCTAATTCTCTTTTTGGAATACTAACCCTAACCCTAACCCTAGCCCTAAACCTAAACCTAACCCCCACTATGTACTGCAGTACACCGCGATTTGTCACAGTTGTGGTTCGTTGCGTTTTTTCCCGTCTTATAGGGTTAGGTTTAGGGCTAGGGTTAGGGATAGGGTTAGTATTCCAAAAAGGTTATTAGCTAAAAATGTTCCTAAAATACAGCTTTATGTATGGTAAGAAAGGCAAAAACGGAAAAATACAATTAACCGAGAAATGTAGGGGGGTGGCACATCTTGACCTTTACCAAATATTCATTATGTTCATCGGTGGAAATGTTTTTAGCAAACGTTTTTTTTGTTTTGAAATGTGTTTATTTGTGATACAATTAATTGTTGTCCAAAATGATTTAGAATCAGTTGGATCTTGGAAATATTTGTTTCTGGAATTACGCAACATGGTGGTAACTTTGTTTCTTTGCGTCTGGAATTGGTCTTGCTTCATAGAACCACTTAGTAGGTCTCTTGTGTTTCATAGCAGTGTCAATGTACCTTTATCTATCCAGGGGGGGGTTAAGGTGCCATTTTGTGCTTATGTTTTACGCTTTTGCATCTAATCGGTGCCATGCTTATTACAAATGCTTTATGAAAACTGTTACACCGAAAATCAAATGCCTTCATCTGAGAGAGAGAGAGAGACAGAGAGAGATAGAGAGAGAGAGAGAGAGAGAGAGAGAGAGAGAGAGAGAGAGAGAGAGAGAGAGAGAGAGAGTTTGTTCGCAAAGGTTTTCGCAAATTGTCACCCCGATTCGAACTAAACCTTGATTTACTGTCCCCTCTTGATTTATGTCCTTCCAAACGAATTCAGAGAACGAGCAACGCAGAAGGAAAGAAAAAGAAAAAAGAACAACAATAACAACAAAAAATAGAAAACAAGGGAAAAACCAGTACAGTTATTTATTAGTTTGTCTTGTAATTGTAATACGCCTCTGTCGAGTCACTCAGCTGTTGTGAAACGCGATAGAACTATTGACTGCCACTGATTCCTTTCATGCTGTCTATCAGTCTGTCTCTGTCTCTCTCTATGTGTCTCTCTTATGTGTCTCCCCTCTGTCTGTCTGTCTGTCTCTGTCTCTCTCTCTCGCTGTCTCTCTGTCTCTCTGTCTGTCTCTCTCTCTCTCTCTCTCTCTACTCTCTCTCTCTCTCTCTCTCTCCTCTCTCTCTCTCTCTCTCTCTCTCCTCTCTCTCGACTCTCTCTCTCTCTCTCTGACTCTCTCCTCTCTCTCTCACTCTGGACCTCTCTCTCTCTCTCTCTCTCTCTCTCTCTCTCTTCTCTCTCATCTCTCTCTCTCTCTCGCTCTCCTCTCTCTCTCTCTTTCTCTCTCTCCTCTCTCTCTCTGTCTCTCTCTCTCTCTCTCTCTCTCTCTCTCTATCTCTCTAATTCTTTCTCTTTCTCTAGTTCTCTCTCGCCTCTGTAGCTATCTTATTTATCTATATGTGTAGGTAAGTGTTGGCCTATGTCAATTAAAATTGTTTACCTTGCTCTCTCCCTCTCCCTCTCAATTCCCCCCCCCTCTCTCTCTCTCTCTCTTCTCTCTCTCTCTCTCTCTCTCTCTCTTGTCTCTCTCTCTCTCTCTTCTACTCTCTCTCTCTATATATATATATATATATATATATATATGTGTGTGTGTTGTGTGTGTAGGCATGCATGATCATGCGTGCATGTGCGTATTTTGCTCGTGTGAGCGTGCGAGTGTTTTGTGCACGCGCATGTGTATCTACGCGTCAAGTCAAGTCAAAATGATATTTTTATTGATAAAGGAGTAAGCTAGACAAAACGGTTTTTTACATCCTTTGTACTTGTGCATTTTTTCACCTAGAGCGTGACGCTAGATCACACAGCCGCGCGGCAGAATTTTTCGGGTCCAGTGACCTTGACCTCTGACCAATAACCTTCATCTTTGAAACTTGGCCTAGATAATTCTAGCTACCTATCCAAAAGCAAAATTTCACAGAGTGAGAGTCAGTGAGAGCCGAGCAGCAAGACAAGTAAAGACAAGTAAAGGGAAGTAACAAGGTGCTGTTGTGGATGGTTGCTAAACAAGATTTGCTTCCCTTGAACCATTGTCTTGCACAAAATGGCTCCAGTGACCTTGACCTTTGACCGATGACCTTCATCTTCGAACTTGGCCTAGATATCCTAACTACCTATATGCATGCAAAATTTGAGGGTCCTAGGTCCCTCCGTTCAAACGTTATCATGGTAACATAACCAGCCAGGGACAAAATGCTCTGAAAACATTAAACACCTTTCGCCTCGTGGCTGGTTAAACATGTGCTTGCGGGCAAGCGTGAGTCCCTGTGTGAGTGATGTGGATGTGTTGTGACCGTAAGCCCTATAATATATGAAGTGGTTTGACTGAAAGGTGGGAACAGATGAGTCACATGGAGTATCGTAGTGTGTGTGATGTGGATGTGATGTGACCGTAAGCCCTATAATATATTATGTGGTTTGACTGAAAGGTGGGAACAGATGAGCCACAGGAAGTATCGTGTGTGTGTGATGTGGATGTGTTGTGACCGTAAGCCCTATAATATATTATGTGGTTTGACTGAAAGGTGGGAACAGATGAGCCACAGGAAGTATCGTGTGTGTGTATGATGTGGATGTGTTGTGACCGTAAGCCCTATAATATATTATGTGGTTTGACTGAAAGGTGGGAACAGATGAGCCACAGGAAGTATCGTGTGTGTGTGTGATGTGGATGTGTTGTGACCGTAAGCCCTATAATATATTATGTGGTTTGACTGAAAGGTGGGAACAGATGAGTACAGATGAAGTAGTGTCGTGTGTGTGTGATGTGGATGTGTTGTGACCGTAAGCCCTATAATATATTATGTGGCTTGACTGAAAGGTGGGAACAGATGAGCCACAGGAAGTATCGTGTGTGTGTGTGATGTGGATGTGTTGTGATCGTAAGCCATATAAGTGGTTTGGCTGAAAGGTGGGAACAGATGAGTCACATGGAGTATCGTGTGTGTGTGATGTGGATGTGTTGTGACCGTAAGCCCTATAAGTGGTTTGACTGAAAGGTGGGAACAGATGAGCCACATGAAGTATCGTGTGTGTGTGTGATGTGGATGTGTTGTGACCGTAAGCCATATAAGTGGTTTGACTGAAAGGTGGGAACAGATGAGTCACAGGAAGTATCGTGTGTGTGTGATGTGGATGTGTTGTGACCGTAAGCCCTATGAGTGGTTTGACTGAAAGGTGGGAACAGATGAGCCACATGAAGTATCGTGTGTGTGCATGATGTGGATGTGTTGTGACCGTAAGCCCTATAAGTGGTTTGACTGAAAGGTGGGAACAGATGAGCCACAGGAAGTATCGTGTGTGTGTATGATGTGGATGTGTTGTGACCGTAAGCCCTATAATATGATTATGTGGCTTAGCTGAATGGTGGAAACAGATGAGCCACAGGAAGTATTGGGCCCATCTTCCAGCGAAGGCATCTGACGAGCTGACTTTATCAAAGACACTGAAAAGAAAGACTAACATCCAGTCCCTATTCCCTATATGAGTAGTGAGGACAGAAACACTGGTTATGTCCCTTTTAAACGTGACACATTTAGGTTACATTAACTCTTTTTTTCAAACCTGAGAGAGTTATCTTTTCATGAGTCAGTTATACTTTGGATAACTATCCCACTAACGATAACTCTATCAGCCCGGCTCGCCATAACTCTTAAGTAGTCCATCTTACCCTTTTAGAGTCTTTGACTTTATGGAATAGAAAAAACGTTTACGTCCTTAGGCCTGGTACACAGTTCATCCGGATTTTCCGCGCGGAAATAATCAATTAGTAAAAGAAAGAAGGAAACAAATATATACGGATATGGGGAAATATGGACACATGCGCATATGTTTTCCTTCTTGCTTTTACTTATTGATTATGTCCGCGTGGAAAATCAGGATGTAATGTGTACCAGGCCTTATGGCATCTGTCCGTAGGGACAGGTACTTCTGGTGCGAAATGGAGATGGAGTAAAATCCAACCTATGATAGAGTCAACGAAAACAAAGACAATTCACTTACGCAAAGACTGGTCACACCCTAACCGCTTTCCCTAGTCACAGCAGTAGTGTGAATGAAGCCATATCTTAAACCTGCCACTCCTCCCTGGACAGACATGCTAAAGAGTGAGTGGTAGGAACTGATGCCAGTGAAGTGTGGCTTCAAGCTGGGCCTAAAGGTCACGTGTCCTGTCTTTCCGTGAGTTGTAAATATTGTGAGTGCATACACGTTAACATTATTCACAAAATATCACTATTTCCCCATAGAATACAGTTAAGTTGTAAGTCATATTATGAGTGGCCTATATTTCTATTTTGCCATGGCAAAATAGAAGTCATATTTTTGTGAATATGCCATGGGGAAATTAACGTGTACACAGACCTTAAGTTATGCAACTTTGGTGGAAACTAGTAGCCCTTGCTGTGAACAAGCAGGGGCCTAGCTTAAGTTGGATACAAGGATGTTGATTATATATTGTGCTATCATGTGCATTTGTGTTAGCATTGTACCACCCCGCCTCCCGCTCAAAGAAAATCACCATCATCAACAAACTGCGTACATGATATTCACAGTACAGTAGAACCCCGCTTAACGGGCACATCAGTATCGCAGACACCCCGGTAATCCGGACAGTTTTACTCAATCTCTTCAAGGTTTTTTTTAATTACTAAAAGTCTTAAGTAATGCGACCACCTCGCAAAAATGGACAGGTTGGGTCAGTCTGTAGGGTGGTCGCCATACTGAGGTTCGACTGTACATGTATTTTCGTGTGATAATGTCTTATTGCGAGTATTATGTGTGTTTTGCACGACACATGGCTCAGCCAGAAAGCAGACGAGATCCAACGTTATGCAGACAGGAATGGCATGAAGAACTTTGATGACTCCATCAAAGCGGTCTATGGCCCCCAACCATCCAATTCTTCTCCTCTTCTCAACGATGATGGAATAACACTGCTTACTGAGAAATATCAAATCCTGGATAGATGGGCACAGCACTTTGAGGCAGTATTAAACAGACCATCATTCATCAACGAAGATGTGAAAATCCTGACAATATCCAACCAAGCAATACCAAATTCACAACCCTTGATTTTCAATAATAAAGTTCTGCAGGAAACAAATTCTCACAAGCATCTTGGAGTAATTATTCAAAGCAATTGCAAATGGGACCTTCATATCAAATTATTGTTGTCTAAATGCTTTGTTCTTGTTGCTTGTCTTCGATCATACAAATATCGACTCAGTCGAAAAGCACTTCTCACTATGTACAAATAATTTATTTTACCCCATTTTGATTTTTCTGATGTTGTCTGGGATAACTGTACAAATAAGCAAGCTGAAGAACTAGAACAGGTTCCCTTAGAATAACTTAGATGCAATAAGAACGATTGTTGGCTCAGTTCGAGGAACTAGTCGTCATAAACTTTATACAGAATCAGGTTTCACATCTTTAAAAGAAAGAAGACGCCGCCACAAAATTATGTTGTTTTACAAAATTGTCAATAGCATTGTACCTTTATATTTAGTTGAACGCCTACCACAATTAGTAGCCTCAATTAACCCATACCACAGACGATATCCTCTTGAAAGACAAATACCTCGATGCAGATTAGACTTGTATAAATCCTCATTCTTCCCCTCAACTACATATCTCTGGAATAATCTCCCAGATAACATAAAACGATTAGATTCCCTCAGTGCCCTAAAGCACTCCTTCAGTAGTGAAGACAATATTGTTCCTACCCATTTTTATTTAACTGACAGAGTATCCGAAATAATCATTTGTAAATTGAGACTAGAAATGAGTGATTTACAGGACGACCTATTCAAAAGGCACCTTTCAAACAACTCTACATGCGCTTGTGGTTCTCCTACAGAAAATGCTAATCACTTTTTACTAAACTGTCCCCTTTATCAACAAGCCCGAATCCATACAATACAGTTATTATTTGAAGACGTTAAAACTAATGTTACAGTGCTGCTGTTTGGTAGTCTAAACAAAAATCAAACAGAAAAGAGGCAAATATTTTCTACAGTCTGTAGGTTTATTCAGATATCGAAAAGGTTTGCTATCGATTAATTAGGAAGTTCAGTTTAACGTCGCGTATCGGCTTTCGCCATGTACGACGGGCTGAACAAACCAACCAAAGGTATAAACAAAAATTTATGTTCCTGAATCACTGTCTTAGCCAAAAGGCCGAGAAGCGATCATAATTTAGGCTAAACGATTAATTACTTCCCTGCGATCAGCTTTATGCCAATTTGATTTTAGGTCTTGGGGTCCTGGCTGAAAATATGCTGAGAATGTGATTCAAATTATTGATTGTCTTGACACTGAATCACAAATCACAAATAGTTTTATACTTTTTGGAGTTAGATGCCTCTTGCCCCCTCAATTTCAATTTCAATTTCATTTCATTTTCAATTTCAATTTCTATGTTATTGTTGTTCTTGTTGTTGCTTGCTTGTTCGTGCACGTTTTGTATGCTATCATTTTCATTATCATGTTCTGTTCCATTCTCTTATTACTTGTGGCAGCCAATATTGTATAATCTACTTGTGTTTGAGCGCCTTGTATAAGCTTTAAGCTTGTTGTGATCGTTCCAATTTGTTTATGTAGCTGCTTTACTATGTGTTATTCAATAAAAAATCGTTTAAACCAAACTGACTCTACTTGGTGTTTCACACCGTTTGTTTGTTCGCTGGTTAGTGTTAGCAATAGCAAAGACAGTAGAATGAACAGACGGAATTCTTCTCCTTCCTCACTATAAGAGTAGGGTGAGGCCAGGCTCCTTTGTTGTGCGAAAAACATAATCACAATTTGAACAATGCTAGGTTCGCTTGGTTTCCACAAGGGTTGTATCTTTTTGTGAGTGCCAGTGTGTCCAATAGAAGCGGTATGTTGTATGTGTAGATGCTGAATGCATGATACAATGCTTGCACACGTGTGTATATACGTGCGCGCGCGCGCGCGAGCGCGTGTGTGTGTGTGTGTGTGTGTGTGTGTGTGTGTGTGTGTGTGTGTGTGTGTGTGTGTGTGTGTGTGTTGCGTGTTTTGTGTGCTTGTATGTTTCTTGGGTTCAATTGAGATGATCACTATAAAATGCACTTTTACTTCAATAACTTTTCTTGATTTAATTGCGTTCATGCCACCCGCCCTGACACGTCGGCAGACAACGGGTACAACAGCAGGCAAAATGACGGTTTATCCACCCTCCAGCAAATTAACTCTTTCTGTCCAGGCTCAGAGTACTTTCTGAAAATCAACAACACAGACGTCACTACCGTAGAATCTAACACTTCAAATTGCTTCAGAACACCAGACTTTACAAAAGAGCGAGGAGTGGTCTATGGTTTCTGCGGCAGTTTACTGTTCTGTAAGCTGCATATCAAAATGCAGACAGCTGCTTCTGTGTTTGTTCATGTACATAGACTGGCTTATTGGTGCCCGAGAAAGTACATGTGGAAAGTCTTCATTGAAGACATATATCACGATGGTGATTTAAATAAATTGCTAACTCTGTCATGCCATCAGCATTCCCTGACTGACTTTTATTTGACATCACTTTGGAACACTTTGTATATCGAAAGTTGGAGAAGCCCTGCACTCAACATCAGTATCAGAGAAATACACTACCATGATTTCGTTGTGCATTCCACAACAGCAAATAATGGGTACATGGTTTTACCATACACATATGACGTGGACCAGATCATCAGATACAAAAAAGATGTTGCAGCGCCACCAGGATTCGTAATCATGGTCAGACTTTACTTATCATTGCCAAACTTTGGCATCAGGAAAGTGCTGTGTGTGGACGTGACTTACACCGAAACCAACACAATGTTGAAAACCATGAAAGCTGTTGGTGACGATTGGCATTACATGCATATGGAAATATTTCCAACGTCATATATTGAACTGACCCTCACTCGGTGTCTGGTAGCAAGCTATTTCCTATACCAGCTCACAGTGGATTTTTCTGTCCACGCAGTGCTGGCGCAACCAGAGATGATGGCGCCAAGTGGTCTGTTGAACTGTTCTGTAAATTCCTTCCCTCTGTTTGAACCTCTTGTGATGTGCAATCTCATCCCAGAATGTGAAGGAGGACAGGACGAAACAGAGCACTGCCCTTTCAGTAGTCCTGGGTGTCGAGGGATGGTGGCCTCTCACAACAAATGCTTCACGCTAGTCAATATGGGAGTCACACTTATATCCCCTGACCTAGCCTCCAACAAATGCTTGAAAATGTCTGGGCTCGTTGCTTCGGTGAAATCGAGAAAAGAACAGGATGACATGCTGTGGATAATGAAAAACTTCAGCACTTTTAATATTCTGATAGGTTTTGATTCTGGGTGGCACAGCCAGCCCTTTGTGTTGAGCAAGTTTAGGAAATGGTCTGACGGCACTTTGATTTATGAAATTAACCACTTCCTTCACCTTAACAGGTTCTTCCCAACAAGGAGAGTAAAGACCTCCATGCTTCATTCCATGTTGCTACTTCTGGTAGGTCAAACCCATCGAGATCATTCCTTGATATTGTGTGAGACGGAATCAACATCAGAATACATCCCTCCTGAAAAGATACAAGTTTCGAAGTTATATATGCGAAAGGTCTTCAACGTACGAACAAAACAGGTATTTGGACGTTGTGCACATGGGGACATAAAACACGTGTTTTTGTGTATTAAGAAATATGATCAACGCCAGCAAAGTTTTATTATGGCTAGTAACAACAATCAGAATGTTTCGATCTCAAAGTCCAAAGTTACAAACACAATCCCCATGTTTACGTGTGATGGTGATGCAGCTTTCATTTCCTACTCTTTACTTTGTGACTTCAGAACAGACTGCCCAGACAGCAGTGATGAATCTTTTTGCCAGCATCCTCAATGCCACAGATTTCAGTGCTCCAACACTCGATGCCACAGATTTCAGTGCTCCAACACTCAATGCACACTGCACAGCCAACGCTGCAATGAACACTCCGACTGCATGGATGACTCTGATGAAATGGGTTGTCATACTCAGTTCAGCTTATACAACACAAGAACGATATATTTCGAGAAAACTCTCATCAACTTGGACGGCACCGGGTATTTCATCCAGACGCTCATGACAAGTGATGATGTTTGTCCAGAAACCCACTACAGATGTTCTACAGACTGGATGCTGTGTCTTCCCATCTACACCCGATGTAACGCTTTCTCTGACTGCAAGTACGGGGAAGATGAACAAGACTGCGACACGTGGACATGTCCTGGCTTTTACCAGTGTCAAGGTTTGGAGGTCTGTGTGCATGAAGATCACCTGTGTGATGGCTGGAGTCAGTGTCCCCAGCGGGATGATGAACTGATGTGTGACACTGATTGTCCTCTTGGATGTTCCTGTCAAGGTCACTCGTTCTTTTGCAGCACGCACTTCTTTCCCCTCCTATTTCCTCAGGTACGTTACGTAAACTCTGCAGGCTCTCGAATGACACTAGCTGATTTCCGATCAGCTGCATACATGATTCATCTGAATCTGTCAAATTGTTTTCTGTTTAATATATCAAACGTTCATCTTTCAAACTTGCTTCTTCTGGATCTGTCCCATAACTCGCTGCGAACAATCAGCATGGAGAATGTGTTCAATCTAGCAAATCTGAGGACTCTAAAATTGTCACACAATCTTTTGAATGATGTTGTAGACAGTGCATTCAAAGGCATTCATTATGCGTTAGAGAAAATGGAAATATCTATGGCTTATTTCGAAACGATTGGTAAAATACTGCTTGTCTATTTCCCTAATTTGAAACTTATCAACATCTCTGTTTCTTCCATTCAAACTATTGAAACTATAGGTTTCAAAAACATGCCTCAGATAAACGAGATAGATCTGAGAATGAACTCGTTGCTCACGTTTCCTTTGGACTTATTTAAAGCATCAAGTCAATTAAAAACAATTCTGACATCAGATTATATATTCTGCTGCACTAATATACTTCCCAAAGATTCGAAGAACCTGCGGTGTTCAGCGCCAGTCGCCATGCTCCAGTCATGTGAAAAGCTACTTCCGACTGATGTGCATGAATTATTTTTTTGGTTACTGTCCATATCTGCCGTAGCTGGAAATTTGATTTGTATCATTGCATCATTCCTTTTGAAACACATCATGGGAGAAACGTTTCTCACCTTTGTTTTTCATCTACATATTTCCAGTCTATGCATGGGCATTCACGTCAGCATAAACGTAATCGCCAACATTGTGCTTAGCGATACTTATCTCCAAGTTGAAAAATGGTGGACACAGCATGTCAGCTGTAAAGTAGCAGGGTTTCTTTTCTTGTTGTCTAACACAGTGTCGGTTTTCATTATTTTGTCCATGACTTTGGACCATATCGCTTTTCTTTGTTGTGGGCGGAGGTCTAACAGACACACTGCATCACTGATATGTGTGATCATTTGGCTTGCTGGTCTGATGCTAGCGATGGTTCCTTTTCTTCCAGGGCATTCTCATCTCGGTCTAGAGCAACAGTCTGGTCTTTGTCGCTTAGCGCTTAATCATGGCTATCATCCCAAACCACCGTTCAAATGGTTTGCAGTTATTGTAATTGTTCATTTTGTATTATCCGTGACAATTGTTGCTGGCCAAGTTGTCTGTTACAAACGAATACCAAAATACAGAGTGATGGCGGATGGCAAAAATAAATCAGTGTATGCTTCAGTTCACTTATTATTAAAGATAGCTGTCACAGATGCTCTTTTCTGGTTCATGGTTGGGTTGAGTTTGATCGCAGCACAGACTGGTGTGGAGGAATCTAAGCATATTTATGACGCTATGGTCGTATTCTTATCACCACTTAATTCTGCTCTTAATCCGTTTCTGTATATGTGGTCTATGGCCATGTTGCAGAGGGAGCAAGTACGTGAGGAACGATTGTTAAAAGTTTTAAAAACACGGATTGGTCTGACAAGAAAAACATAGACTGGTTGAACATTTTAATGCACAGACATATGATTTTATAAACGAAAAGTGTCCATAAAACAATTAATGTATACATGTATGATGACAACATTCACAAAAAGAGTCGATTATTTTGTATCTATGACAAGTCCAGTCTTTATGGAAAATTTGATTTAAAATGCAGACAGAAATCCCCAAAAGCAACAAACAGTAGAAATGGGACTAACTAGCATTTATAATTTAGAAGGTAAAACGTAGGGCTACAACACTGGGTGAAAAGTGCAAAGGTTTTTTTTTAAATGCTTAAGAGCTAGCTGTAAATGCTTTGAACATCAAGAGTTGTAAACACTTTATAATTATACAAGACTGGAGAACACCAAGGCAGTAAATATTGATTTCTAAAGGGTTTTTACTTTGATAGAAATGGTGAGGCAAGGAGGATAATAGTGAAGTAAGGAAAAGTAGCTCTCAAAAATTAACTCCCTTCCCTTCAATAAATGTTGATCTGTTTGTGCACAAATTCTCTCCACCACTGTTGTTGTACTGTATAGGTGATGGACATATAGGCAGGTCTGGGTCATCCTTTTTTTGAGGATGAACCTGGGCCTGTCTCAATGTGGCTGTTGCCTATGCTTTGCTAGGCGAATTGGTGCTGAAATAACTTTGGTGAAGGGAGTTAATTTTAGAGAGCTACTTACCCTTACTTCAGTATTTTTTTTCTTTCCTTTTCGGCTTCTCTTTCTTCTTCCTTGGTCACATACCCAAGTGCGTACATATACTTCTATCAATAGAAACTGGTTGCCACCACAACAGAAAAGACGAATAGAGCCTCGCCCCAGCTCTCGCCCCTTCACACTGAACCATGTGCGCAAGAGCGATAGGTGGAGCGAGAGACTCTCTGGTGTGACATCGGCTTAATTAACTAGAAAACACTGAACTGGCGCGGGCCTACCCACTGGCGCAAACCTCTGTCAGGAACACAGCTGGGGCTGGGATCTAACCACTGCAGGTAACTAGTCGTTGCAAGCCTAGTCTTGTATTGGTTTTTTGTTTTGTGGGTAAGGAATAGAACCAAAAAAGAAAAAGACGACGAGACGACGACGACGACGAAGAAGGAGAAGAAGATTAATTTATTGATTGAACCTAGTTTTAATGAGTAAAGGTTTAGGCACATTTAAGGCCTTTCTACAAATCTGCCCAAAAGGAACAAGAAGAAGAAGAACAAGAAGAAGAAAACATCCCTGTATTAATCAATAACAATAATAATAATAATCAAATAATAATAAGCATTTATAGCGCCTAATCTTAAAAAAGCCCTGAGCGCTTACAATCATAAATGAATAAACCAGCAAGCAATATAAATAAAGAAATGACAAAAATATATTTACTCACACACGCGCGCGCACGCACACACACGCCACTAAACACAAAACACACGCACAAACACACGCAAGAACACGCACTAAACAGACACACAAACACACACACACGAACGCACCACACGCTCACACACACACACACACGCACACTCACACCCACACACACACGCACATACTACAGCCTCAACAAGCATGCACCACACAAACACACGCGAATGTAGGGGCACAGTACTTTGAAAAGAAATATAGCAGGCTATGATTTGAAAAAAAGAGGTAGTTTTGAGAGTAGACTTAAATGAAGAAAGGGAGTTGGCAGAACGGAGAGGTAAAGGGAGTCTATTCGATAGACAATAGTCGATTTTCTGAGGAAAAAAACTACGGGAGAGCACTTCGTGGAAAATTAGAGTTGCTTACCTCCATTACTCGGTCAAATACCATATCAAACAATGCAACAATGGCGTCGAAGCTCGAAACAGCAGGATGCGAGTCAGCGATTTGCATTTTACGAAACTGATTAAAACTGATAAAACTTGCAAAATGTGACGTAAAAATATAAATGACATAAATTGTTAGAATGACGCACGGTGTTCTAAGTGCTGTATGTCTGCTCAAACACACGAGTCGATAGGCTACGAGAGCTGATGGTAGAGTGACTTCCCCTGTTTGACCGATTGAATTAGGCAAGATCACTCCCACACACCATGAAATTACTCCCCTTAATTATTTCCGAACAATTCCTATTACCAATTAAAACCAAAAGTGAGTGAAGATAATCGAAAGGATAAAATATTCATGTATCCAAACAATAACTCTTCATGAACTAATACAGAGAGTGATAATTATGCTTACATTCCTTCCCTTTAAAGCCATTTTTAATCCTGAAAGGACAGGGTAATTATAAACGAACAAAACTAAAACCGCTAGAAATAAACTTAAACCTGAATGGAAATGAATTATTTCTACAACACAATAACTGATTCCCTTCCAGCATACCAAATGTGTCCACACAATGTCATTTGGTTTAAGATGATTTTTTATTGACAAGGCAAAACATATACACCAAATAAAATGAACAAGAATGACGGCAGCAACAAGCTTAAAGCTTATAGTGTGCCTACTCAAAATAAGTCACAGATATGGCGGCTGGCAATCAATGTCATTTACATCTGTTTACACGTTTTGAACAAGTCCTGATAAACAACAACAACAACAACATCACACTCACAACAAACAACATCATCAACAACAACAACATCAACAAAAAAAGAAAGCAGTTACATTCAAACGACAATCTCACCAACTAGCTCCTTATTTTATTAAAACTAGCGCAACGCCTAGTACTTGGCAATGCAGCGTACTGGTAGCGCCTAGTAACGGTAACGCCAAGTACTGGTAACGCTGAGTACAGCAAATTTGAAGCGATTCGGTTAAGAAACGGCGGAGTTATAAGGCCCCGTTTCCCGTTGGCGCTGCTCTGAGAGTGACGCTCTCTCCCCGATTCTCTTCAAATTTGCTGCCAGGCTTTGCCTGGGCCATAGCAAGCCTGACAGCAAATTTGTAAGAGTGATTCAAGTTACGAAACGGCGGAGTTATTTGTAACAAGGTGAAGCGGCGTATAGCGCACGCGTTTATGAATCGAATCACACGGATAGTCACCGTCCCCGGTCATCTACCTGCCAAATTCGAAGGCAATCGGTCCAGAAAAGGCCGGAGATACGGGCGCCGAAGAGGACCGGCGGATGCGCGTTTCGCGCATTTGCGAAACCGCGCAAATGATACGGCCGCCTCGGTTGCCGTTGCCATCGCCCCGTTAGGGCTCACAGCAAATTTGAAGCGATTCGGTCAAAAAAACGGCGGAGTTATAAGGCCCGTTTTGTGTTTCAGACACACAGACACACACACACACAAACCACACACACACGGACACTTAAAGGCTTATTACTATATGATGTTGTTGTTTTTTGTGTGAGGTTTAACCGAGGCGTGGTTACCGCTACACCTATCTTAACGATTCATAGATTTTTACCAGTCTCTATTTAAAACTTTTCGTGATTGAGTTCATCGTGAGTAGATGAATCAAGACACTGGCAGGAACAAAGACGCTTAATCCTGTGAACGTCGCAGAGGTTGTTAAAGGCTTGAAAACTGGCAAAACTGTACTTAAGACACCTCTATCACGCTTAAAGGGGCACCCTGACGGATTAGTTTTTTTTGTGAAGAAACACGTCGAGATCACCAGGAAAACACCCTTTACAGAGATTGCAACACTCACTTTGCTCTGGTTTTCCTAGAAATCAAACACCGTCAAATCGGCGATTCCCCCTTGGTGGAGGTGCTGGAAGTCAAATTATTTCACCCAAAGAGAAGGCAATTGTATTGGAAAGGGCAACGGCCCGTTGTCACAATCCCTTTGTCTCCGACTGACATAGCACTGTTTCATAATTCGGTCTTTTGGGGTTATCTTTCCCTACTGTCTCGTCTTGAAGTCGGTTTGGGGTAGTTCCGGTTCAAAATTAGAATTAAAAAAATGGAAGTTACCTACCTTAAACAACAACTATATTTTGTTCTTGTCTTCAAGTCTTAGGGTATTAATGTGGTCGTATCAAGTAAACAAATAAGAACATAACTGTTTATAGTCAACGAATGTAAACACTTTAAGAAAGAAACATGAAACAGGACTTAATATTATTAAATCTACAAACTGATAACTGAGCAATTAAACACCCCTCTATTTCAATTACGGAGCAGCCATGCCGTGTTTACAGCATTTCCTAACCGGAACTAAGTGTCCTAACGGGCACACAACTCGTCTGTTACTTCCGTTTTCATTTCGAAACACTGTTATACGGATCATTCCATCCAATTTTGTCGGGTTTACTCTTATTTTTAATATATTGGTTATGTTGGTGTTGCTTTATTATTGATATTGTCACAAGCTAGACTCTGTGAAATTCGGGATGCTCCCAACCTGGAGAGCGCGTCGCAGCTAGTGCTGCGCCATCCCATTCTTTAAAAAATTTTTAAAACCTTTTTGTGTGACTGATCAGGAAGAGGGGGATGGGGGGCATAATTTTAACCAAATAACAACTTTTTCGTTGCCGGCGCCATTGGGGTCTTCAACGTTCGTGAAGTGCATGGACCTCGGCTTTTGTCCTTTGACAATCTGCAGTCTAAATTCGTTCCGGTAGGTTTCTTTTTCTTTTCTGTCTGTGCCAATGATAACTCACGAACCGCTGGACAGAATCGCTTCAAATTATGTGTGGTGGTGTGTGACACCATGAGATGAAGGCATATGCGCATAGATTATCGCCATCCTGACATTGACCTTGGTGTATGACCTTGAAAAACGAAAATATTGAAGGGGCCATAACTTCCACACCGTTAGTTTTAGAGTCTTCAAACTTGGCATGTAGGTACTTTGGCTTATGGCCGTTCTGATGACGGCATACGCGATCAAGGTCAAGGTTAAGGTCAAGGTCAGGGAGATCGGTATGCCTTGAATGTGGTATGGGTCTAAAAATTGGTTTTATACTTTTAAGCCATATGTTCCACATTTTGTACTTGACAGAAGCGCGATTCAGATTGTGTGTGGTACTGTATACCCTAGAGTAGTCAAAACATCCGAGCATAAATTATGGCCATGCTGACCTTGTTGTCGTTTCGCCCGAAAGACTTAGTGTTCACACCATTGAAAAAGAAACACCGGAAGGCGCAGACGGATCCCAGGGGACACAGGGAGAGGGAAAGCAGGATAGAGGAAACCCCAAGCGAAGCTAGGAAGCGCAGATACTTCATGCTGCTGTGTGGAGCATGGGTGAGTGGGCGGAAGGAAGGGGTGCTGCCGTGCGGAGCACGGGTTTATCTAGTCATTATATAATAACAATAATAATGATTAGTGTTTGTGTGTGAGTGTGGATGGTGGGGGATCCGTTTCTTTGCAGAATTCTTGCGAAATTTTATTTTGCAATTATTTTTCTACGTTGTATGTAGAAGGTAATAGACAATCTGTGTCTTGTAAACTTTAAACGCCTGTAAAGGAGGTAGAAGGTTGTTTTTGTTTCTGCAAAATCATTATATTAAAAGGCAACTGTCCGTCTGCCCGTCCGTCCGTGTGAAACACAAAACGGGCCTTATAACTCCGCCGTTTTTCGACCGAATCGCTTCAAATTTGCTATGAGCCAAAACGGGGCGATGGCAATGGCACAACCAAGGCAGTCGTGTCATTTGCGCGGTTCGGCAAATGCGCGAAACGCCTATCCATCGGCCGCTCGGCGCCCATATCTCCAATGTTTCTGGACGGATTGCCTTCAAAATGTTAAAAAAGGGAGATGACCTGGGACAGTGACTATCCGTGTGCCAAATAGTAAAGCGAATCGATTCATAAACGCGCGCTATATGCGCCGCTTGACCTTTTCACAAAACGCGGCTAAACAGGACCCGACATAGGCTCGAAATTTGGATGCGTACATGACCAGGGATAGTGATTATATTGGTGCAAATTTTCAACAGCATCCATTAATAAACGCGCGCAATATGCGCCACTTTACAATTTCGCGGACCCGGCGAAACGGGTACTCAGCGTTACGGGTACTTGGCGTTACGGGTACTCAGCGTTACGGGTACTTGGCGTTACGTGTACTCCTGCGTTACGGGTACGCAGGCGTTCACGGGTACTTGGCCTTACGGCAGTAACTCAACGTTACGGGTACTTGGCGTTAGGGGTACTTGGCATGTTTCCGTTTGTCCCCTCTTTTTTTTTTGTCTCCCCTCTCTCATTTACGGGTATGAGGGTTACGGGATACTAGGCGTTACGGGTACAAAAGGCTGTTTACGGGTACGAGGCGTTCACAGGGTACTAGGCGTTACGGTCTTACGAGGCGATCACGGGTACTCATACGTGTACGGTTTACTTTCGGCGTACGGGAACGGGTTACTTAGTGGATTGGTTACGGGTACGAGGTATTACGCGGTACTAAGTGTTACGGGCTACCTGAGCGTTACGGGTACTAGGCGTTACGGGTACTAGGCGTTACGGGTACGGGGCGTTACGGGTACGAGGCGTACGGGTACTCAGTGTTACGGGTACTAGGCGTTACGGGTACTAGGCGTTACGGGTACTAGGCGTTACCAGTACGAGGCGTTACGGGTTACTTGGCGTTACGGGTTTACTTTGTGTTACGGGTACTACAGGCGTTATGGGTACTTGGCGTTACGGGTACTAGGCGCTACGGGTACTAGGCGTTTTGGTACTTGGCGTTAACGGGTAATGAGGCGTTACGGGTACTTAATGTTACGGGTACGAGGCTTTACGGGTACTTGGCGTTACGGGTACGAGGCGTTACAGGTACTAGGGGTACGGGTAAGCGTTACGGGACACGAGGCTACGAGGCGTTACGGGTCACTCGATGAGACACGGGCTGTTATCCGTCAACGCCCGCCACACAAACAAACGCTTAAATTCAAACATTACGGACGGTACGGCGTAAATCAACGAGCTGTGATTACGGCGTGAACTCCTGGCTTTCAGTTCCGCACACAGTCTTTACGGTGTAGATTCCCCCGTGGCGTTAGCTCCTGCGCTCCCCCTTACCCGTATTCTACCCCCCGGCATTTCTTTCTTTCCCTGTTCATTACGCCCTCGGCCCTCCTTTTCACTTTAGGACTCGTTCCACCGGGTACTTGGCGTTTACGGGGTACAAGCGTTACCACCGCTACCACGGTACTAGGCGTTAACGGGTACACGAGGCGTTTACGGGGAACGAAAGATGGCTTTACTGGGGTACTCGGTACGGGTACGAAGGGTCTTACTACGAGGCTCGGTTACAGGTACTAGGCGTTGCGCTAGTTTGTCGTAATTCTTCATGTAACTGGTATGTCGACGGCACGTATGATTCTATTTCCAGATTGGATCGAGGAGGTGAATGTGGTATCTGTTTTTTCTTATAATTTCCATATTGTAACTCTTTTACTCTTCTCATAATTGGTGTGTGTGTGTGTGTGTGTCGGTGTGCGTTGTGTGTGTGTGTGTGTGTGTAGTGTGTGGGTCAATGGTAGTCCTTGTCTGTGGTGTGTGTCTCTGATTGTTGTGTGTGTTTGTGGTGTGTGTGTCTCTCTCCCTGTCTGGTCTGTCCTGCTGTCAAAATCTCATTCTCCAAACAATTCGAAGAAGTATGGGTTTGCACCAACCCTAGCTAAACACCAAGCAATAGAAAGTGAAACAAAGATTGTCTGCTCTCTCATCTCTCTCTCTCTGTCTGGTCTCTGGTCTGTCTGTCTCTCCTCTCTCTCTCTCTCTCTCTCTCGCTCTCTCTCTCTGCCCTTCTCTCTCTCTCTCTCCTCTCTCTCCTTCTCTCTCTCTCTCAAAACTCTGAAAATACGTAAATAATAGGGAACGGAAAGAGAAGTTCTCGATCTCTCTCTTTCTCTCTCTATCTCTCCCTCTCTCTCTCTCCTCTCTCAATCTCCCCATCTCTCTCGCTCTCTACCCTCATATCCCATCTCTCTCTCTCTGTCTCTCTATCTTCACTGTTTCTCTGCACTGTTCTCTTCCAGTCTCTCTCCAGAATGCTACTATCTGTGATTCCTCTCCCATAATCCCCTCTCTCGTTTCCCCCCTGGCCCTCTCTAATAACGGACAGAAGGTTCTATTCAGTAACATTGTTCTATCTCTGTCTGAGTTCGTTCTCTCTCACACCCTCTCTCTCTCTCTCTCTCTCATTCTCTCTCCCTCTCTCTCCCCACTGACTCTCTATCTCCCTTCTCGCTAAACAAAATCTCTCTGACTTAATGCCCATCTGAGAGGGGGGTCCAGTCTTTGATGTCTCTGCTGGGGGGGGTCTGATTATAACCCCCATCTATCCCTGGTTCCTCTATGATAGTGGTCAGTAAGACTCTCTCTCAGTCTCTCTCTGTGTGTCTGTTTGTTTGAGTCCTCTCTCTCTCTCTCTCTCTCTCTCTCTCTCTATCTCTCTCATCTCTCTCCTCCCTCCTCTCTCTCTCTCTCTCTCTCCATCTCTCCTCTCTCTCTCTCCTTCTCTCGTTCTCTCTCTCTCTCTTCTCTCTCTCTGTCTCTCTCCTCTCAATGTTATTTTTCCAGTCTTTCATGTGAATGCTACTATATGTGATTTAATCCCCTTCTCCTGGCCTCCCTATGATACGGACAGAAGGTCTATTCAGTAACATTGTGTTCTGTTTGTTTGAGTTACACACTCCTCTTCTCATCCCTCTCATCCTGCTCTCTTCCTCTCTCTCTCTCCTCTCTCCCTCCCTCTCCTCCCTCTCTCTTCTCACATCTTCTCTCTCTCTCTCTCCGTCTCTCCTCCATCTCATCAAACGCTCTCCTCTCTCTCTCATCCTCCCTTAACTCCCCTTCCTACCTGGGTCTCCTCTCTCTCTCTCTCTCTCTCCTCTCTCCCTCTCTCTCTCTCTCTCCCCCGTCGGCAGCTCCTCTCTCTCTCTCTCTCCGTCTCTCGTCGCTCTCTCTCTCTCTAGCCCATCTCTCTACTCTCTCTCCTCACTAAAACAGCTAA
>CM065689.1:10373005-10385505 GCA_017654935.2 Phymorhynchus buccinoides
TTTTTGCTCCTAATGTCAACTCCATCAAGTCAGATCTACCTCTTAATTCTGCCCTTCTGCATCGTTTTGACACTTACTAACACATTTTTACTTCCAAATCATAAATATCACTGCACAATATGACTGACACTTACTGACACATTTTTACTTCCAAATCACAAATGAAACTGCCTGATTGTTTATATAGTTTCAACAGTAAAACTAAAATCAACCATATGACATTAATGATAGTATGTCAAATGGGAAATCGTGTATCTTTGCATGAGGCATCTGAAACTCTTTATTTTGACGTCTAGCATGTATGCATGTGCATCATGCCAGTTTCCTGTTTCTGACCATTGCTTCCAGGGAGCAGAAAAGATACATGCTGTTCTGGAGGGCTTGGCCAAAATCAGTTCATCGTGAAGATGTATTGGCCATGGTACACTCCCACTCTCTCGCCATAACAGACGTTAGGGCAGCTGTGGTTCCCTAACGCCAACTAATCCTTTGGTTGCAGCACCAAGGTTGCAGTGCAAACTGTTCTTCTTGGAGAGTCATAGCTTTTTCACGCCTAACCGGTCGCCAGTAACGACCGAGAGCGATCTTGCAACTTGTCGCCGATTCGAACGCCAGTAGCAGATGCCATAGCGCCGGTGTAGCAGGCAAGAAAGACTTCCAGGCAAAAAACACCCCCAGTGGTTTTTTCCTAGGCAAAATGCACTCCTTGTGGATTATTTTCCTAGGAAAGAAACACTCCCCTTAGGTAAACAACACTCCCGTCACGCAGGAAAAAAATACTTCAGGAAAAACACATTCCCCTTTGGTTTTAAAAAATTCTTACGGAATTTGATATGACAATAGCCATAATTACTACCACTACCCTTTTCCCCCTTAAAAGACCTACCACGTCACGTGTCAAAATCACGGTTTTCACGTGTTTTCCCTCTTATGGCTGGAAAGAAATCTTCCTAGCATAAGAGGGAATGTGACACGTGACGTGGGGGGGTCTTTAAATCACAATTTTACAGTTATTTGGAGAGAACAATTCAACGCGGTTTGAATTAATACCACTGAGTACAATTCAATGCGTTTCAGTTGCTCTCAAATAAGCTTTCTTATTAGGCTGTTTCACACTGGGCCGCCCAAAGGACAGCAACGCACTTTATGCCAAAGAAAATCTGCATATTCAGAAGTTTTTGGAAAACGGATTTTACCCCAACTGGTGTCGGAAGAATCGCGGCACAAAAGCGAATTGGCGACGGATGTGTGAAAAATACGTACTGCATGATGGATACTTACATAAGAAAACGAAAATAAATGGTGCAGGTAGGTTCTATTTGTCTGTCTGTCTGTTTGACTGTCTGTCTGTCTGTCTGCCTCTCTCTCTCTCTCTCTCTCTCTCTCTCTCTCTCTCTCTCTCTCTCTCTCTCTCTCTCTCTCTCTCTCTCTCTCTCTCTCTCTCTCTCTCTCTCTCTCTCTCTCTCTCTCTCGCTCCCCCTCTCTCCCCCTCTCTCTCGCTCCTCTCTCTCTCTCTCTTGCTCCCCCCCCCCTCTCTCGCTCACAACAGAAACACTGATGACAAAATCTATTTGGTAAATATGTGTGCCCATTTTGAAAGATGTATTTCATTCTCAACGAAATCAAAAACACAGCCATGAAAGAAAAAACGATCAGGGAAAAAAAAGTCAGATGACAATCAGAAGACGACATGACAAACAATATTCTGAAAAAGAATATGGATATGACTAAACTATGCCTTTTGATTTAACATTTATTGTTTTAAGATCTTCCATTTAATTTGAGAGAGAGAGAGAGAGAAAGAGAGAGAGAGAGAGAGAGAAAGAGAGAGAGAGAGAGAGAGAGAGAGAGAGAGAGAGAGAGAGAGAGAGAGAGAGAGAGAGAGAGAGAGAGAGAGAGAGAGAGAAAAGGAGGAATGAGGGTTCTGCAAAATTATGGTATCAGCGCCATCATTTCATACTCATTTTTTAAAACTATTTTTAACACTGAATAAAAGTGTGTTTTCTTTTTATCATTGTCTAGAAAGCTTTTTCAAGAGAGAGAAAGAGAGGGGGAGAGGAGGGAGATAGGGAGAGAGAGAGAAGAGAGAGAGAGAGAGAGAGAGAGAGAGAGAGAGAGAGAGAGAGAGAGAGAGAGAGAGAGAGAGAGAGAGAGAGAGGGGGGGGGGGGAGAAAGCAGGAAACGATTGAGTTATTAGGAAGTAAAAAAAAATTATTTCCATTTTTTTATGTTTTTTTTTTTTGCCTGGGGAGTGTTAATTTCCTAACGACAGTCTTATTTTCATGGTGGAGGGAGTGTTTTATTCCTAGGCAAATAACACTCCCAGTGATTTTTGCCTAGGTACAAAACACTCCCTCAGTGTTTTTTGCCTGCAGTGTTTTTTACCTGCGACACCGGCCCGTTGCCGTATCGGTCACTTGATGCAACTTTTAAAAAAATCCTCTTCTTCCCTATTGCAGTATGAATGATGTAGCCTGTCTTAGTGGCGGGAAGAGAGTTTCAGATGAGAAAAGCAGCACTTGAGTTAGAAATGACCTTCACCCTGTTATTTAAGAATGAAACAAAGCCTTTGCCCGCGAAAGTCAGTGTCTGGAATCTTACCCTTTCTCGCACACACTACAGTACACAGCGAGCCACAGACGCATTCCGTTATACACATGTAGCAGAGTGGGATATGCTTGCGCTCTCTCTCTCTCTCTCTCTCTCTCTCTCTCTCTCTCTCTCTCTCTCTCTCTCTCTCTCTCTCTCTCTCTCTCTCTCTCTCACACACACACACACACACACACACAAAAACACACACCTGCTAGTAGTGCAACAAAACTATTTTCCCGTGTCTTTCGGTTATGTTATTTCAAGTACAACTATGGTGTGAAAGTTCTCATAATATCTTTAAAAATGATACCAGAGTAAAGTTCAAGTTGTGCTCGTTCCATTGACATATAGTAATATGCGCTTACTAATGCAGTAGGTGTCATAATAAATTACAAAAATGCCAAAATCGGGCCGTCGCCAATGGTTGTAAAGCTAGGCGGCAGGGGCCATCGGGGAAGTGTCTTTCAGAAACGATGAACTTGTATTTCCATAGCTGTCCAAAATAATTACAATGGACCTTTCCTTAAAAGACTCCCCCCCACTTAAGACCTACTTCTCTGAGACATGGCCCTTCTTTGTTAAAGTACCTCCCTTATACTACTCCCTCCTACTTATCGAGGTCTTAAAAGGGAGGTAACTGCACTTGTCTAGCTTGATGCAAGAGGCTGAGCTTCCATTGACTTATCCCCTGAGTCCCGACAACTGGATTCCAGCCACTTCAGAAGATTAGCCTCCTTCACTTTCTGACGTTTTTCCACCCAGGTATTGAACGTGTACATAAAAGGATTGAGGGCGGAGTTTAAGGGCAGCACAAACACTGCAAAAGCCACGCTCATTTCCCCAGGGATGGGGACACCCCCCAGTGCCAGAATGCCGCACAGTCCGGTAGGAAACCAGCACAGGAAGTCTGTGACAGCCACAGTGATCAACCTCCGAGCTATGACCATGTCTCGTGACTGCCTGCTTGTGTTGTTGGCCTGCATGGCGTTTTTCTGAACCGACCAGTAGATGAAAGCTTGGCCTGTGGAAATGAGTAAAAACAGAACAAAGTTCAGTACGATCAAAACGCTGAAAGCGTACGTCCGCCCTTTGAATTTTCTTCTGGTGACTGGAAGTGGAATACATAATCCTGTCTGGCTGTAAAACTGCCAGTGTGACGCTACCGGAAGTAAGGGTAAAAGGGAGATAAACCAACCAGCTAGCCACGTCAGCAGACAAGCTAATATTCCGGAAGTCTTTCCGAATCTTAAGTTGCTGAATGGAAAACGAAGAACAACGAAGCGATCTAGAGTGATGAGCCAGATCATCAAAGCTGAGACTTCACTAGACAGCAGAGCTAGGAACCCAGCCACACTGCAGGCCACACTACGTTTCCAGGTGTTATCATAGTATAGATATTTTCCTCTCAGTTTTTCATCAGCTTTTCCAATGATAGTAATATAGATACCCATCAGAAAGTCAGCCATGGTCAGGTTGGTGACAAACAAGCTAAACCCACTTACTGAGGATGACGACTTTTGGAGACATGACCGTACAACAAAGCACAAAACGTTGCACGTCAGAGACATAAAACTGATGAGCCAGATGAACACACGGTACGTCCACGATCGTAACAAATCTTGACACGACGAAATCTCATCTTTTGGAGAATGGCAGAAGTTCTCGTCAAAGTTTTCTGGAAGAAATTCTCTGCAACAGAGTTTGTAATTTTGAGTTGATATGAATTGTAAATCTTCAAGATCTTTGAATATGGTTGATGGAAATGTTTTTATAGGGCTCTGATCCATGAACAATTCGGTTAGTTGTGTTGTAAACTGGAAACCATTGTTGCTAACAGCGCGAATGGAAGTAGACGTTAGGTTGAGTTTAGACAGAGCTGGGAACTGCTTAAAATCCTTGGAATCAAAGACAATTAAATCTGTATAGGAAAGGTCTATGACGGTGAGTAACGTTTGTTCTTTTGTAGATGCATGGTCAGCATAGATCATTGTGAGAGGATTTTGAGAAAGCAGCAGTTTTTCAAGATTTGGTAAACCAAGAAAGTGGGTTAAGTTGATGTACTCTAAAACATTGCTGGACAGATCAAGGATCTTAAGATTGAACATGGTTAATGCAGGTACAAGAGTCAGTGAGCTCTTTGACAGAATCAAGTGAACGAGGTATGAATTGTTGTTCACGTCTGACAGAGTCATACCAGAACCTGTGGCATCCAGAAAACGCAATTGGGAGGAGGCTGAGAGAGAGAAGGGCTGGGAGCAGAGAAAGGACTGTCCCTGACAGAGACAGTGACGTGGACAGGTCAGTCCACAGGACAGTTCGTCGTCATGAAGAAAGCACTGGGGCCAGCCATCACACAGATGGTCATCATGAACACACACCTGAGAACTCCTGCACCTGAACAGCCCTGGACATTGGAAATCATCGCAGTTCTCTTCATCCTGCTTGTTGATGCAATCGTTCATTCCGTTACACCGGGTGTAAACAGGAACACAGTTGTTGTGATCTCCGGGGCATCGGTAGTGCGTGTCAGGACAACCTTCACTGGAATTCATCAGAAACGACGTGAAAGAGCTGATTCCGTCAAACGTGACCAGGCCTGGTGTGGGGAAGTAAGGTTTTGGCATGATGGCTAAGAATGAGATGCAGCCGACTTCGTCAGACTGGTCATAGCACTGAGCTACCCTGTCACAGACAACGTCGTAGGACACGCACTGCCCAGTGGTGCAGGTAAAGGTGTTGACGCATGGAGGAGGATGGCAGAAAGCCTCGTCACTGTTGTCTGGACATTCAGCGATGATGCTGCACACCAGGCTGTAAGAGACAGTTGTTACTTCATCATCACAGGAAAATGTTGGCACTGATACGTAGTTACGATCTGTAGAGATTGACTTTATTTCTACTTTCAGGAAACGGTCAGAGAATACACAAGACAGTGTGCCGGTTTCAACACAAACGTCACTCTGAAGGGAACCACATGAGAAAAATGCATGGGTAAAGAGTCCATTCTGGCACTGAACGAGACTCGTAAGTTTTGTTTTGAGAAAGATGGAGTTGCCTTGTATTGGAGGCACTTCTGCAGGAGCTAAGGCTTGGTCTGTGCTGTTCAGCCTCACCTGGCATAGAGCCCCGTCATGACGTTGACAAGGTCCAAAACTGTGTCCATGAAAGCCAGCCTTCAGGCACACTTTCCTGGTTCTGTGGAGAACCTGGTTGCCAATATTGGCAGAATGATAAAGTACTGTCCTGTCCGCTGATACCAGCTCCAGGCGGTACATGTTGTTGAACGATTCATCCCCCATGGACAGATCCACCATCACGCTTTTCTTCCCCGCCATTGGCCGGTTCACCAGATCTTGAAAATAACTCAACCAATCAAACATGCAAGTAGGTATCGCCAACGAACCCCCAAAATATTCCTTACAATAGTCGTTGACGATTTCCACTGGGTTTGTTTTTTCTGTCTGAAAACCGGGCACTTCAAAAACGATTTTATAACAACGGTCACAGAGTGCTACCATTCCCTCACATTGTTCACTGCTGAAATGGCAATGCGATGTTTCATCCCTTTCATCTTCACACTCTGGTCGTAAATTACAATGCAAGTGCTGATGGAAACTGGAATAGTAACCGACAGAACAGTTGAACACCCCTTTGCGAAGAGTCTGTGGTCTTTGGTTTGGGGAATGAAAGGAAAACAAAAACTGAAAGCACGGTCTGTCGACGCACGCAAAACGTTTAACTTCTGCCGTCAGCTGCACCACTTTAAGCACTGTGATGTAGAAGCTAACCCAGGGGTGGTGTAGATAAAACATGTAGTTGAAGCCTCGGGCCGGGCGGCCATGTAATGTAAAGGAGAAGCGACTGGAGAGAGAGTCGACCAAACTGAACATGACCAGCTGCCCTGTGGGGATGTCCATGGTCATTTGGTCAGCAGCGAAGGTGTCCTGACTTTTGTTCTTCACTGTCAGGTAGCCCGAGGTAGATGAGGTCATCACAATCTTCAGATACTGTGATGTGGTGCTGTTGATTTTCCATGGTGTGGTATTGGCTTCGTATGAGAGTGATCTACTTCCGTTAGAATATGTTATCGGTGGATAGAGAGATAGATCATATGAATGAAAAATTTCAATGAATTGCTTGCACTGTTTCCCTAATCTAAAGGACTAAACAATATTGATGCGTTTGAAATACAGAATACTTTGCTTTGGTAAAACTTTTTGTGTTATATAGATAGATAGATAGATAGATAGATAGATAGATAGATAGATAGATAGATAGATAGATAGAGTAATAGGCAGACAAATAGATAAATAGATAGACACAGTTTAGGTTAGTAAAATACACAAAGTTGAAAACAATACCTGGATTTTCTTCTCACTTTATTTTGTTCTTAGGTTTTAGATACATTGTTTTGTAGACAGACAGACAAAAGAGAAACACATTGTTGTCTTTACCAATGAAAATGTTGAATTAAAAAAAAAGGAGAACCATAATTGTAACAATCTCTGCATACATAATTTCTCCATACATGCAACCAGAGAGAGAGAGAGAGAGAGAGAGAGAGAGAGAGAGAGAGAGAGAGAGAGAGAGAGAGAGAGAGAGAGAGAGAGAGAGAGAGAGAGAGAGAGAGAGAGAGAGAGAGAGAGAGAGAGAGAGAGAGAGAGAGAGAGAGAGAGAGAGAGAGAGAGAAACGAAAAACGAAAATGAAAACGAAAGTTTATTTAACCAGGGAACATGAGAGACACAGAGAGAGAGAGAGAGAGAGAGAGAGAGAGAGAGAGAGAGAGAGAGAGAGAGAGAGAGAGAGAGAGAGAGAGAGAGAGAGAGAGCAGCAGCACAGAAACAGTTGCAATGTCCTAAACTTCATTAGACGGTTTGCAAAAAGAAATAATTATTTTCCACATGATTTATAGTGTTGTCTGTTTGAATGGAACCCCCTATAAACATGTGAAAAAAGTTGCACTATTTTTCATGTGATCTACAGTTAGTGACTATACAGAAACGATTTCACTCTATGCAGACGCCTATGTGAATTGCAATTTATATGTGTTCCAATACAAACTGCTACTGCTGTTAATTCAGCACGCTCAAAAAAACAACTCTTGGAACACCCTTTCTCGTTTCTCGATTGATAGCCATTAGTCAATGCGAACATAACGATTGATTTTTTATTTTTCTTGCTTTTATAGTTTCTAGAATAAATCTGACATTTTTCAACGATTTTGGTCACTATGAAAAAGACAATTTTAAAATGTGAGTGTTTAATTTGCAATCAGTTTTCATAAATTTCGATTTTGTTTTGTTCATAATAATTATGGATACATGCAACCCCCTACACAACAAATGACTTACACAATACATATCATTTAACAGACCTACGTGTTCTAATTAATGTAACACTAGCTAGAGTAGTCTAAACGTTGCATATGTAAAGAAAAACAAAACACAACTACATTTCATTGTTTTCCAACCATACTCACTGCTACACGAGCGCACGAACACACACACACACGCACATACATGCGCAATTAAACACGCAAAACACATACACATGACGAGAGAGAATGCGAATAATTTATTCAAATAGGCCAAGGCCCCTTATGAAGGGGAAGTGAACAAAGATCAACAGCCATTACAAACTTAGCAATCCATCAAATAATAAAAAAGGAATACATATCATCATCAATAATCAATACACATGATACTAATGTCGCTACATATAACAATTGCTTCCGTCAGATGGCAGTTAATATCCAGTCAGAACATGGAAGAAGAAGGATATGAAATAGCAATGTCTCTAAATGTAAAAGCTTTATACATAAAAAGAGCCAGATTCCGAATACCACTTTCATACAGTTTTGTCGGATATCATTTAAGGCAGGGCAAAGCAAAATAAAATGTAATTCATCTTCAGTGCATTCTTTGCACAATGGACACATAAGTTTATCATTAGTAGGCTCTCTATAACGATAATAATGCACAGCTAATTCTGAAATACCCAATGTTATATTTTGTCGTTATACCATGCTTTCACATAATCACAGAAACCCTTCTTTATGTTTCATTCATTTATTGTAGATGTTGCAGTACTTATAACTTGTAAACTTTCATGACTACAGAGAGAGAAGGAATAGTTAGGCCTAGCAAGTCTGCATCCGCTCCTAGCAGTGGTCTCGGCAAAAGTGCAGGGTGTGTCCCGTTATTCTCGAATCCCCCTAGGGCAAATAGGGGTATACCTTATAAGGCCGATAGACTTCCGGGTGGTTTCTGAACAAGGCCATAGGCGCTTTAACTTTATACTTATTTAAGAATAAATATTTAGTACTAGATTTAGTACTAGACATAACACCCAACATAACTCGAGTGGTTATAAACTTCAGGTGTTTATCCATACTAAGCATAAGATACGGTTTTATAATAATAATAATAATAATAATAATAATGATAATAATAATAATAATAATAATAATAATAATAATGAGCATTTATATGCGCTTATTCTTAAGCAAGCCCTAAGCGCTTACAATAATAAACAAATAAATGAATAACCCCCCAGTGCACATTTATACAAACCAACAAATAAAACATGCAAATACCTTTCTTGTTCTAAACAGCTTTTAAAACTATTATACACATCAAAACGACTACTTCTTTCCAAATGACTGAACCAACCTTGACAAAAAATCCTACGCAAACGTTCTTTAAAAGAATGTCAATAACTAATTACCACATCCAAACAACCAAATATGTCCAAGACCAGTTGTACACAATAGGGGCTTACTCTGTGATACCCATGTGGTTTTTCCCTGATCATGAAGTTTTAATAAGACTCTATACATTTGTTGAGAGTACATGTTATTAGGCTGTTTCATCAATCTAAACCAATATTTTAGACATTTAACTGCGGATATAATATAGAGAGGGTAGCGTCCAAGTTCACTGACAATAAACTGATAATTTACGAAGGAGGAGAGAATGGTCAATGGTGTCGAAAGCCTTTGCAAAATCGACAAAAAGTGCTGTTGTGTATTCATCAATTCGTATTAATGTTAGCAAGCCATTGGTCCACCAAATTTATTAAAGCTGTATGGCATGAATGTTTTTCTCTAAAACCTGACTGGTTTGGATGCAAAAGGTCAAATTTGTCGGTATGTAATACGATGTTGCGTTTGATGTGCTGCTCTAGTGGTTTGGAGAGGACAGAAATAATTGCAATAGGTCTATAATAGGAATTGTTCGGAAATAATTAAGGGGAGTAATTTCATGGTGTGTGGGAGTGATCTTGCCTAATCCAATCGGTCAAACAGGGGAAGTTACTCTATCTTCAGGTAGATCCCCAGCTCTCGCCTCGTGTGTTTGAGTAAACTTACATCACTTAGAAAAGCGTGCGTCATTCTAAAATTGATGTCATTTATATTTTTACATCACATTTTGCAAGTTCTCTCAGTTTGTGGATACTGGCCGCCCCTCATTTTTTTCTAAAAAAAAAGTGTTTGCAAGTCGCTGACTCGCATCCTGCGGTTTCAAGCTTCGACGCCATGCCGCCATATTGTTGCTATGGCCTATATGGATTTGACCGAGTAAGTCGAGGTAATCAACTCTAATTTTCACGAAGTGCTCTCCCCTAGTTTTTTTCCTGCGAAAATCGTCTATTAGAGGGATTGTTTGCGTCACCTGATTTGTAAAGAGGAATAATTTTACTAGTTTTGAAATGTTTAGGGAAATAGTTTTTGTCAATACAATTATGCAAGTTAAAGACTGTAATGATTGGTGCACTGAGTTTTATAATGTTAGTGTCAATTTAATCTAAGCCTTTTGCTTTGGGTTGTTTGAGTTTGATTGAACTGTTATAAACTGTTACTTCGGACACAGCTCGATGGCCTGTCAATGGTGTTGTTGATATGTTTTTGTTTGAAAAATTGTTTTAACTCGTGCAAGTCATTTTAATTTGATTTGTCATTTTGAATAATTTGGTTTGCAATGTTAACAAAATATTCGTAAAGATGTGCCCCCCCCCCCCCTACATTTCTCGGTTAACATTTTTCCGTTTTTGCCTTTCTTACCATACATAAAGCTGTTTTTTTAAGCTATCTTTTTGGAATACTAACCCTAATAGTAAACCTTAACCCCCACTATGTACTGCAGTACACCGCGATTTGTACTTATAATTAATAGGGATAGGGTTAGTATTCCAAAAAGGTTATAGCTGTTCCTAAAATACAGCTTTATTGGTAAGAAAGGCAAAAACGGAATTCGAGAAATTTGGCACATCTTGACCTTTACCAAATATTCATTATGTTCATCGGTGGAAATGTTTTTAGCAAACGTTTTTTTTGTTTTGAAATGTGTTTATTTGTGATACAATTAATTGTTGTCCAAAATGATTTAGAATCAGTTGGATCTTGGAAATATTTGTTTCTGGAATTACGCAACATGGTGGTAACTTTGTTTCTTTGCGTCTGGAATTGGTCTTGCTTCATAGAACCACTTAGTAGGTCTCTTGTGTTCATAGCAGTGTCAATGTCTTTATCTATCCAGGGGGGTTAGGTTTGTGCTTTACGCTTTTGCATCTAATCGGTGCATGCTTATTACAAATATTTATGAAACTGTTACACCGAAAATCAAATGCTTCATCCGAGAGAGAGAGAGAGAGAGAGAGAGAGAGAGAGAGAGAGAGAGAGAGAGAGAGAGAGAGAGAGAGAGAGAGAGAGAGAGAGAGAGAGAGTTTGTTCGCAAAGGTTTTCGCAAATTGTCACCCCGATTCGAACTAAACCTTGATTTACTGTCCCCTCTTGATTTATGTCCTTCCAAACGATTTCAGAGAACGAGCAACGCAGAAGGAAAGAAAAAGAAAAAAGAACAACAATAACAACAAAAAATAGAAAACAAGGGAAAAACCAGTACAGTTATTTATTAGTTTGTCTTGTAATTGTAATACGCCTCTGTCGAGTCACTCAGCTGCTGTGAAACGCGATAGAACTATTGACTGCCACTGATTCCTTTCATGCTGTCTATCAGTCTGTCTCTGTCTCTCTCTCTGTGTCTCTCTCTGTGTCTCCCTCTGTCTGTCTGTCTGTCTCTGTCTCTCTCTCTCTCGCTGTCTCTCTTTCTCTGTCTCTCTCTCTCTCTCTCTCTCTCTCTCTCTCTCTCTCTCTCTCTCTCTCTCTCTCTCTCTCTCTCTCTCTCTCTCTCTCTCTCTCTCTCTCTCTCTCTCTCTCTCTCACTCTGGCTCACTGTCTCTCTCTCTCTCTCTCTCTCTCTCTCTCTCTCTCTCTCTCTCTCCTCTCTCTCTCTGTCTCTGACTCTCTCTCTCTCTCTCTCTCTCTCTCTCTCTCTCTCCTCTCTCTCTCTCTCTCTCTCTCTCTCTCTCTCTCTCTCTCTTTCTCTCTTTCTCTCTCGCTCTTTATCTATCTATTTATCTATATGTGTAGGTATGTGTTGGCCTATGTCAATTAAAATTGTTTACCTTGCCTTCTCTCTCTCTCCCCCCCCCTCTCTCTCTCTCTCTCTCTCTCTCTCTCTCTCTCTCTCTCTCTATATATATATATATATATATATATATATAAAATAAGTCATTAAAACACACTTTGTTGTTTCATTCTTTTCACAGTGAGATGCAATCTGGAGTGTAGTGGAGTGGAGTCACACACTAAAAATAATAAAATCAGGAAAGAATGCATCTGTTAAAACTACTAGGAATCTTTTATTTCCAAACGTTTCGGTCTCCAGTGACCTTCATCAGAGAAACAACCTGCAGACATATTGAATGTACATACATATACATTGTTATTTTCACACATTACGCAAACATACTCATGTACACACATACACAAACACACACACACACACACACACACACACACACACACACACACACACTCACTCAAACACACACACACACACACACA
>CM065689.1:10390505-10400505 GCA_017654935.2 Phymorhynchus buccinoides
TGGGTTGTGACCGTAAGCCATGTAAGTGGTTTGACTGAAAGGTGGGAACAGATGAGTCACAGGAAGTATCGTGTGTGTGTGATGTGGATGGGTTGTGACCGTAAGCCATGTAAGTGGTTTGACTGAAAGGTGGGAACAGATGAGTCACAGGAAATATCGTGTGTGTGTATGATGTGGATGTGTTGTGACCGTAAGCCGTATAATATGTTATGTGGCTTAACTGAATGGTGGAAACAGATGAATCACAGGAAATATCGTGTGTGTGTGATGTGGATGTGTTGTGATCGTAAGCCCTATAAGTGGTTTGACTGAAAGGTGGGAACAGATGACCCACAGGAAGTATCGTGTGTGTGTGATGTGGATGGGTTGTGACCGTAAGCCATGTAAGTGGTTTGACTGAAAGGTGGGAACAGATGAGTCACAGGAAGTATCGTGTGTGTGTGATGTGGATGGGTTGTGACCGTAAGCCCTATAAGTGGTTTGACTGAAAGGTGGGAACAGATGAGCCACAGGAAGTATCGTGTGTGTGTATGATGTGGATGTGTTGTGATCGTAAGCCCTATAAGTGGTTTGACTGAAAGGTGGGAACAGATGACCCACAGGAAGTATCGGCCCATTTTCCAGCGAAGGCATCTGACGAGCTGACTTTATCAAAGACACTGAAAAGAAAGACTAACATCCGGTCCCTTTTCCCTATATGAGTAGTGAGGACAGAAACACTGGTTATGTCCCTTTTAAACGTGACACATTTACGTTACATTAACTCTTTTTTTCAAACCTGAGAGAGTTATCTTTTCATGAGTCAGTTATACTTTGGATAACTACCCCACTAACGATAACTCTATCAGCCCGGCTCACCGTAACTCTTAAGTAGTCCATCTTACCCTTTTAGAGTCTTTGACTTTATGGAATAGAAAAAAACGTTTACGTCCTTAGGCCTGGCACACAGTTCATCCGGATTTTCCGCGTGGAAATAATCAATTATTAAAAGAAAGAAGGAAACAAATATATACGGATTAGGGGATATATGGACACATGCGCATATTTTTTCCTTCTTTCCTTTACTTATTGATTATGTCCGCGTGGAAAATCAGGCTGTAATGTGTACCAGGCCTTATGGCATCTGTCCGTAGGGACAGGTACTTCTGGTGCGAAATGGAGATGGAGTA
Source organism: Phymorhynchus buccinoides (assembly GCA_017654935.2). Taxonomy (NCBI): domain Eukaryota; kingdom Metazoa; phylum Mollusca; class Gastropoda; order Neogastropoda; family Raphitomidae; genus Phymorhynchus; species Phymorhynchus buccinoides. Next base: position 10,391,675 of record CM065689.1, read on the forward strand.
AAATCCAACCTATGATAGAGTCAACGAAAACAAAGACAATTCACTTACGCAAAGACTGGTCACACCCTAACCGCTTTCCCTAGTCACAGCAGTAGTGTGAATGAAGCCGTATGTTAAACCTGCCACTCCTCCCTGGACAGACATGCTAAAGAGTGAGTGGTAGGAACTGATGCCAGTGAAGTGTGGCTTCAAGCTGGGAGTCAAGTGTCCTGTCTTTGCCTAAAGGTCTGCGTACAGGTTAACATTATTCACAAAACATCACTATTTCCCCATCATGCCAACATAGTGAGTTGTAAGTCATATTGTGAGTGGTCTAACACTGTGTTGCCATGGGGAAATAGAGATATTGTGTGAAAGATGTTAACGTGCACAGAGACCTTAAAGGTCTCTGTACACGTTAACACCATTCACAATATATTTCTATTTCCCCATGGCAACACAGTGAGCTGTAAGTCATAGTAAGAGTGGGCTATCACTGTGTTGCTGTGGGGAAATAGAAATATCTCGTGAATAATGTTAACGTGTACACAGACCTTAAGCTATAATCTTTGGTGGAAACTAGTAGTGACCCTTGTTGTGAACAAGCAGGGACATAGCTTAAGTTGGAGAGAAGGATGTTGATTATATTTTGTGTTATCATGTGCATTTGTGTTAGCATTGTACCCCCCCCCCTCCCGCTCAAAGAAAATCACCATCATCAACAAACTGCGTACATGATATTCACAGTACAGTAGAACCCCGCTTAACGGGCACATCAGTATCGCAGACACCCCGGTAATCCGGACAGTTTTACTCAGTCTCTTCAAGGTTTTTTTTTATTACTAAAAGAGTCTTCAGTAATGCGACCACCTCGCAAAAATGGACAGGTTGGGCCAGTCTGTAGGGTGGTCGCCATACTGAGGTTCGACTGTACATGTATTTTCGTGTGATAATGTCTTATTGCGAGTATTATGTGTGTTTTGCACGACACATGGCTCAGGCAGAAAGCAGACGAGATCCAACGTTATGCAGACAGGAATGACATGAAGAACATTTATGACTCCATCAAAACGGTCTATGGCCCCCAACCATCCAGTTCTTCTCCTCTTCTCGACGATGATTGAACAACACTGCTTACTTAGAAATCTCAAATCCTGGATAGATGGGCACAGCACTTTGAGGCAGTATTAAACAGACCATCATTCATCAACGAAGATGTGATTAACAGACTGCCACAGGTTGACATAAACCAGGACATGGACGATCCACCTTTCCTGTCAGAAGTAGAAAAAGCAACCAACCAACTGTCAAGTGGAAAAGCACCAGGGTCTGACGCTATACCATCTGAAATCTACAAACCCTCTGGACCACAGCTACATGAGAAAATGTCTGAGATGTACCAGAACATGTGGCAGCAAGGAATAGTTCCGCAGGACTTTAAAAATGCCACCATTGTACACCTGTACAAGAGGAAGGGCAACAAACAGGCGTGTGACAACCACAGGGGCATCTAGCTGTTGAGCATTGCTGGAAAAGTCCTTGCCTGAGACATGCTTAATCGACTCATCAAACACCTTGAGCAAGACCTCTTGCCAGAGAGCCAGTTTGGCTTTATAAATAAACGAGAAACCATAGACATGGTGTTTGCAGCACGTCAGCTGCAAGAGAAGTGTCAAGAACAAAACAACGACCTCACGAAAGCATTTGATACAGTGAATCGTGAAGGTCTGTGGGAGATAATAAGCAAGTTTGGCTGCCCACCAAACTTTATCCAAATGGTTTGCCAGTTCCATGATGTTCACCGCAATGCTGACAGATGCCTTTCAAGAAGACGACCCTGGCATTGACATCAGATACAGAATGGATGGGAAGCTGTTCAACCTGCGACGCCTCCAGGCAAAGACCAAGATCCAGGTTGACAGGCTGAGAGAACTCCTGTTTGCTGATGACTGTGCCCTCAATGCTGGAAATCAAGAAGACATGCAGTGCTCCATGGACTTGTTCTCTGCTGCTTGTGACAACTTTGGTCTCACCATAAGCACCAGAAGACTGAAGTGATGTACCAGCCTGCTCCAGGGAAAGACTATGAGGAACCCACAGTGACAGTGAATGGTCAGACACTGGCCGTGGTGGACAAGTTCACCTATTTGGGCTGCACGCTATATCACAGTGTATACATCGATGACGAAACAGATGCTAGAATCGCAAAGGCAAGCTCTGCCTTCGGCAGACTTCGCTCATCGGTTTGGGATCGTGAAGGAGTGAGCCTCTCAACCAAACTGAAGGCATACAGAACCATTGTCCTCACCACTCTGCTCTACGCATGTGGAACATGGACTGTGTATCAAAGACATGCGAAGAAACTCAACTGCTTTCTCATCAACTGTCTCTGCAAGATCTTGATAGTGAAATGGCAGGACAAAATCCCTGACACCGAGATTCTTAAGCAGACGGACATGCCTAGTATTTTCATACTACTCCACAAGTCACAACTACGCTGGGCTGGGCATGTCGTCAGAATGTTTGACAATCAACTACGAAAACGTGTCTTCTATGGAAAGCTGAAAACTGCTGCACGGAGTCTTGGTAGACCAAAGTTGATATTTGGGGACACCCTCAAAGTATCCCTAAAGAACTTCAACATCAATGTCTCCCCATGGGAAACCCTGGCACAGAACAACAGACCAGCATAGCGTGGTGCAGTAACAAAGGGAGCCACCAACTTCGAAGTGCACTGTATTGAGACTTCTCAGGCAAAGCATGAGGCACGCAAGATCCGCCTAAACAGTCGCAGCTCTGCAACCCTGACAGATCCCCCCAACTCTTTCTCCTGTCCTCACTGTCAGATATCCTTTCTGGCTTGGATTGGCCTCACTAGCCATATGAAAACTCATCCAACATCCTAGATTTCCACAAGGACGAACTGTTGAAGCATGGTCATCGTCCCTTGGGACGGACAAACAAACGTCATGTGTTTTTGAGGTCATAAAGTAGCATTTTCATCAAACTGACTCTACTTGGTGTTTCACACCGTTTGTCTGTTCGCTGGTTAGTGTTAGCAATAGCAAAGACAGTAGAATGAATAAGACGGAATTCTTCTCTTTTGTAAGTGCCAGTGTGTCCAATAGAAGCGGTATGTTGTATGTGTAGATGTTGAATGCATGATGCAATGCTTGCACGCGCATGTATATATGCACGTACGTGTGTGTGTGTGTGTTGTGTGTTTTGTATGCTTGTCTGGTTCTTCTGTGAATATGAACTGTACAGTGGTTTGTGTTCAATCGAGATGATCACCATAAAATGCACTTTTACTTCAATAACTTTTCTTGATTTAATTGCGTTCATGCCACCCGCCCTGACACGTCGGCAGACAACAGGTACAACAGCAGGCAAAATGACGGTTTATCCTCCCTCCAGCGAATTAACTCTTTCTGTCCAGGCTCAGAGTACTTTCTGAAAATCAACAACACAGACGTCACTACCGTAGAATCTAACGCTTCAAATTGCTTCAGAACACCAGACTTTACAAAAGAGCGAGGAGTAGTATATGGTTTCTGCAGCAGTGTACTGTACTGTAAGCTGCATATCAAAATGCAGAAAGCTGCTTCTGCGCTTGTGAATGTACATAGATTGGCTTATTGGTGCCCGACAAAGTACATGTGGAATGCCTTCATTGACGACATATATCACGATGGTGGTTTAAATAGATTGTTAACTCTGTCATGCCATCAGCATTCCCTGACAGACTTTTATCTGACATCGCTTTGGAACACTTTGCATATCGAAAGTTGGAGAAGCCCTGCACTCAACATCAGTATCAGAGAAATACACTACCATGATTTCGTTGTGCATTCCACAACAGCAAATAATGGGTACATGGTTTTGCCATACACATATGACGTGGACCAGATCATCAGATACAAAAAAGATGTCGCAGCGCCACCAAGATTCGTGATCATGGTCAGACTTTACTTATCATTGCCAAACGTTGGTATCAGGAAATTGCTGTGTGTTGACGTGACTTACACCGAAACCAACACAATATTAAAAACCACGAAAGCTGTTGGTGACGATTGGCATCACATGCATATGGAAATATTTCCAACGTCGCATATTGAACTGACCCTCATTCGGTGTCTTGTAGAAAGCGCTATCCTGTACCAGCTCAGAGTGGATGTTTCTGTCCACTCAGTGCTGGCTCAGCCAGAGATGATGGAGCCAAGTGGTCTGTTGAACTGTTCTGTGAATTCCTTCCCTCTGTTTGAACCTCTTGTGAGGTGCAATCTCATCCCAGAATGTGAAGGAGGACAGGACGAAACAGAGCACTGCCCTTTCAGTAGTCCTGGGTGTCGAGGGATGGTGGCCTCTCGCAACAAATGCTTCATACTAGTCAATTTGGGATTCACAGTTATATCCCCAGGCCTTGCCTCCAACAAATGCTTGAAAATGTCTGGGCGCGTTGCTTCGGTGAAATCGAGAAAAGAACAGGATGACATGCTGTGGATAATGAAAAACTTCAGCTCTTTTGATATTCTGATAGGTTTTGATTCTGGGTGGCACAGCCAGCCCTTTGTGTTGAGCAAGTTTAGGAAATGGTCTGACAGCACTTTGATATATAACATGAACCACTTCCTTCACCTGAACAGGTTCTTTTACCCAACCAGGAGAGTAAAGACCTCCATGCTTCATTCCATGATGCTACTTCTGGGAGATCAAGCCCATCGCGATCATTCCTTAATATTGTGTGAAACGAAATCAACATCAAAATACATCCCTCCTGCAAAGATACAAGTTTCAAAGTTATATATGCGAAAGGTCTTCAACGTACAAACAAAGCAGATATTTGGACGTTGTGCGTATGGGGACGTAACACACGTGATTTTGTGTATCAAGAAATATGATAAACGCCAGCAAAGTTTGATCACGGCTAGTAACAACGACCAGAATGTTTCGATCTCGAAGCCAAAAGTTACAAACGAAATCCCCATGTTTAGGTGTGATGGTGATACAGCTTTCATTTCCTACTCTTTACTTTGTGACTTCAGACCAGACTGCCCAGATAGCAGCGATGAATCTTTTTGCCAGCACCCTCGATGCCACAGATTCCAGTGCTCCAACAGTCAATGCACAATGCACAGCCAACGCTGCAACGAACACATAGACTGCCTGGATGACTCTGACGAAATGGGCTGTCTTGCTCAGCTCAGTTTTTACGACGCAGGAACGAAGTATTTCGAGAAAACTCAGAGTTTTTTCATCAACTTGGACGGCACTGGGTATTTCACGCAGGCACTCATGACAAGTGATGATGTTTGTCCAGAAACCCACTACAGATGTTCTACAGACTTGATGCTGTGTCTTCCCGTCTACACCCGATGTAACGCTTTCTCTGACTGCAAGTACGGGGAAGATGAACAAGACTGCGACACGTGGACATGTCCTGGCTTTTACCAGTGTCAAGGTTTGGAGGTCTGTGTGCATGAAGATCACCTGTGTGATGGCTGGAGTCAGTGTCCTCAGCGGGATGATGAACTGATGTGTGACACTGATTGTCCTCTTGGATGTTCCTGTCAAGGTCACTCGTTCTTTTGCAGCACGCACTTCTTTCCCCTCCTATTTCCTCAGGTACGTTACGTAAACTCTGCAGGCTCTCGAATGACACTAGCTGATTTCCGATCAGCTGCATACATGATTCATCTGAATCTGTCAAATTGTTTTCTGTTTAATATATCAAACGTTCATCTTTCAAACTTGCTTCTTCTGGATCTGTCCCATAACTCGCTGCGAACAATCAGCATGGAGAATGTGTTCAATCTAGCAAATCTGAGGACTCTAAAATTGTCACACAATCTTTTGAATGATGTTGTAGACAGTGCATTCAACGGCATTCATTATGCGTTAGAGAAAATGGAAATATCTATGGCTTATTTCGAAACGATTGGTAAAATACTGCTTGTCTATTTCCCTAATTTGAAACTTATCAACATCTCTGTTTCTTCCATTCAAACTATTGAAACTATAGGTTTCAAAAACATGCCTCAGATAAACGAGATAGATCTGAGAATGAACTCGTTGCTCACGTTTCCTTTGGACTTATTTAAAGCATCAAGTCAATTAAAAACAATTCTGACATCAGATTATATATTCTGCTGCACTAATATACTTCCCAAAGATTCGAAGAACCTGCGGTGTTCAGCGCCAGTCGCCATGCTCCAGTCATGTGAAAAGCTACTTCCGACTGATGTGCATGAATTATTTTTTTGGTTACTGTCCATATCTGCCGTAGCTGGAAATTTGATTTGTATCATTGCATCATTCCTTTTGAAACACATCATGGGAGAAACGTTTCTCACCTTTGTTTTTCATCTACATATTTCCAGTCTATGCATGGGCATTCACGTCAGCATAAACGTAATCGCCAACATTGTGCTTAGCGATACTTATCTCCAAGTTGAAAAATGGTGGACACAGCATGTCAGCTGTAAAGTAGCAGGGTTTCTTTTCTTGTTGTCTAACACAGTGTCGGTTTTCATTATTTTGTCCATGACTTTGGACCATATCGCTTTTCTTTGTTGTGGGCGGAGGTCTAACAGACACACTGCATCACTGATATGTGTGATCATTTGGCTTGCTGGTCTGATGCTAGCGATGGTTCCTTTTCTTCCAGGGCATTCTCATCTCGGTCTAGAGCAACAGTCTGGTCTTTGTCGCTTAGCGCTTAATCATGGCTATCATCCCAAACCACCGTTCAAATGGTTTGCAGTTATTGTAATTGTTCATTTTGTATTATCCGTGACAATTGTTGCTGGCCAAGTTGTCTGTTACAAACGAATACCAAAATACAGAGTGATGGCGGATGGCAAAAATAAATCAGTGTATGCTTCAGTTCACTTATTATTAAAGATAGCTGTCACAGATGCTCTTTTCTGGTTCATGGTTGGGTTGAGTTTGATCGCAGCACAGACTGGTGTGGAGGAATCTAAGCATATTTATGACGCTATGGTCGTATTCTTATCACCACTTAATTCTGCTCTTAATCCGTTTCTGTATATGTGGTCTATGGCCATGTTGCAGAGGGAGCAAGTACGTGAGGAACGATTGTTAAAAGTTTTAAAAACACGGATTGGTCTGACAAGAAAAACATAGACTGGTTGAACATTTTAATGCACAGACATATGATTTTATAAACGAAAAGTGTCCATAAAACAATTAATGTATACATGTATGATGACAACATTCACAAAAAGAGTCGATTATTTTGTATCTATGACAAGTCCAGTCTTTATGGAAAATTTGATTTAAAATGCAGACAGAAATCCCCAAAAGCAACAAACAGTAGAAATGGGACTAACTAGCATTTATAATTTAGAAGGTAAAACGTAGGGCTACAACACTGGGTGAAAAGTGCAAAGGTTTTTTTTTAAATGCTTAAGAGCTAGCTGTAAATGCTTTGAACATCAAGAGTTGTAAACACTTTATAATTATACAAGACTGGAGAACACCAAGGCAGTAAATATTGATTTCTAAAGGGTTTTTACTTTGATAGAAATGGTGAGGCAAGGAGGATAATAGTGAAGTAAGGAAAAGTAGCTCTCAAAAATTAACTCCCTTCCCTTCAATAAATGTTGATCTGTTTGTGCACAAATTCTCTCCACCACTGTTGTTGTGTACTGTATAGGTGATGGACATATAGGCAGGTCTGGGTCATCCTTTTTTTGAGGATGAACCTGGGTCTGTCTCAATGTGGCTGTTGTTTATGCTTTGCTAGGCGAATTGGTGCTGAAATAACTTTGGTGAAGGGAGTTAATTTTAGAGAGCTACTTACCCTTACTTCAGTATTTTTTTTCTTTCCTTTTCGGCTTCTCTTTCTTCTTCCTTGGTCACATACCCAAGTGCGTACATATACTTCTATCAATAGAAACTGGTTGCCACAACAACAGAAAAGACGAATAGAGCCTCGCCCCAGCTCTCGCCCCTTCACACTGAACCAAGTGCGCAAGAGCGATAGGTGGAGCGAGAGACTCTCTGGTGTAACATCGGTTTAACTAGAAAACACTGAACTGGCGCGGGCCTACCCACTGGCGCAAACCTCTGTCAGGAACACAGCTGGGGCTGGGATCTAACCACTGCAGGTAACTAGTCGTTGCAAGCCTAGTCTTGTATTGGTTTTTTGTTTTGTGGGTAAGGAATAGAACCAAAAAAGAAAAAGACGACGACGACGACGACGACGAAGAAGGAGAAGAAGAAGAAGAAGATTAATTTATTGATTGAACCTAGTTTTAATGAGTAAAGGTTTAGGCACATTTAAGGCCTTTCTATAAATCTGCCCATAAGGAACAAGAAGAAGAAGAACAACAAGAAGAAAACATCCCTGTATTAATCAATAACAATAATAATAATAATAATAATAATAAGTATTTATAGCGCCTAATCTTAAAAAAGCCCTAAGCGCTTACAATAATAAATGAATAAACCAGCAAGCAATATAAATAAAGAAATGACAAAAATATATTATACACACGCGCGCGCACGCACACACACGCACTAAACACAGACACACGCACCCACTAAACAGACACACAAACACACACACACGAACGCACCACACGCGCACGCACACACACGCACACGCACACGCAACACACACGCACATACTACACGCATGCACACAAACACACGCGAATGGTAGGGGTACAGTACTTTGAAAAGAAAAATATAGCAGGCTATGATTTGAAAAGAGTAGTTTTGAGAGTAGACTTAAATGAAGAAAGGGAGTTGGCAGAACAGAGAGGTAAAGGGAGTCTATTCGATAGACAATAGTCGATTTTCGGAGGAAAAAAACTACGGGAGAG
>CM065689.1:10405505-10427293 GCA_017654935.2 Phymorhynchus buccinoides
TAACCACAATCTTTGCAGAAAGTCTCGCAGTGTGAGTAAGCAGTGTGCAAAAATAATAATAATAATAATAATAATAATAATAATAATAATAATAATGATAATAATAATAATAATAATAATAATGGCTCTTTATATAGCGTTCTTTCTCTCATGAGCTCAGTGCGCTTCACATTGATAACAAGAAAATTAAAGGCAAACAAATAATGAATCATTAGAAAGTAAAATAAACACGATGATTGCAAGCAACGTTCTCTTTCTTCCTCACACACACGCGCGCACGCGCTCACGCACACACGCACGCACGCAAGCCACGTGCAATATTGGTTAACCTGCGGCAAAGGGAAAGGCGGTTAATGTTTTCAGGGCTGTGTGTTTGTATCTTTGCTACCAAGACAGCGCTTGAATGGAGTGACCTAGGGCCTAGGGTAGAAAACAAGACAGTTTGTGTTTGTTGTATGAAAAACGTGTAGTTCGAAAAGCCAGGGAGATCGCTTGTGATCAAAGTCACGTTCTATCGCATTGCTATGAACTATTGCCATCTGATAGACGGTTCCGCATTATTCGTTGTAGAACAATTAGAAATTCAGCTAGATTTGTCCCTAAGTCAGTCGAACTTCTGAACAAGATCTGAGCTAAGACCAAATAATGAGGAATTATGCATTAGCTTAGGCCTAGAGGTATATCCGGTCATGTTAAAAACCTTACAGTAGTGTGGGTGGGTGTGGGTGTGGGTGTGCGTGCGTGCGTGCGTCGTGCGTGTATGTGGGTGTCTGTGTGTCCGTATGTCTCTATGTCTGTGTGTGCATGAGAGAGAGAGAGAGAGAGAGGGGGGGGGGGAGGGAGAGAGAGAGAGAGAGAGAGAGAGAGAGAGAGAGAGAGAGAGAGAACTCGGAACTCGGAAAGTTTAATTGTACATTGCCTTGGGCCACAATACAATATTTGTGAGGGGAGACCGACAAGGGGTGAAAAATAAATCATTCAAAATTATCATCAGCAATAGACATTACAACAGCATGCACATTCGTTCTTATATTTACTACAATAATTATAATAATAGCAATTATATTACACAGCTAACTCAACAGTTATGCAGCATAATTACCCTCTTCTGTCCATTACATTCAGTCGTTTAAACCCAGTGTAATGACATGACTCTAACTTAACATTATTCTTTTCCTTCTATTTATCGCACGAAATAATTCAATGGGCATGACAAAGTGATCCACTAAACTTTGACCAGAAGGTCCAATAAATGTACACGAGTCATCAAATTCATGTTCACAAAGGCTATTTAGCAAACTTGAATCATACACATTACAAAATTCAATCAATTGTTCGCCCAAAATGTTTAAGATGCTATCCGGAGATAACTTTGGAAACTGGTTGTATGTTGGAGACGTCATAGGATCAAAATCCCTTTCATCGCCACAAAAACTATAGTTCTGGGATCCGCTTCTTGCATTTAAATCCCCATTTAAAATGAAATAGGAATCCCCATGTACCTCATATAAATCAGACAAACATTGATCCAGTAGTTCAATGCCATAACCATTTACTTGAGAATTCCAAAGAGAAGAATCACATGGTGGTATATAACAGCAAATAGACATAACATCTGTATCAGTATCAAAAAGATCTTGGTGTATTTTTAAAGCCACAATATTTTCTTGATGGACATGAACACATTCCACAAAATTCAAAAAGGACTTTCTTACCATAGTACTAACACCACCAGTTTGGACAATTTCTTTGCTTTGGAAGTAAAAACTAAAATTATTAAACAAATTTGACTCAAAATCGAAAGAAACGAAAGTCTCTGTAAGACATATAAAATCAAAAGTGTTAAGATAGTTGCAAAATCTGTATTATCTAACTTTTGTACAAGACCATTTACGTTATAATTCAAAAATTTGATTTGAGATTTACAGCTATTTACAAAAGAATTTTCACCCAATCTAGGTGTACATTTACTTTGGTTATGACCTTCGTTTTCTTGTGCTGTGGCCCGGCCATAATCCTATCTGCTCGCACCTGGCGTACTATTGCCTTTTGATGTGGAGCTTTGGGACATGGGTTTTGAATTACCAGGGGTCTGGGGTTTGGGATTGGGCTTTGAGCCCTGGGACTGGGATATGGAATTACCTGGGGTCTGTGACTTGAGATTACCAGGAGGCTGGGGTTTAGGTTTACTGGGGGATTGTGACTTTTGCACATCACCTGCTTTTGACTTCTTTGCTGATTCTGTCTTTCTAAAAGCATCCTCAATACTGCTTTGACTGCATGATTTTTCAGCAGGTTTATTTGATGTCTTGCTTTCTACACGTGAGCCAGATGCTGGCCGCCTTGACCGCAGACTGCGTACCGCTGACAAGGGCTGATCTGTAGAGTTCTCCTCAGATACCTGCAATATATCTTGTCCCCTGTCCTGTCCGGACACGTTATGTCCTGTCATGTCCTGCTCTGTCTTGTGTTCAGTCTTATCTTGAGTGTCAGCATTGTTTTGTTTTGCGCTGTACCCATCAGTCTGTCCTGACCATCATGTCTGTCATCAGTCTGCTCACCACACACGCCTGTATCAGCTGTAATGAGTGTGTCAGCAGTCTCTACTCCACATTCAGTATTGTCATCAGCGACTTTATTGATGTCATCATCTGTTGTGGTATTGCGTTTGTCTTTTTCAGTGCTGTTTTCACATACCTTATCCACATCAACATCAACATCATCCACACATCCAGTGTTGACGAGAATTGTCTTTGGAATGGTATTTTCGCAGTGGTCAGAAGGTGGATTGTAGTCATCAACACAAAGTGTCTCTACTTGTCTGTTTGTTTGTTTGGGCATGTCAGATGTTGTGTGTGGTTCCCTGGTTGTATTAACTTCATCTGAATGTGCCTTCTGTTCTCTTTAACCCTACTGATCCTGCCGTGAGAGAGAGAGAGAGAGACAATGGCAATGGCAACGAATTTTAATGTCAACAGCTGTGTAGCCCTAATGACATGAGGTTGCAGCATTGATTTACATCATTAAGTTGATAGGTCAAAGCATATAAAGAAAACAAAAGCGTAATAAATAAGAAAACAAACAAAGGAAACTAGCAGATAAACAAACATTAGAATATACTAAATATAGCAAACAATCTAATCATAGAGCAAATATTGCTGACCAAGCTAACCAACTCCCAATCGTTATTATAAAGTAAACAATGTCCGTCACCAATACAATATGTACCATGACCAATATAGCACTAATAATACCTTAATAATTCATTAATAATACACACACACAAAAGTTTGCTTCTAATCGGATAACAAACATTTCCTAATTTTTGATGCCTCGGCAATAAATTTGGCTAAGCATTTAATAAGTTCATTATTATCCAGCATTAGAATCTCAGTTACAGTTTGTCTATTTGTAACATTTGACTGAAAAAGTTTACAGTTTTTGCGAACTTCATCATATGCTGTACATTTAAATAGGAAATGAAACTCATTTTCAACAGCATTAATAGAACATACCTTGCATATACTATCAATTTCAGATTCTTGAGAGTACCAGATTTTATTTGCAAATAGACCAAGGGTTCTAGTTCTGAATCTACACAACATGTCTCTATGCCATTTATGTGATACAACTAATAAATATTTTTCAGGCTGCATATTACTATTAAATTCAAGAAACCAGTCATACTTATCACTTCCTTCCATATGAGAATGCCAATTCTATTGAAATATACAAATTAATCTATCTTTAAGTTCTGAAATAAAAACTTTATCATTTCCTACTTCCTGATTGTACCAAACTATACCAAACCCATTCTCTGTTAAAAACTTTTTAATCTTTGTCACCCAGTTGCATTTCCCTAAATTATGTTGCTGCAATAACATCTCATATGCTTGTCTGCATAACCTAGTCAGTGGTAATTTTAGTAATCTTAGCCAGTACCTAATGCATTTTATTTGCGACCGTATATGAAGAGGGTAGCGTCCCGATTCTGCATATACCATTCTGTTTGAGGAATGTAGTGGGACATTAAGGAAACGCTTAACTGCGAACGTATGAACTCTTTCCATTAATACATTATCATATAGTCCCCAAATTTCTGAAGCATATGTTACCATGGGTTCAATTTGTGAATCAAAAAGTTTCCAAAATAATGTCAGTTCGATTGAATTCAATTTTCGTAAAGAAGTTAGTATTTGCTTTACACCTTTTTTCCCTTTTTTATACGCTTCAGTCCATCCCAAAGTAAAACTTAACTTAGTAGTAAATATTAAACCTAAATATTTATAATCATTTGTTACTTTCATTTCTAACCCCCCATACCTCCACTTCTCATGCCTGGAGAGATGACCGCCCATTCTAAAGACCATAACTTTCGTTTTGTCTAGATTTACAGCTAGTTGCAGTTTATCTGCTTCCTTTTTCAAATTGTTAAGCTGAATCTGCAGACCTATGACTGTATCAGACAGGAGGATAACATCATCTGCGAACAACATGAGAAAAATTTCAACAGCGTTTGGAATCATCTGTATGCCATGTCTACCTGCTTTACTTATCTCAATTGCCAATTCGTTAATAAAAAGTGAAAATAACTGTGGGCTTAACAGACACCCCTGTTTAACACCCTGAGGACAACTGAAAAATTCTGAATACAAACCTTTATCACGGACGCAAGATAAGACTGAACTATAGATTCCTTTAAGTGCGTTGTACATTTTGCCGTTAACTTCTGCTTTTCTTAGAACGTTCCACAAGACATTTCGGTTTACCGAGTCAAAGGCTTTCTTGAAATCAACGAAAGCAACATAAAGTTTAGAGTTTTGAAGAACATATTTTTGTACCATAGCATACAGAGTGAAAATGTGGTCTAATGTACTATAGCTTCTCCTAAAACCTGCTTGCTCTTCAATTATTTTGGCTTCCTTCTCAGACCAAATTGTTAGTCTTCTGTTAAGTATGTGTGTGTATATTTTACTAATTATATTTGTCAAAGATATTCCCCTATAATTGTCCGGGTTGTTTGTATCTCCTTTCTTGTGAATTGGGATAACTATTGACTTTGACCACTCTATAGGAAATATACCTTTATCAAAAATTGAGTTAAATAACAATAGAAGAAAATCAAGCAATTCTGAATTAGCGTTTCTAAACATCTCGCCAACTATCTTATCAGGTCCTGCACTCTTCCCACTCTTTAACTTCTTTATACCTGTAACAACTTCATCCCTACTAATGGGGTCATTAAATAATGGCTCTTCAAACTGCTCTGCATCTAAATTATCTGGCTCTATTTCATCATTATCAGAATCATCAAAACTATTAAATACGTTGACAAAGTGATCATACCACTGTTGGCTGCTGATTTCATTGTATACCATTTGTTTCCTGTTGACAGATCTTATGGTGGACCAAAGTGGTTTAGGAGCATTGATTGAAGTTTTCAGTTCGTTTATTTTATTTTCATCCCATTGTCTTTTCTTTTCTTTCCTCAAATCAGAGTATTCCTTTCTCTCTTTGACAAACGCTTCTTCTTGTCTTTTTCTATGTTCTAATGATTTTGCTCTGCGAAAACTTTGTAACAACCTTTTCACAACCTTTTTCTTACGTTTACATTCGCTGTCAAACCAATCGTTACATTCTTTCCCCTTCCCCCTACTAGTTTCACCATATACGCCGCAGCCCCATTCATGGCACTAGTTAGTTTTTCTACTGCACTATTAACATCATCATTAAGATTTAAGTAAGCTTGATTCAAACAATGTTTAAACTCGAGAGACTCTAGTTCGGCTTTATATGTTTCAATAAAATCATCTGACCATACAATTTTTTCTTCCTTCTGAGCCGAGTCAGGCATACTACTCTCAACACCAGCAGACAAATTTGCATTCCAACACATTTCAACAGGAAGATGTGAAGAGAATAAACCGTCACCAACACACACATTACAAAATTTCAACAGCTCATCTGATACAATGAAGTAGTCGATGACACTGCATCCTTGGGATGCCACAAACGTGAACTCACCATCAGCATCCTTCTCGCATGTACCATTAATTATGACAAGATCAAACAAATAGCAACATTCTAGTAAAGACTTACCAAAGTTATAAACCACATTGTCTTTTGAAGAACGTGTTACACACTCACTCCCATCGTCCTCCCACTCATCATCAGTCATAGCATTCCACATATCTTCCACATTCACTTGCTCACTCCCAGTTCTGGCATTCATGTCACCACACACCATTATGTACACATCATCAGTGTCAGTGGTCAGAAGGTGGATTGTAGTCATCAACACAAAGTGTCTCTACTTGTCTGTTTGTTTGTTTGGGCATGTCAGATGTTGTGTGTGGTTCCCTGGTTGTATTAACTTCATCTGAATGTGCCTTCTGTTCTCTTTAACCCTACTGATCCTGCCCGTGAGAGAGAGAGAGAGAGAGAGAGAGAGAGAGAGAGAGAGAGAGAGAGAGAGAGAGAGAGAGAGAGAGAGAGAGAGAGAGAGAGAGAGAGAGAGAGAGACAGAGAGAGACAGAGAGAAAGAAGAGGGAGGCGCATGAAATATTGGGAACAGGAAGGGACCCAAAATATGTAAAAGCTTGGGGTGACTTGGAGAGGGTTGGGGTTTGGGGTAGGGTGGGGGTGAATAAATGAATGCGAGGATAGAAATGGTGGGAAAGAGGGCAGTTCTTAACGTTTTGATAGTCGCTTGTACGACCCTTGCAACGTGGTGAGATGTAACGTGGTGACAGCCCTGACATGGCCTTTGTTGTCGACGAGGCTATATTTTTAATCTTAATCGTATCGACACTTCTCCTTCTTCTTTGATCACTCATATAGTTTCCTGTCAATTATGAGCGCATATGCGTCATGCTGCCGTTATGCGCCTAACTAAGAAATAGTTAGGCCCAGCAAGTCCGACTTCGGCTGGAGGAAATGTTTTTGAAAGTGTGTGTGTGTGTGTGTGTGTGTGTGTGTGTGTGTGTGTGTGTGTGTGTGTGTGTGTGTGTGTGTGTGTGTGTGTTCGTTTTAGTTTAACGTCTGTTCACCCGCAAGTGATATTAGACACACAACAACAACAAAAAACAAAAAAACAAAATTAAAAACAAAAACAAAAAACAAGTGAGTGTGTGTGAGTGCGTGGATGGTAGTATTATTTATGTGTTTTCCCTACACATCTATTCATACAAATCTAACTGAGTGCATATAAAAATTACATTAACAAATACTGTATATAAGATGGGAGGGAAGGGGGGACATACAGTAACATTTCAAACTGACTTATGTAACATGAAGAGTTAAACAAGTGTGTCTTAATTTCTAAATGGCTAACAACAAAAATATAATAACACAATATAAACCAACAATTAACTAGTAACCCAAAGACAAATACCAACAGGACGTATGTGCAGGATTTCTGAAAAACGTTTAAGGAGATTAAAGTTGCTTAAGATTTTTTCAATGGTTAAAGGCGTTTGATGGTTCAGCAATTCACCATCAGTTTTGTTGATTTGTTCTTTAATTCTAGGACAATATAGGAGCAAATGTTTTTTATATATTTGATTTCCACATATGCAGTTAACGTCTTTAGAAAATGTTGTTTTAAAAGCATTTAAACGAAGATTAAACATCAAAGATACGATTTGTCTTAAACTTGTATCTTTGAGCTGTTTTAAAATTAAGTAGGAAGTCATTGTACTTGAGCCTTTTATACAATAGCGTGAATATTGACTGTCTGAAGTCATTAACATGCTGTCAACATTTTTTGGGGATAATTTTTCAATATGTTTAAAATATTCATGCAGATCTAAATTCACATTAAGATGAATCGTTCCCT
This sequence comes from Phymorhynchus buccinoides, assembly GCA_017654935.2. NCBI lineage: Eukaryota > Metazoa > Mollusca > Gastropoda > Neogastropoda > Raphitomidae > Phymorhynchus > Phymorhynchus buccinoides. The sequence continues at coordinate 10,413,343 of CM065689.1, forward strand.
CGGAATTACGCGCTGCACTTCTAGCTGCTCGACCAACCAATATTATATATATGTGTGTGTGTGTGTGTGTGTGTGTGTGTGTGTGTGTGTGTGTGTGCGTGTGCGTGTGCGTGTGCGTGTGTGTGTGTGTGTGTAGACTATGTGACATGTCTGTACCAGTATGTGTGTGTGCGCGCGCGTGTGAGTGTGTGTGTTTAGACTATGTGACATGTGTGTACCAATTAGTGTGTGTTTGTGTGTGTGTGTGTGTGTGTGTGTGTGTGTGTGTGTGTGTGTGTGTGTGAGAGAGAGAGAGAGAGAGAGAGAGAGAGAGAGAGAGAGAGAGAGAGAGAGAGAGAGAGAGAGGAGAGGACAAGAGAAGGGAGGAAGAGTGAAACACATAGTCGCACCTAAATCTACCACCACCTCCCCTACTCCGTATTGTTACGTCACTTGTAACATTATGATGCAACAAGCACTATGCGTCCTTGTGTTGGCCAAGGCTCTAGTACTGTAGTTCTAAAAAATTACTTAGGCCCCATAGATTTAGAAGTTTGGATGCTGAGTTTGTGTTTTGAGTTGATTTAAAAGAACAATCATATGATGGGATTATGTGTGCATTTTATTCATATCTCTAGGCCTAATGCGGCTAGGCCTACATCATTTTCTATGCCAACAAAACCATCAACTTGATGATGGTGGTTGGATTGAGAAACAAGAAGCAGAAGCTAGAAAGCACGGGCAACTTGGGATTTTCAATGACCAAATCAAGATAGGCCTTGGTAGATCAATAGTTTACTTGATTAGGCCCTACTATTCTGATCATGCGGACCGTTCCTACAGTCAGAAGAACAGACAATTTAAAGTGTCTTGGGTTCTCTTTCAAGCCTACCACAACACACCATTTCGAAATAGGCCTAGCTGATTTTCATAACGGGATCAGAGTGGCTTCTTCGTAGTGAAAAACGAGCATGTTTACGTAAAAAGCCGACGCCTTTGGTCTCTTTCGAATGTAAAATGCCATTGCAAGTTCTATTCTGATTAAAATAACGTCATAGATAGCTGTGTGCGTGTCTTTATTGTTCTATAATAGGCCCAGAAAGTCACCTACACCTTCTCGATTCAAATTCGCTTCCATTGTCGTGTGTCGTCTGCTTGAAGTGGGTCAGTGTGGAGATGTTTCTCATTGGCTGATTGCCTACGACTGTCGTTGAGAAATGTTGCAGGAGCCAGTTGCCTACAACGATTGAAGGGAAATTCACATGACTGGAATTTTCACGCGACGTGGTCCTCACACAGTCCAACCTCAATCGTTGAGAGCTCACGACCATTTCCGTCCAACTCTGATCGCAGTGTGTGAGGAGACCATTACCAACAAATTCTTACATCCAAATCACACATAACACTGCGCAATATGACTGACACTTACTAACACAGTTTTACTTCCAAATCACAAATAACACTGCATGAATGTTTTTATATGTAGTTTGAACAGTAAAACTACAATCAAACATAATATATGACATCTGTCAAATGGGAAATCGTGTATCTTATATGTCGAAGTCTTTCAAAGGGAGGTTCCACTGTAACTGCGCTTGCCTAGCTTGGTGATCTTCAGCGGCTTAGGGTGTATCAAGAGGCTGAGCTTCCATTGACTTATCCCCTGAGTCCCGACAACTGGATTCCAGCCACTTCAGAAGATTAGCCTCCTTCACTTTCTGACGTTTTTCCACCCAGGTATTGAACGTGTACATAAAAGGATTGAGGGCGGAGTTTAAGGGCAGCACAAACACTGCAAGAGCCACGCTCATTTCCCCAGGGATGGGGACACCCCCCAGTGCCAGAATGCCGCACAGTCCGGTAGGAAACCAGCACATGAAGTCTGTGACAGCCACAGTGATCAACCTCCGAGCTATGACCATGTCTCGTGACTGCCTGCTTGTGTTGTTGGCCTGCATGGCGTTTTTCTGAACCGACCAGTAGATGAAAGCTTGGCCTGTGGAAATGAGTAAAAACAGAACAAAGTTCAGTACGATCAAAACGCTGAAAGCGTACGTCCGCCCTTTGAACTTTCTTCTGGTGACTGGAAGTGGAATACATAATCCTGTCTGGCTGTAAAACTCCCAGTGTGACACTACTGGAAGTAAGGGTAAAAGGGAGATAAACCAACCAGCTAGCCACGTCAGCAGACAAGCTAATATTCCGGAAGTCTTTCCGAATCTTAAGTTGCTGAATGGAAAACGAAGAACAACGAAGCGATCTAGAGTGATGAGCCAGATCATCAAAGCTGAGACTTCACTAGACAGCAGAGCTAGGAACCCAGCCACACTGCAGGCCACACTACGTTTCCAGGTGTTATCGTAGTATAGATATTTTCCCCTCAGTTTTTCATCAGCTTTTCCAATGATAGTAATATAGATACCCATCAGAAAGTCAGCCATGGTCAGGTTGGTGACAAACAAACTAAACCCACTTACTGAGGATGACGACCTTTGGAGAAATGAGCGTACAACAAAGCACAAAACGTTGCACGTCAGAGACATAAAACTGATGAGCCAGATGAACACACGGTACGTCCATGATCGTAACAAATCTTGACACGACGAAATCTCATCTTTTGGAGAATGGCAGAAGTTCTCGTCAAAGTTTTCTGGAAGAAATTCTCTGCAACAGAGTTTGTAATTTTGAGTTGATATGAATTGTAAATCGTCAAGATCTTTGAATATGGTTGGTGGAAATGTTTTTATAGGGCTCTGATCCATGAACAATTCGGTTAGTTGTGTTGTAAACTGGAAACCATTGTTGCTAACAGCGTGAATGGAAGTAGACGTTAGGTTGAGTTTAGACAGAGCTGGGAACTGCTTAAAATCCTTGGAATCAAAGACAATTAAATCTGTATAGGAAAGGTCTATGACGGTGAGTAACGTTTGTTCTTTTGTAGATGCATGGTCAGCATAGATCATTGTGAGAGGATTTTGAGAAAGCAGCAGTTTTTCAAGATTTGGTAAACCAAGAAAGTGGGTTAAGTTGATGTACTCTAAAACATTGCTGGACAGATCAAGGATCTTAAGATTGAACATGGTTAATGCAGGTACAAGAGTCAGTGAGCTCTTTGACAGAATCAAGTGAACGAGGTATGAATTGTTGTTCACGTCTGACAGAGTCATACCAGAACCTGTGGCATCCAGAAAACGCATTTGGGAGGAGGCTGAGAGAGAGAAGGGCTGGGAGCAGAGAAAGGACTGTCCCTGACAGAGACAGTGACGTGGACAGGTCAGTCCACAGGACAGTTCGTCGTCATGAAGAAAGCACTGGGGCCAGCCATCACACAGATGGTCATCATGAACACACACCTGAGAACTCCTGCACCTGAACAGCCCCGGACAATGGAAAACATCACAGTTCTCTTCATCCTGCTTGTTGATGCAATCGTTCATTCCATTACACCGGGTGTAAACAGGAACACAGTTGTTGTGATTTCCAGGGCATCGGTAGTGCGTGTCAGGACAACCTTCACTGGAATTCATCGGAAACGACGTGAAAGAGCTGATTCCGTCAAACGTGACCAGGCCTGGTGCGGGGAAGTAAGGTTTTGGCATGATGGCTAAGAATGAGATGCAGCCGACTTCGTCAGACTGGTCATAGCACTGAGCTACCCTGTCACAGACAACGTCGTAGGACACGCACTGCCCAGTGGTGCAGGTAAAGGTGTTGATGCATGGAGGAGGATGGCAGAAAGCCTCGTCACTGTTGTCTGGACACTCAAAGATGATGCTGCACACCAGGCTGTAAGAGACAGTTGTTACTTCATCATCACAGGAAAATGTTGGCACTGGTACGTAGTTACGATCTGTAGAGTTTGATTTGATTTCTACTTTCAGCAAACGGTCAGAGAATGCACAAGACAGTGTGCCAGTTTCAGCACAAACGTCGCTCTTAAGGGAACCACATGAAAAAAATGCGTGGGTAAAGAGTCCATTCTGGCACTGAACGAGACTCGTAAGTTTTGTTTTCAGAAAGACGGAGTTGCCTTGTATTGAAGGCACTTCTGCAGGAGCTAAGGCTTGGTCTGTGCTGTTCAGCCTCACCTGGCATAGAGCCCCGTCATGACGTTGACAAGGTCCAAAACTGTGTCCGTAAACGCCAGCCTTCAGGCACACTTTCCTGGTTCTGTGGAGAACCTGGTTGCCAATATTGGCAGAATGGTAAAGTACTGTCCTGTCCGCTGATACCAGCTCCAGGCGGTACATGTTGTTGTACGATTCATCCCCCATGGACAGATCCACCATCACGCTTTTCTTCCCCGCCATTGGCCGGTTCACCAGATCTTGAAAATAACTCAACCAGTCAAACATACAGGTAGGTATCCCCAACGAACCCCCAAAATATTCCTTACAATAGTCGTTGACGATTTCCACTGGGTTTGCTTTTTCTGTTTGAAAACCGGGCACTTCAAAAACGATTTTATAACAACGGTCACACAGTGCTACCATTCCCTCACATTGTTCACTGCTGAAATGGCAAGGCGATGTTTCATCCCTTTCATCTTCACACTCTGGTCGTAAATTACAATGCAGGTGCTGCTGGAAACTGGAATAGTAACCGACAGAACAGTTGAACACCCCTTTGCGAAGATTCTGTGGTCTCTGGTTTGGGGAATGGAAGGAAAACAAAAACTGAAAGCACGGTCTGTCGACACACGCGAAACGTTGAACTTCTGCCGTCAGCTGCACCACTTTAAGCACTGTGATGTAGAAGCTGTCCGGGGGGTAGCTTAGATAAAATTCGTAGTTGAAGCCTCGGGCATGGCGGCCATGTAATGTAAAGGAGAGGCGACTGGAGAGAGAGTCGACCAAACTGAACATGACCAGCTGCCCTGTGGGGATGTCCATGGTCATGTGGTCAACAGCGAAGGTGTCCTGACTTTTGTTCTTCACTGTCAGGTAGCCCGAGGTAGATGAGGTCATCATAATCTTCAGATACTGTGATGTGGTGCTGTTGATTTTCCATGGTGTGGTATTGGCTTCGTATGAGAGTGATCTACTTCCATTAGAATATGTTATTGGTGGATAGAGAGATAGATCATATGAATGAAAAATCTCAATGAATTGCTTGCACTGTTTCCCTAATCTAAAGGACTAAATAATATTGATGCGTTTGAAATACAGACTACTTTGCTTTGATAAAACGTTTTGTGGCCAATGGCTTGTGTTAGACAGATATATATCTGCATATCGGCCTGCAAAGAATATCCACAGTGAACATTCAAACTGAGCTAGAAGACTTTCTCCAAGAGAAAGGTTGTCCTCTTTGCACCAGATTGAAAGTCCACAATAAAAGCAAACCAGCACTTAATTCAAAAGAAATGATAAAAATCTTGTGTAAAATAACAAAAATAATAATGTTCTAAAATTACAATCCCTCGAAGAGAGTAGAAGAGATGGGATGCCATGTTGGTGGATCCAGTGAAGGATTCAATATAGAAAGTCTTCTGGCTCAGCTTGAACATTCACTGTGGACAACTTTGCAGGCCGACATGCAGACTGAAGAGTCTTTCACGAAGACGAAACAGCTGTCTTTGCATAGGCATTGTCTATCTCCCCCATTGGGAGAAAAAGTAAATCAGCACATTATTTTCTTTTCTTCTTTTCAGAACACAAATCATAAAGTTAAAGTTAAAGTAATTGAGTTTAGGTTCACAAAACATACATTGGATACGAAAAATGTTTTCTTATCAAAGCAAATTATATACATAAGAGGAAAGTTTAATGGTGTGTTTGTTTTTTCTTCTTCAATTTCTAATCGTTTATATATATATATATATATATATATATATATATATATATATATATATATATATAGAGAGAGAGAGAGAGAGAGAGAGAGAGAGAGAGAGAGAGAGAGAGAGAGAGAGATAATTAATATAAAATCTCAGTTATAAGCTAAGCGCCGTTCCCCTAGTCTGAAGGACTAAAAAGTTGATGCATTTCTCCCCCATTGGGAGAAAAAGTAAATCAGCACATTATTTTCTTCTTCTTGAGGGATGTTGGTGTAGAGGCTGACGACATCGATAGTGACCAACTGGGCGTCGTCAGGGAGGGGCCCGTACTTGGTGTTCCACTCGTTGATCACTTTCAGCATGTGGGTGGAGAGAGAGAGAGAGAGAGAGAGAGAGAGAGAGAGAGAGAGAGAGAGAGAGAGAGAGAGAGAGAGAGAGAGCAGCACAGAAACAGTTGCAATGTCCTACATTTCACTAGACGATCTGAAAAAAAAGAAATATTCATTTTCCAGATGATTTATAGTTTTGTCTGTTTGAATGCATCCCCCTATAAACATGTGAAAAAAGTTGCACTATTTTTCATGTGATCTACAGCTAGTGACTATACAGAAACGTTTTCACTTTATGCAGACGCCTAGTAGACCCTACATATTGAGCTAGCTGAATTTTGTTGTTTCATGTGAATTGTAATTTATATGACTGTGTTCCAATACAAACTGTTACTGCTGTTAATTCACAAGCTCCAAACAAAACCCAACTTGGAACACCCTTTCTCGTTTCTCGATTGATAGCCATTACTCAATGCGAACATAACGATTCGTTTTTAGATTTGTTGCTTTTATAGTTGCTAGAATAAATCTGACATTTGTCAATGATTTTGATCACTATGAAAAAGACAATTTTAATTTAACTCTCTCTATACTATTGTACGATGATGAAAATGATGTTTTACGTCCTCTCGGTCATAGACACATATGGGACATTTGTAAATACAAAGATGGTGGGAACAATGCTGGCTGCAATGCCAAAATGTCAGTCAAATTTACCCATGAGACGAATGCTAGACATTAACGCTCGTCTCATGGGCAAAATGAGACTGAAATTTGCTTCATTTCAAGAGATAATTGGGGTGGGCTTCTTACCCGCCCATGCGCTTTTTACCCCGTCTTCCCCTATGTGTGAAGTCACAGAGGAGGGCAAATCATAAAGTTAAAGTTAAAGTAATTGAGTTTGTTTCTTAGGTTCACAAAACATACATTGGATACGAAAAATGTTTTCTTATCAAAGCAAATTATATACATAAGAGGAAAGTTTAATGGTGTGTTTGTTTTTTCTTCTTCAATTTCTGATCGTTTATATATATATATATAGAGAGAGAGAGAATTAATATAAAATCTCAGTTATAAGCTAAGCGCCGTTCCCCTAGTCTGAAGGACTAAAAAGTTGATGCATTTCTCCCCCATTGGGAGAAAAAGTAAATCAGCACATTATTTTCTTCTTCTTGAGGGATGTTGGTGTAGAGGCTGACGACATCGATAGTGACCAACTGGGCGTCGTCAGGGAGGGGCCCGTACTTGGTGTTCCACTCGTTGACCTAAGCACAAAAGCTGTTTCTACACTTCAAAGCACACTACAAAGACTACCTACTGATTCCCAACTTCAATCAATTCCCCTTAAAGACTTAAGCGCAACTGCGGACCAAATAATAGAAATGGAAACTAGTTTTATGATTTCAGAAGATGAAGAAACCCAATTAAAAACATTACATGATTCACCATTACCTATGAGAGAACTAATGGCGCTCAATTCAACATTACAATCTACCAGAGGCGAGTTAACAAATAATCTAGCAAAGTGAAGCGAACTTGATTCTCACATAAACAGAGAAAAACAAAAGTTGACTGAAGCAGACGACAACAACCTAGGACAAGACGTGAAAGACAGAATCCAAATGACCTTCAACAAGAGAGAGCGGCAAGACTAGAAGTACTGTCAACTAACCGTGAACAATTACGAACACAATTCAACAGAATAAAAGAAACCATCCAAATAATGTTATACGAAAACACGACGCTAGCTGAAAGAATAAAAACTTTATTTAGAGAGCAAGGAGTCACGATTGCGAGCGCTATGACAGCTTTAGGGTTTGTAATCTCTACTTTAGTGTTTGCTTTAACAGGAACAGGTGGTGGTGGTCAATTACCTTCTCCACCTTCTCCACCTTCACCGTCAAAAGATACGAATTGGATTAAAAAACAACTGGAACACTTAACGAATCTATTAAGAAAATTAGGAGAAAAAGCTCTAGATGCACTACCCGGTATATTAGGTGGAATTGTCAGTTGGCTTTTTTGTACTGCAAGCAAAGTAGTCGGTTTTATGGCTGAACACTTATGGACATTAATAGTTTTAGTTGTTGGATTACTCTTTAGTAAAATAAAAATAAACTAGACCAGCTGCAGTTAGAAAAATAACTAGTGCTGTCTTTTCGTTTTCATGGTTATTGGCTGCGCTGCCAGTTAAGTTCGTTGAATTCGTTAAGTTAATATTCTTTTTTTGACTGACAGGGATTGGATGGTGTGTTCTTTGTATGATCGACAATGTAGAATTTATTTCTTTGTTTTTACCAACTGCTTGATTATCTCCCGCTATAAGGATTTCGTTGTTATAGTTTACAATTGTTCCTATTTGAAGTCTAAGATCAGAGGGCAGCATGTATAATCCACTACCGACAGCAAAGTCTACCTTCGATCTTGCGAATCTTAAAACGTCTTAATACCTTTTAATGCTAGCTGGGAGGTCAACTGTAGAATTGATTGCATCTTCTAAATTAGCTAAATACTGTTTTTGTGCATCAAACCCAGTTGAAGGATCCATTATCTCAGACCTCACTTGCGCTTGAGATCCCAGCAAACACCACACGTAAGTACGAATAGAATCATTTACTCGTTCTATTCCCGCCTTTGTCAGTCCTTCGGAAGTATCAAGAATAAATGTAGTCCACACGTTTTTACCAGAAGAAAAAGACGTGTAAGGAGGATTCCAATCATAGTTATACTTTCTGTGCACACCCCAATAATAAAGTGTACCCAAACCATGATTACGATCTAACTTTTGTCTAAAGTCTGTATTCAAGTTAATGTTAAACTCATTACAAATCCGTTCAAAGGCCTTCATGTTAATTCTGTTGTTGAATGGATTAAAAGTTGAATCATTCGGTAATGGCGACTGCAGTTCAGACAAAATACGCTTGAATGTGTAATAGAAATGAAATCTATAAACTGCTTTTACCATGAGATCAGGATGATTTAAGTGATCAGCGAAAGAAACACCACACCCTGTTGTAGCGCAAAACACAGCAAAGTTTAACTGGTTTTGATAAAACTGCATTGGATGACTAAGCCATGCCTTTGCGATGTTATCATGTTTGATGCTAAGATTTAAATAATGGTTTAATGGATTACTGACCTTAACTTTTTCGCGCCGCACCAGCCACTTTCGGCTGGAAGCGAAAGTGGCAGTTAACGACGCACCAGCCTCAAGTAGCGGGAGCTTCAGCTCTTATCTGTAGACGGACCAGCCCCATGAGGCTGGAGCTATTTTTAAAAAATCTCTCCTTCTCCCTATTGCGGCATAGTGGAAAAAAACTGCACTACTAGCAAATAGGGAGCCTTATCTAGGATAGGAGGCTATTTGGTTTGTCTTGACCTGACCTTCACCATCTAATTTTTTAAAAATCCCGGTTTCTCTTGTGGCACGAAAGCAGTGTCTGGAATCTTCCACACTACACACATGTGATGTAGCAGAGTGCGTTCTCAACTCTCTCTCTCTCTCTCTCTCTCTATCTCCTCTCTCTCTATTCTCTCTCTCTCTCTCTGCTCTCATCACACACACACATACACACACACGCGTTCCGCTACAGCCTACACAAAGTTTTACTAATGAAGTAGAGTTTGACGATGCCCACTCTCTCTGTCTCTTTTTTTTTTTCTCTCTCTTTCTATTTCTTTCTCTCTCTTTCTCACACACACACTACACAACACACACACACACACACAGACACACACACACACACACACACACACACACACACACACACACACACACACACACACACACATACTCACTCTCTCTCACACAATACACACACAAAGCTATTTTTTTGCGTGTTTCGGATAAGTCATTTGAAGTAGAATTGTGGCGAAGTAGTAATCATAATATCTCTGATAATTATACGAGAGTAAAGTTGAAGTCTTGCTCTTTCCAATGATGTATAGCAATAAGAACTTAACTATGGCAAAAGTACCGTAAAAAAATCGCTAAAGTGCTAAAATCGTGCCGTCGCCAACGGTTGTGAGGTTGAACGAACTAGCCGGCACTCGGCGCAGCCACTGCCAAGCCGCAGCCGGTTGGGAAGGTTTAACCTCAAAAGAATCAACTCCCACTGCAACAACTATTGAATCAACAGCTATAGTTTTAGGGTTATATGAACCAACTGCATATTTAGCGTCTTTGTTATATTTAAAAGCATTCATTTATATATCCGCAATAAAAATGTTTATTTATATAACTGATCAAGACGAGCCAATACTTTTACAACGCCCTATTGAAAATCATGGTTCTCTAAAAGTAGCGCTCCATGAAATTTATTACAAAGTTAAATGGATTAACATAAGCAAAACCTTAAGGAATAATTGGATAAAAAAAATTGATGACGGAGGACAACTGATAAGCGAACTAACTATACCAGACGGTTATTACGGTTTTTGTTCATTAAAAGAGATTTTAAGACCCCAATAAAGTTTTAAAAAAATTATGACATTACTTTAAAACTTAATGAGGGAAATTTAAAAGTAACGTTAATCTTCAAAGAGCAAGAGAGAGTAGGTTACTACTTCGCACCAGAACTAGCAAAAATGTTAGGGTTTAGAACCGACAACCGAGATATACACAGCTTTTCAGTCACAGAAAATAAAACCTCTTTTAAAGGAGAAAACTCTCTGAATCTTGCTGTTCATTCTTTATTATATTTTCATTTAGATATCCTGAGTACGGATAACAACTTATTTGATAACCAGCCGTCTACTGTGTTAAGAGTTCTTCCATCAGCAAAAGCAGCATATTGCGATTACGAAATTACTACGTTTCCAACTTACAGTTTAAAGAATTAATTTGTGGGATTCACCATTCACTAAAGATCAGAATAACTGACAAAAAAGGAAAAGAAGTTCAGTGCGACAGCCTAAATGTTTTGTTAGAAATAAAATAATTTAGTATAAAACAATGTCACGCGGACCAGATCAACCGGTTATGCTTGACCCTGTTAGATGCGCAACTTTAGAATTGAAGGACCTAGCAGACACAGAAGACTTTGATTTAAACGGAGAGATAGGAGCGCTGTATGGTTTTGAGTACACAAACAACGGCTATTATAAACGTGCAGAAGTAAGTGATAAAAAAGTACCTAAACTAGAGCAACTGCGTAATGTAGTGGCTGACAATGTTGGCCAGTTTTGAATATAAAGTTGTTAAGAAAAGGGATAACAAATGGCATTTAATTCCATTCGTTGATTGGGAAATAAAGTTTGAATTTTTAAGCCCGTTTACATTCTTTGATAATGACAAACACTTTCGCAAATCATTTAACTCGGGGCCGTTACATGTCAGTCTGATTCCACAAAACAACAGCAGAAGAGAAATAGCAATCAAACCTTATAAAAAGAGACAGTACATGCTGCACTAAAAAAAGACAGTGACAAAAGAAGGTCCACGCTATTAGAGTTCATTCCTAAAATGGTTTTAGCAGACGAATTTACTATGATATTTGAACTTTCTGTTAGAGCAGACAACCCTGATTCCCTACCTGTTGGTGTTAGCGACAACCTAATGAAAGGGATTCTTATTTCTTGGCAAAACTTGGATGTTGAATCAGTGAGATGTACTATCGTTATTCAAAACCGCGGTGAAGAAATTAAGGCAGTGTCGACCAGCGATAAAGTTATATTGAGTGTTGATCCAAACAATATCAAAGAATTAACGTTCATTAATGTTACTAATTTAGATCTCATTGGGTTTTATTACACTGAAAGCATTTTGTCTGATGATCTTCTTAAAATGATAACAAGTGCAAATTAAATGTTAAATTTTTTTTTTTTTAAATATAAAAAGATGTCAATTACAGTATATCCAAAAATACCGAAAGAAAATACTGACAAAGAAAAGACAGAGGGTGGTGATGATCCTGAAATCAGAAAGTTCAGATTGTCTACCATTACAGAAATACAAAGAGAATTGGAAAAAGACCTCACTAACTATAACAGAACCAAACGAAGGTACTCTTCTTTGTTTAATGCTGCAACATACTTAAATACTGGATTTGGAACTCTAGGTACTTTAACAGCAGGAAGCTCTGTAGGGTTGTTAGCGACAGGGTTGGATCGCCCATAGCTTTGCCTCTAGGTTGTGTGTCATTAACTCTCGGGTTGTTTTCAATCGGTACGTCTGCTTTCAACAACAAAAATAAAAATAAAACTTCAAAAGCATACAGCCATGGTTCAATTAATAATGGCAAAACTTAGTTCATTTCGATTGATTATCAGTAAAGCTTTGCAAGACTCTCAAATTTCGGATGATGAGTTCAATAGATTGCAAGCAGACTACAACGACTACAAAATGCAAAAGTTTGAACTTCAGAAAAAATCAAGAGCAAGTTTTTCACAACCGCAAGACATAGAAGCGATAAAAAAAGAATGCGAAAAAAAAATAAACGACACATTAAAATCTGTTCTAGGGAAATAACAATAAGAACTCTAAAGGGTGCTTATTCAATTCAATATGATTACAAGATTAAAAAGTCTACTGACTATGACACTTAGTTCTCCAGTGACCAACTGCATACGAAAACTCAGGTGATTTAAACACACGCTTTGTATTGTTTGAGTCAAGTGATTTTTTATTTACAACTGTTGTGTTTATCTCGTGTAACTTAGATTGTATTTTAATGTTGTCATGATAAAACGTCTTGCTGTCGAACAGTGCTTTTAAATAGTTATCGTGTGTCATGACCATTTGAACAACCGGTCTACTGATTCCTTTCGCTTTTTTAATAACACTAGTTTGACTGGCAATTGAATACATCTTTGCTCTCAGTCCAACGTACTCTTTGATTATAGTTCCATTCAGTTCATCCTTCATTTTTCCGATCACCTTTTTATTTACAGTTGAATGCAATGGAGATTTAATTGGGTAGTCAGATGTATCATACCACGATTCAACACCTTTCGTTAAATCTGTTTCTAAATCTTTGTAAAAGTCTTCAGTCGGAATGTCTAGAATAAATGAATCCGTATCTGTGTACAATACTTTAGAGTCTGGATACAATGGTTTAAAGTAGTCGTATAAAAATTCTAGCATCAATAGTTTAGACAATTCAAGAACAGCAAACCCAATGAAGACTGGTTTGTCTAGTTTTACATTAATTTTCTTCATCATTATTCCGTAAAGGTTATCATGGAACTTTTTGAAGTCTTGATAATTGGGTTTTGAAGTTAGTTTGATTGCTTTGTTTTCTTGGGTAACTAATCTAACGTCTTTACGTTTGTGCGGGTTTTCCATCGTCTTTCCAAAACAACTGTTATTCATTAACTTGAAGAAGTCTTTCTCTGAAGGTTCGGTTGACTGAATTCTAAGATTAGTGGGTTTTTTAATATACGGCTCCATGAACTTCTCTTGTTTAAACGAAATGATTCTATGAACTGCTGTTAGTTTTAATCCGTGACGTAAATAGAATTGTAGTAATCTATAATGACAGACGTTTTTTTTTTTTGTCGTGTAGATTAGGCACAAGTTTTGGTAGCTCTGATCCCACCTGAAGTCTTTCTGCTGCTAACGGGTAGTCGTTGTGTAGGTCATGGAGTTCATCCGGATAATCTAAGTCGACTTCTAAAATAAATCCTGTTTTATAACAATCTGGTAATTTCAACAGCCATTGTAAAAAGTCGTTGATATTAAAATTAAAAGGAGCTGTAAACATTTTAAAGTTACGTAATGGAAGTGACTGACACATCGCCCAACCATAGAGATTGTTTGCATCTAAATACATGATATAATTTGATGGCTTAGTAGGATCGTAGTCGTCTAAGTACTTGTTGTTGGCCTTACAATAACTGTGTGAAGCCATACTAATTCCTCCAC
>CM065689.1:10427793-10447793 GCA_017654935.2 Phymorhynchus buccinoides
TTTACCTTTGAGTATATTTTATTTCGTTGTCTTTATTTAGTGCTCTTGTGTCCATAGTTTTTAAGATGATTTTACGACATAATAAAAGAGTTTGAACTTGAGTTTTAGTTTTTATATGCCAAGTACCGCTTTGGCCTTATCAAAGTGACGTCATTGTCCTTATGAGCTAAATTTATGCTATGGAGGCGAATGTGAAAACAAGCCATGGTACATACAAAGATCACTTTCTACTGAAAGTTGCCCACTATTTTAAACTTGGCCTCCAACGGATTTGAAATAAGGACATATTAACGACTTAAAATCCTTTGGAAAACTCCTGTTCTTACAAATGCTATCGCCTAGACTATAATAACATGTAGTACTACCCTCAACAAATGTATAGAGTCTTATTAAAACTTCATGATCAGGGAAAAACCACATGAGTATCACAGAGTAAGTCTGTATTGTGTACAAGCTGGTTTGGGAGATGTTTGGTTGTTTGGATGTGGTAATTAGTTATTTTACATTCTCTTAAAGAATGTTTGCGTGGGATGTTTTGTCAAGGTTGGTTCATTCATTTGTAAAGAAGTAGTCGTTATGATGTGCATAATAGTTTTGAAAGCTATTTAGAACAAGAAATATATTTGCATTTGTTATTTGTTGGTTTGTATAAATATGCACTGGCAAAAGTTAGACTTGTTTTTTCTTGTTTAACGCACATAAGTATAGATATGCCCACAATGCTACTGATAGAATGTGCCCTTTCTGTCCAGACACGACGTAGGACGAATCCCAAATTTTGTTTTACCTCCCCAAATACTGTAAACTTAGAAGACAATTTCTTCCTCACATAGGACAGGTACTTCACCCTCAAGTAGCTATTGCACTGAATCCTAGAAGTGATGACCATATTGGATGTCTGGCTAAATTTATTGCCTATGCCATGAAATTAAGAAAGTCTACAAACATTCTATAATTATTGCGATCATCCTTCGTTTATTTTCTTCTCTAGGTACAATAATTTGTTTTTCATTATGTTGTGTATATGCTTGTTGCAATGTCAAATGTCTCACTCCCCATTGATTGAGGCTGATTGGGGCTGTTGGCCTATTTCAATTAAAATTGTTTACCTTTGCCCCCCCCCCCCCCCTCTCTCTCTCTCTCTCTCTCTCTCTCTCTCTCTCTCTCTCTCTCTCTCTCTCTCTCTCGTCATGTACTAGCGGATGATGTTGCTCTGATATCTGAAATGATAGTTGGTTTACAATCTCAGCTCAATAGTTTGCAACGATCTGCTTCAGCACTTCAGTTAAAAGTTAACATGAGTAAAAGTAACATTATAGTATTTAGAAAAGGTGGGCAAGAGAAAGATGGACTTATGATGGTAACCTCATGCCTGTTGTAAATGTATATAAGTATTTAGGAATTCTGTTGTCTACACGTTTAAGTTTTACTTCTGCTTGTAGTGATCTGGCTAGTAGGTCGCAAAATGCACTATTATGTATTCTAAAACGGCTTTCATTGTTTGATAGTGTGTCTTTAAATTTATTTTTCAGAATATTTGATTCGCAGGTACAGCCTATAGTACAATGTGGTTCAGAAATATGGGGATTGAATAAAGCTGCTATTTGTTGTGAATATGTACACATATTTGCAATAAAGAAGTTTTGGGAGGTTGAGTTATGTACACCTAATGATCCAGTACATTGAGAAACTAATAGATTCCCAATTTATATTAATTCTGCTGTTTAGTGTATTCACTATTGGTTTAAATTATTGCAAATGGATTATCATCGTTATCCTCGAATGGCTTATAAAATATTGTACTATCTGGTTGACAGGAGTACGAAAAACTGGGTATATGATGTACGTACTTGTTTGTGTGCATATGGGTTTGCTGTTGTGTGGCTAAACCAGGGAGTCGGTAATGTAAGGAGATTCATACCCGTGTTTCAGCAACGTTTAACTGATTGTAATTGACAGAGATGGCATGATCATGTTCTGAATAGTGACAGATTTCATATGTACAGAACCTCTTGTCATACTCATGAAGTAAAACCGTATCTTATGCTTAGTGTGGATAAACACCTGAAGTGTATAACCACTCGAGTTATGCTGGGTATTTCAGAATTAGCTGTGTATTATTGTCGTTATAGAGTGTCTACTTATGTTAAGCTTATGTGTCCATTGTGCAAATAATGCACTGAAGATGAATTGCACTTTATTTTGCTTTGCCCGGCATTAAATGATATCCAACAAAACTGTATCCCACAGAATTATATTCATAATCCATGTGGGTTTAAATTAACCATATTGTTAGCTTCACAGAAAGAAAGTGGTATTCAGAATCTGGCTCTTTTTATGTATAAAGGTTTTACATTTAGATAAATTGCTATTTCATATCCTTCTTCTTCCATGTTCTGACTGGATATTAACTGCCATCTGACTGAAGCAATTGTTATATGCAGCGACACTAGTATCATGTGTATTGATTATTGATGATGATTTGTATTCCTTTTTTATTATTTGATGGATTGCTAAGTTTGTTATGACTGTTGATTTTTGTTTGTTCACTTCCCCTTCATAAGGGGCCTTGGCCTATTTGAATACATTATTCGCATTCTCTCCCGTCATGTGTATGTGTTTGCGTGTTTCTATGCGCATGTATGTGCGTGTGTGTGTGTTCGTGCGCTCGTGTAGCAGTGAGTATTGTTGGAAAACAATTAAATGTAGTTGTGTGGTGGTTTTGTTTTACATATACAACGTTTAGACTACTCTAGTGTTACATTTATTAGAACACATAGGTCTGTTAAATGATATTTATTGTGTAAGTCATTTCCTACGTAGGTGGTTGTATCCATAATTATTATGAACAAAACAAAATCGAAATTTATGAACACTGATTGCCACTTAAACGCTCACATTTCTCACTCTTTACTGGCCGATTGCTTCCCTTTACAACTGTTCAATAATAATGTACGCTATAGCGTACACAGCGTTTAACCATTCACAATTCACAACTCCGCAAAGCCTGGCAACCCAAACTGGTATAGAAGTGTTCCTCTACGGTCCCTTAATAGTTTTCAACCAATGAAATCACTTTCCGTCTATTTTTAGTACCGCAATGAATGAAAACGAGTCACTACCCCTCTCTTTGTCTTCTTTGTCATGCTTTTTTTTAAATCTGCTAATAATAAAAATTTTACTTTGGAATTATAACATATGCTAGCTTTTATTATTATAAACAATACCGCAAATTTTCAAAACTGTGCGGTTATGCATTATTTTTTTAAAAAATAATTGTTATGTAATGATGCAAATCCGCCTAGTATGGAACGTTTGTGCACGTCATGTACGCTATAGTGTACAATAGTATATTATAGCTATTACACCAAACCTCCCTTTCCTCCTCAACTTTCTGGCAACAAATACTACTCACTACCAAATACTCTGTCTCCAATCCCTCAGAGTTTCTTACTCTAAACTACCAAAAATAGACGGCTTCTGCTATCCACCAGGGGTCAGTAATTTCCAAGGTGATGTCCAAACTGCAACATATGTCTGCCTAGACATCCCTTTCCAGTACATTGCTTCCCCCATACAAAACCTAGTCCCGTCCGTCTATTCTAACACAATCCAAATCACTCTTAATAATTAACCTACTAAAATAGTTAATACCTACTTCCCCCAAGGCTATAACCACATGCCCGTAGACGACTGGATGGCCTCCCTTTCACCTACTGACCCTTGGGTGGTGGTGGGAGATTTCAATGCCCACCACCCAGCCTGGGAGTCGAATACGTCCTATCCGTCTAAGGGGGGCCACACCCTTTTTAACGATATTTTAAATTCCAATTTAACCTTATTAAACGATGGATCCCCCACTCGCTACCCAGATAGATCAACAGACAAACTAACATCCATTGACTTATCTCTAGCCAGTCCCCAATTTTTAACTGAATATTCATGGACCCCCCTAGTAGACCCCCTTGGATCGGATCATAAACCCATTAATATTTCCCTCACCGCAGAAATCGAACTCTCTAATGAACCCTCCCCAAAAAAATACAACTATGATAAAGCCAACTGGCAACAATTCCATAACCTCCTCACCCCTTACACTTATGATGACTTACACCACAACAATCTAGAAACCCATTATAATAATATAAGAACAGCAATCACAGCCGCAGCAGATACTACGATTCCAAAAACTTTCCCCAAAGCCAACTTCCAAACCAAAAATCGCCCCTGGTGGAATGAAGAATGCGCAGAAGCCGTACAACAAAAACACTCTGCCTGTAATATATTCAACAAACAACCCACTCTTCCCCACCATCAAAACAAGCGAAAAGCAGAAAAAAAATAGCAAAAAGATGGTCGCCAAGGCAAAGCTAGAGTATTTTACAAACGAAAAGGTGCTCTCTCACAGAGACCTTAATAACGCCTGGAAGCGGCTGCGTAGGGTGAAAGCGGGAGGCAAACCCAATACCACTCGGATCCTAAACACGACTACAAACAAAACAACACAATCCAACCAGGAAACAGCCAACGTCCTGGCCGGGACATTCGCCAAAGCCAGCCAGACAAAACACCTTCCACCCACAGAACAACTAAGAAGAAACACCATTCCACCCCACCAAAAATCTAGTAATAATACTAATTGTACCAATGCCCCCCTAAAACTTGCTGAGCTTGTTACGGCCCTTCGAAATATCAGAAAAGTAAATAAAGCTACAGGAGATGATCCTATCTCCTATAAACTACTTAAACAACTACCCCCCTCTTTTTTGACCATCCTTCATCGCTTTTACTCCAGGTGTTGGGAGAGTGGGGAAGTGCCCCAGGCATGGAAAAGTGCACAGGTAGTAGGGATCCTGAAGAACGGGAAACCAAGGCAGGATCCCAAAAGCTACCGCCCCATCTCCCTCACCCCTCACCTGGGTAAAGTGTATGAACGAATCGTGCGTTCACGATTGGAATACTATTTACAAAAGAATAATATAATTCCCCAACTTCAAGCAGGATTCAGAAAGCATAGAAGCTGTATCGAGCAAATTGTAAAGCTCACCTCTCATGCCAGGAAAGCCTTCGCCCGTCAAAGGAGTATGCTAGTCACATTCTTTGACATCAAGGGCGCGTATGACACTGTCTGGCACGAGAGACTGCTCCAAAAAATTAGCAGGCTTGGCATTGAGGGAAACCTCTTCAACTTTATAAGATCCTTTTTAGAAAACAGAACCATGAAAGTAAGGGTGGGCCAGTCCCTCTCAGACAGTCACTCGCTCGACATGGGGGTGCCCCAGGGCAGCATCGTTGCCCCAACACTTTTCAACATCATGTTATCAGATATAACCAAGCTCAACATTAATAATAATAAACTTAGTATGTACGCAGATGATATTGCCACATGGACTCAAACTAGGAAAAGCCTCACTCAAAAAAAGCTCAAAGAAGCATTAAAACAACATCAAAAACAAAGCGACCTCATAGCCCACTATTTACAGGACAATGGTTTTGCATTAGCTACAAATAAATGCATTTTCATGATTCTAACCAACAGAAGAAACCCCTCAGTCAACTACAAAATTTCAATCTCAATTAATGACCAAGCAGTACAAGCATCTGACCAGGCAAAATTTCTAGGTGTTATTATTAATTACAACCTAACTTGGACAGAGCATATAAATTACACAACAAGAAAAGCCCAAAAAGCTCTCAATTTTATAAGAGTTATTTCACAAGAAAAATGGGCACAAGACCCCAAGTTACTAACACACCTAGTCAGATCTTTAGTACGCAGTCGACTAGTCTACGGCCTAGAGGCTATGCACTCTCTAACCACAACCAACATACTAACACTGCAAAGAATCGAAACCCGTGCGCTCAGAATAGCCCTGGGGCTCCCCCGCTATGCAGTGACTGACCTAATTTATCGAGATATAGACTGGCTCCCCTTACGCAAACTCCTTAAACTTAACTGCTCCATTCTCCTCCCCCGCATATATGCAACACAAATGTATACCGACTTTGAATTTTACAATAATTTCTCAGATCCATACTATATATCACACCCAGACCACAAAACTAAATTTCCCAGGCACTATCACAAGACCATACCCATAACTAAATATACAGAAGATCTCTTTCATGAAGCAGGCGTTAACATAGCGGAAGTCTCCACCCACCCCATGCATGACTACCCACTGTGGGAGGGGACCCCCATCACAGTAGACACCTCCCTCCACGACCAATATTCCAAACAAAACGACTCAAACCGACTTAAGGTCGCAGCATTAGAAAAAAATTATAATCTTCATCATCACTTACTTATATACACAGACGGCTCTAAAATCAACCAACAAGCCGGCTGCGCATTCACAATCCCAGATCTTAAAGTCACCAAATCTTTCCAACTAAATAACAACATATCTATTTTTAGTGCAGAGCTTTGGGCCATACTTGAAGCATGCACCTACATAAATCATCTCCCAAACAACCCACGCAGTGTAGTCATAATAACAGATTCACTATCATCTATACAAGCACTAGTGGGAAACTCAAAAAACAGACAATCTATTATACAGGAAATTAAATTTCTTATACACCAAATCACAATCAAAGGAACAGACATCTCACTAGATTGGGTTCCCTCCCATAGCGGCCTCCACGGCAATGACCGGGCTGACATGGCCGCCAAAGAGGCGGCCCTTGGTCAGTCCGGTACCAAAGTTAATATTAAACTATCCACATCAGAAATGAAATCAGCACTAAAAAAGAGCCATAAGCCAGGAGTGGGCTAGGGAACTGGAGACCCGCTGTAAGGCCCACTTCTGGGATCACCAAATTGTAACAGGAGGATTATTCCCCCCGGTCCCTCGGTATGTACTATCCTTAATATACAGACTTAGGACCGAGGCAACATACTGTAAATTTAGTCAGACAGAGTGTGAGTGTGGAGACTTCCTCACAACCGAGCACCTATTCACACCCTGCAATACAATAACCCTTGAACTGAACAACCTAATAACAAAACTTAAAACAAATAAAATTCCCTTTACAAAAAAAGCCATAATACACAACCAAACCAATACCTGGCAACCAATTATTTGGCTGGCGGAGGCTCTCGGTCAGGCTTCCTTCGGCCACTGGTTCTAAATAACAAACATCCCTTGCACACACAATCATATACAAAGCCCACCCCAGTGACCTCTGTCCGGTGCGTGCGCCCTCTCCCAAAGGGCCCTACTCCCTCATCCTAGCGGCCGCGGCGGCCGCCCCTCACCGGTCGGGGCGCCTGACGGGGGCGCGGTCACACTCTAAGCCTTGTCGGCTCTTTTTGAGGGGTGCTGCGCCCCTGGCGGGTGGGCCGCCCTCTGTGGGGAGTTGCTCAGGCCCCTCTCACCCCCCCCTTCCCAGTCGGTCCTTGTTTCCGGGGGCAAGCAGGTCGCCGGGGGTTGCCCCCCGGGGCCGGGCGCCCCACTGCATTACCAGGGACGTCCGGTTCCGACGGGCGCACCCCGGCGGGTTCCCCCCCGGTTCGAGCGGCATCTCCCTGAACCGACCCCCAGGCCTAGCCAGCCATAGTCCCTCCCCCTCCCCCCCGGGGCCCGGAGGGGGGGCCCGCCGTACCACAGAGGGTCGCAAGTCCCCAACTCTTTTGGGGACCCCCACCCCCAACTATCCTTCTTTTTCCACTCAACCGGGGGCCTGTCCCAGCCCCCTTCCCTTTCTATGGGCTTCAAATTCATTACCTATCTACTCAAATAACATTAAACTTCAAAATAAAACAACATTATTTTGCCTCCCGCCAGCGAGTCTCACCCCGGAAACACACACACTCCTGCGGACTGGCAGCCCATCACCATTTTACCCAACCATCTTTATAAATAAATTCAAACAAACCACACGCTGTGTTATTCAATTATACAAACTCTTGATTTTAATAAATAAAAGTAAACTGATTTTTTTAAATTTTATTTTATTTTTAAAAAAATTCTTTTTTAAACTTATAACAAATGAATAATACTCGGAGCACAGGTCAAAATATAAAACTTGCTCCCTCACCATAAATTATTACCAAATTATAAATGCAGAATTAAAATTTACTTTAGCCCTCTATAATCTATTTCCTATATAAAATTCATAAAATAAGTTTCAGATAAAAAGTTAATCCCTGACTGGGCCTCCTGCTTCAAAAGAAGCACTAACAGAAAATAGGCCGGGAGACTCCCCAATCGACATTCATATTCATTTTAACGTTTTAATCGGTTGTCATTTAAAAATGACATTCGCCGCGAAATAAATAATTAAATGTAAATAGTATGTCGGGTGTACATATGTAGATAAATTAACTTTGCCTTGTAAATCTATTTTAAACCCTCCACACTGTACAGTAGAATGTGGGGGCCCACCACAGGGGCTCCACTTTCTCCCGTGGTAGCAAAAGTGATTTTACCCATGGCTTCACTTATAAGGACAAATTTTTCATCTAACAACAAGAACATACACAGCGTAACGGTTTAGACACCACACTGAGGTTCCAGGTTCGAACCTGCCTGGCTCCGTTTTTTATTTTTTATTAAATTAAACCCACCACACACGTACAAATCTTTACTCAAGTCAGCCTCATTATGAAGTCAAATTATTTCTTGTACATAACCTTATTTGTTTTTCGCGATTTTAACCGACCTTACATGACATTTTAAAAGTTTTTAACAATAAAGATTACATTTTTAACTTTGTGGTCCTGAAAATTTTAACTACAGCTCTTGGAGCGGCCTTTCTCAAATAACATATTTTATAAGTAACGATTATAACATAGCTAACTATATTTTTTATTGTGTGTCAACTGGTAGTCTGTAGAATGCGAGCTCGGAACCAACCAAGAGTAATAATCAAAGATGCTGAGATCCTCCGGGTCACTCCCCTCCTCCCCCCCCTCCCCCTTCTCTTTACATCCCCAAGTAAAATCTCAATGCCCCACATGGCCGAAAGGCCGAAGAGGGCGTAAAGCATTATTTTCACATAGTATATTATTTAAAATTATTTAATTACTTGTAGCGGTGCCATAGCCGATGAGGTTTAACCGAGGCGTGGTCACCGCTACAGCTATCTGTATTAATTTAAAAAAATCGGGACTTTACTGGTTTCGTACTGCCTCCGGGCATTGCCTCCAGTATTGTTCCCACCATATTTGTATTTACAAATGTCCCATATGTGTCTGATTCAGACCAAGAGGACGTAAAACTCCATTTTCGCATAGTATATTATTTTGGTTTGCCCCACATTGGTTTGCCCCAAAGAGGGCGTAAAACATTATTTCCAATAGTATATTATACTCGAGATTACTGATCGCTTCTCGGCCTTTTGGCTAAGACAGTGATTCAGGAACATAAATTTTTGTTTATACCGTGGTTGGTTTGTTCAGCCCGTCGTACATGGCGAAAGCCGATACGCGACGTTAAACTGAACTTCCATCCAATAGTATATTATGTCCCATATGTGCCTTCACTCTATTAAAAAAGAAAATCTAACTTAATCAAAAGAAATGTCCCATATAATATGGCTTTGTGCCGGGAGGACGTAAAACAAACTTCAGCTTGCCGGGTTGAGAGGACGTAAGGGAGTGTACGCATGTTGTGTACATGTACCGAGGATGTGCAACTCCGCGCGCGCGCGCGCGCGCGCGCGCGCGCGTGTGTGTGTGTGTGTGTGTGTATGTGTGCGTGTGCGT
Source organism: Phymorhynchus buccinoides (assembly GCA_017654935.2). Classification (NCBI taxonomy): domain Eukaryota; kingdom Metazoa; phylum Mollusca; class Gastropoda; order Neogastropoda; family Raphitomidae; genus Phymorhynchus; species Phymorhynchus buccinoides. The sequence continues at coordinate 10,437,506 of CM065689.1, forward strand.
GTGCGTGCGTACGTGCGTGTGTGTGTGTGTTACATTTTATAGGGATTTTTGTTATTACTAGGTGTCTTTTCTTCTTCTTCTTTTTCCCCCTATTATTTGCACTTTACGCGCAATATGTATAATGTTTGTTTTTCATGATTGGGGTGGTTGAGGAGCATGAATGCGAGAGTGTGGTCTTTTGATGATGGCTTGTTCTGCTTGTATGTGCATGTGTAAATTTTGTAACATGTTGTTTTGAATAAAGATCGTTATATAAAAATGAAAAAAATGAAAACAGATTTAATTCGCTCTTTCGCAATCTCAATTGCAGGCACTCATCATCAGATCGTCAGTGAGCTACAATATGAAATACAGACTAGTGAAACAACCGGTTCAAGTAGTAGCACCAAAGTTAAACACCAAGCCCTCCTCTGTGACTTCACACATAGGGTAAGACGGGGTAAAAAGCGCATGGGCGGGTAAGAAGCCCACCCCAATTATCTCTTGAATTGAAGCAAATTTCAGTCTCATTTTGCCCATGAGACGAGCGTTAATGTCTAGCATTCGTCTCATGGGTAAATTTGACTGACATTTTCTTTATTTCATGAGATAATTGGGGTGAGCTTCTTACCCGCCCATGCGCTTTTTACCCCGTCTTCCCCTACTGGTAAATTCCCAAAGCAAAATGAATTCATGCTGACTGAGACGCTCAAAGTCAATGTACAAACGGGACTTAATTCGAGATGAAAGGAAAGTACATATGTCATCTGGACTAACAGCTTTCTGGTCGAAACGCGCCTTGTTTCTACATGACCATATGTAATGGCGGAATTCAGACAGTAATACATAAGTTGCTGATTTCTGATACAGGCTAATATCGGTGTTGCTAAGAACAGAAAAGCGTACACACTCAACTGAGATAATAACTCCAATGTCTTTAAACCATTTTGCTAGATGCTTTTTTGTTTGTTGAAAGAGCGAGTGAGGGAGTGTACACATGTTGTGTAGCCTACATGTACCGAGGATGTGCAACTCCGTGTGTGTGTGCGTGTGTGGGTGTGTATGTGTGCGCGTGTGCGCATGTGCGTTACATTTTTTTGGCATTTTTATCATTACTAGGTGTGTGTGTGTGTGTGTGTGTCTGTGTTTTCCCCCCATTCTTCGCACTTTACAATGTCTGTTTTTCATGATTGGGGTGGTTGAGGAACATGAATGTGAGAGAGTGGTCTTTTGATGATGGCTTGATCTGCTTGTATGTGTATGTGTAAACTTTGTAACTTGTTTTGAATAAAGATCGTATTATAAAAATAAAAATAAAACAAGATTTCATTCGTACAATAGAATAAAGAGATTTGTGTTATATACTGTTGTTAGATGTGGAGGTACCATAGCCGATAAGGTTTAACCGAGGCGTGGTTACCGCTACACCTATCTATATTGTTAAAAACTCGGGACTTTACTGGCGTTGCACTGCCTCCGGGCATTGCAGCCAGCATTGTTCCCACCATCTTTGTATTTACAAATGTCCCATATGTGTCTATGACCGAGAGGAAGTAAAACATCATTTTCATCATCGTACAATAGTATAGAGAGAGTTAAATTAAAATTGTCTTTTTCATAGTGATCAAAATCATTGACAAATGTCAGATTTATTCTAGCAACTATAAAAGCAACAAATCTAAAAACGAATCGTTATGTTCGCATTGAGTAATGGCTATCAATCGAGAAACGAGAAAGGGTGTTCCAAGTTGGGTTTTGTTTGGAGCTTGTGAATTAACAGCAGTAACAGTTTGTATTGGAACACAGTCATATAAATTATAATTCACATGAAACAACAAAATTCAGCTAGCTCAATATGTAGGGTCTACTAGGCGTCTGCATAAAGTGAAAACGTTTCTGTATAGTCACTAGCTGTAGATCACATGAAAAATAGTGCAACTTTTTTCACATGTTTATAGGGGGTTGCATTCAAACAGACAAAACTATAAATCATCTGGAAAATGAATATTTCTTTTTTTTCAGATCGTCTAGTGAAATGTAGGACATTGCAACTGTTTCTGTGCTGCTCTCTCTCTCTCTCTCTCTCTCTCTCTCTCTCTCTCTCTCTCTCTCTCTCTCTCTCTCTCTCTCTCTCTCTCTCTCTCTCTCTCTCTCTCTCTCTCTCTCTCTCTCTCTCCACCCACATGCTGAAAGTGATCAACGAGTGGAACACCAAGTACGGGCCCCTCCCTGACGACGCCCAGTTGGTCACTATCGATGTCGTCAGCCTCTACACCAACATCCCTCAAGAAGAAGAAAATAATGTGCTGATTTACTTTTTCTCCCAATGGGGGAGAAATGCATCAACTTTTTAGTCCTTCAGACTAGGGGAACGGCGCTTAGCTTATAACTGAGATTTTATATTAATTATCTCTCTCTCTCTCTCTCTCTCTCTCTCTCTCTCTCTCTCTCTCTCTCTCTCTCTCTCTATATATATATATATATATATATATATATATATATATATATATATATATATATATATATATATATATATATATATATATATATATATATATATATAAACGATTAGAAATTGAAGAAGAAAAAGCAAACACACCATTAAACTTTCCTCTTATGTATATAATTTGCTTTGATAAGAAAACATTTTTCGTATCCAATGTATGTTTTGTGAACCTAAACTCAATTACTTTAACTTTAACTTTATGATTTGTGTTCTGAAAAGAAGAAAAGAAAATGTGCTGATTTACTTTTTCTCCCAATGGGGGAGATAGACAATGCCTATGCAAAGACAGCTGTTTCGTATTCGTGAAAGACTCTTCAGTCTGCATGTCGGCCTGCAAAGTTGTCCACAGTGAATGTTCAAGCTGAGCCAGAAGACTTTCTATATTGAATCCTTCACTGGATCCACCAACATGGCATCCCATCTCTTCTACTCTCTTCGAGGGATTGTAATTTTATAACATTATTATTTTTGTTATTTTACACAAGATGTTTATCATTTCTTTTGAATTAAGTGCTGGTTTGCTTTTATTGTGGACTTTCAATCTGGTGCAAAGAGGACAACCTTTCTCTTGGAGAAAGTCTTCTAGCTCAGTTTGAATGTTCACTGTGGATATTCTTTGCAGGCCGATATGCAGATATATATCTGTCTAACACAAGCCATTGGCCACAAAACGTTTTATCAAAGCAAAGTAGTCTGTATTTCAAACGCATCAATATTATTTAGTCCTTTAGATTAGGGAAACAGTGCAAGCAATTCATTGAGATTTTTCATTCATATGATCTATCTCTCTATCCACCAATAACATATTCTAATGGAAGTAGATCACTCTCATACGAAGCCAATACCACACCATGGAAAATCAACAGCACCACATCACAGTATCTGAAGATTGTGATGACCTCATCTACCTCGGGCTACCTGACAGTGAAGAACAAAAGTCAGGACACCTTCGCTGTTGACCACATGACCATGGACATCCCCACAGGGCAGCTGGTCATGTTCAGTTTGGTCGACTCTCTCTCCAGTCGCCTCTCCTTTACATTACATGGCCGCCAAGCCCGAGGCTTCAACTACAGATGTTTTCTAAGCTACCCCCCGAACAGCTTCTACATCACAGTGCTTAAAGTGGTGAAGCTGACGGCAGAAGTTCAACGTTTTGCGTGTGTCGACAGACCGTGCTTTCAGTTTTTGTTTTCCTTCCATTCCCCAAACCAAAGACCACAGACTCTTCGCAAAGGGGTGTTCAACTGTTCTGTCGTTTACTATTCCAGTTTCCAGCAGCACCTGCATTGTAATTTACGGCCCGAGTGTGAAGATGAAAGGGATGAAACATCGCATTGCCATTTCAGCAGTGAACAATGTGAGGGAATGGTAGCACTGTGTGACCGTTGTTATAAAATCGTTTTTGAAGTGCCCGGTTTTCAGACAGAAAAAGCAAACCCAGTGGAAATCGTCAACGACTATTGTAAGGAATATTTTGGGGGTTCGTTGGGGATACCTACCTGCATGTTTGACTGGTTGAGTTATTTTCAAGATCTGGTGAACCGGCCAATGGCGGGGAAGAAAAGCGTGATGGTGGATCTGTCCATGGGGGATGAATCGTTCAACAACATGTACCGCCTGGAGCTGGTATCAGCGGACAGGACAGTACTTTACCATTCTGCCAATATTGGCAACCAGTTTCTGCACACAAACAGGAAATTGTGCCTGAAGGCTGGCGTTTACAGACACAGTTTTGGACCTTGTCAACGTCATGACGGGGCTCTATGCCAGGTGAGGCTGAACAGCACAGACCAAGCCTTAGCTCCTGCAGAAGTGCCTCCAATACAAGGCAACTCCGTCTTTCTCAAAACAAAACTTACGAGTCTCGTTCAGTGCCAGAATGGACTCTTTACCCACGCATTTTTTTCATGTGGTTCCCTTCAGAGCGACGCTTGTGCTGAAACTGGCACACTGTCTTGTGCATTCTCTGACCGTTTGCTGAAAGTAGAAATCAACTCAAACTCTACAGATCGTAACTACGTACCAGTGCCAACATTTTCCTGTGATGATGAAGTAACAACTGTCTCTTACAGCCTGGTGTGCAGCATCATCTCTGAGTGTCCAGACAACAGTGACGAGGCTTTCTGCCATCCTCCTCCATGCGTCAACACCTTTACCTGCACCACTGGGCAGTGCGTGTCCTACGACGTTGTCTGTGACAGGGTGGCTCAGTGCTATGACCAGTCTGACGAAGTAGGCTGCATCTCATTCTTAGCCATCATGCCAAAACCTTACTTCCCTGCACCAGGCCTGGTCACGTTTGACGGAATCAGCTCTTTCACGTCGTTTCCGATGAATTCCAGTGAAGGTTGTCCTGACACGCACTACCGATGCCCTGGAAATCACAACAACTGTGTTCCTGTTTACACCCGGTGTAACGGAATGAACGATTGCATCAACAAGCAGGATGAAGAGAACTGTGATGTTTTCCATTGTCCGGGGCTGTTCAGGTGCAGGAGTTCTCAGGTGTGTGTTCATGATGACCATCTGTGTGATGGCTGGCCCCAGTGCTTTCTTCATGACGACGAACTGTCCTGTGGACTGACCTGTCCACGTCACTGTCTCTGTCAGGGACAGTCCTTTCTCTGCTCCCAGCCCTTCTCTCTCTCAGCCTCCTCCCAATTGCGTTTTCTGGATGCCACAGGTTCTGGTATGACTCTGTCAGACGTGAACAACAATTCATACCTCGTTCACTTGATTCTGTCAAAGAGCTCACTGACTCTTGTACCTGCATTAACCATGTTTAATCTTAAGATCCTTGATCTGTCCAGCAATGTTTTAGAGTACATCAACTTAACACACTTTCTTGGTTTACCAAATCTTGAAAAACTGCTGCTTTCTCAAAATCCTCTCACAATGATCTATGCTGACCATGCATCTACAAAAGAACAAACGTTACTCACCGTCATAGACCTTTCCTATACAGATTTAATTGTCTTTGATTCCAAGGATTTTAAGCAGTTCCCAGCTCTGTCTAAACTCAACCTAACGTCTACTTCCATTCACGCTGTTAGCAACAATGGTTTCCAGTTTACAACACAACTAACCGAATTGTTCATGGATCAGAGCCCTATAAAAACATTTCCACCAACCATATTCAAAGATCTTGACGATTTACAATTCATATCAACTCAAAATTACAAACTCTGTTGCAGAGAATTTCTTCCAGAAAACTTTGACGAGAACTTCTGCCATTCTCCAAAAGATGAGATTTCGTCGTGTCAAGATTTGTTACGATCATCGACGTACCGTGTGTTCATCTGGCTCATCAGTTTTATGTCTCTGACGTGCAACGTTTTGTGCTTTGTTGTACGGTCATGTCTCCAAAGGTCGTCATCCTCAGTAAGTGGGTTTAGCTTGTTTGTCACCAACCTGACCATGGCTGACTTTCTGATGGGTATCTACATTACTATCATTGGAAAAGCTGATGAAAAACTGAGGGGAAAATATCTATACTACGATAACACCTGGAAACGTAGTGTGGCCTGCAGTGTGGCTGGGTTCCTAGCTCTGCTGTCTAGTGAAGTCTCAGCTTTGATGATCTGGCTCATCACTCTAGATCGCTTCGTTGTTCTTCGTTTTCCATTCAGCAACTTAAGATTCGGAAAGACTTCCGGAATATTAGCTTGTCTGCTGACGTGGCTAGCTGGTTGGTTTATCTCCCTTTTACCCTTACTTCCGGTAGTGTCACACTGGGAGTTTTACAGCCAGACAGGATTATGTATTCCACTTCCAGTCACCAGAAGAAAGTTCAAAGGGCGGACGTACGCTTTCAGCGTTTTGATCGTACTGAACTTTGTTCTGTTTTTACTCATTTCCACAGGCCAAGCTTTCATCTACTGGTCGGTTCAGAAAAACGCCATGCAGGCCAACAACACAAGCAGGCAGTCACGAGACATGGTCATAGCTCGGAGGTTGATCACTGTGGCTGTCACAGACTTCCTGTGCTGGTTTCCTACCGGACTGTGCGGCATTCTGGCACTGGGGGGTGTCCCCATCCCTGGGGAAATGAGCGTGGCTCTTGCAGTGTTTGTGCTGCCCTTAAACTCCGCCCTCAATCCTTTTATGTACACGTTCAATACCTGGGTGGAAAAACGTCAGAAAGTGAAGGAGGCTAATCTTCTGAAGTGGCTGGAATCCAGTTGTCGGGACTCAGGGGATAAGTCAATGGAAGCTCAGCCTCTTGATACACCCTAAGCCGCTGAAGATCACCAAGCTAGGCAAGCGCAGTTACAGTGGAACCTCCCTTTGAAAGACCTCGACATATAAGATACACGATTTCCCATTTGACAGATGTCATATATTATGTTTGATTGTAGTTTTACTGTTCAAACTACATATAAAAAACATTCATGCAGTGTTATTTGTGATTTGGAAGTAAAACTGTGTTAGTAAGTGTCAGTCATATTGCGCAGTGTTATGTGTGATTTGGATGTAAGAATTTGTTGGTAATGGTCTCCTCACACACTGCGACCAGAGTTGGACGGAAATGGTCGTGAGCTCTCAACGATTGAGGTTGGACTGTGTGAGGACCACGTCGCGTGAAAATTCCAGTCATCTGAATTTCCCTTCAATCGTTGTAGGCAACTGGCTCCTGCAACATTTCTCAACGACAGTCGTAGGCAATCAGCCAATGAGAAACATCTCCACACTGACCCACTTCAAGCAGACGACACACGACAATGGAAGCGAATTTGAATCGAGAAGGTGTAGGTGACTTTCTGGGCCTATTATAGAACAATAAAGACACGCACACAGCTATCTATGACGTTATTTTAATCAGAATAGAACTTGCAATGGCATTTTACATTCGAAAGAGACCAAAGGCGTCGGTTTGTACGTAAACATGCTCGTTTTTCACTACGAAGAAGCCACTCTGATCCCGTTATCAAAATCAGCTAGGCCTATTTCGAAATGGTGTGTTGTGGTAGGCTTGAAAGAGAACCCAAGACACTTTAAATTGTCTGTTCTTCTGACTGTAGGAACGGTCCGCATGATCAGAATAGTAGGGCCTAATCAAGTAAACTATTGATCTACCAAGGCCTATCTTGATTTGGTCATTGAAAATCCCAAGTTGCCCGTGCTTTCTAGCTTCTGCTTCTTGTTTCTCAATCCAACCACCATCATCAAGTTGATGGTTTTGTTGGCATAGAAAATGATGTAGGCCTAGCCGCATTAGGCCTAGAGATATGAATAAAATGCACACATAATCCCATCATATGATTGTTCTTTTAAATCAACTCAAAACACAAACTCAGCATCCAAACTTCTAAATCTATGGGGCCTAAGTAATTTTTTAGAACTACAGTACTAGAGCCTTGGCCAACACAAGGACGCATAGTGCTTGTTGCATCATAATGTTACAAGTGACGTAACAATACGGAGTAGGGGAGGTGGTGGTAGATTTAGGTGCGACTATGTCTTTCACTCTTCCTCCCTTCTCTTGTCCTCTCCTCCTCTCTCTCTCTCTCTCTCTCTCTCTCTCTCTCTCTCTCTCTCTCTCTCTCTCTCTCTCTCTCTCTCTCTCTCACACACACACACACACACACACAAACACACACTAATTGGCACAAACATGTCACATAGTCTAAGCACACACACTCACACGCGCGCGCACACACACATACTGGCACAGACATGTCACATAGTCTACACACACACACACACACACACACACACACACACACACACACACACACACACACACACACACACACACACACACACTTTCAAAAACATTTCCTCCAGCCGAAGTCGGACTTGCTGGGCCTAACTATTTCCTAGTTAGGCGCATAACGGCAGCATGACGCATATGCGCTCATAATTGACAGGAAACTATCTGAGTGATTAAAGAAGAAGGAGAAGTGTCGATACGATTAAGATTAAAAATATAGCCTCGTCGACAACAAAGGCCATGTCAGGGCTGTCACCACGTTACATCTCACCACGTTGCAAGGGTCGTACAAGCGACTATCAAAACGTTAAGAACTGCCCTCTTTCCCACCATTTCTATCCTCGCATTCATTTATTCACCCCCACCCTACGCCCAACCCCCCAACCCTCTCCAAGTCACCCCAAGCTTTTACATAATTTGGGTCCCTTCCCAATATTTAATGCGCCTCCCTCTTCTTTCTCTCTGTCTCTGTCTCTGTCTCTGTCTCTGTCTCTGTCTCTCTCTCTCTCTCTCTCTCTCTCTCTCTCTCTCTCTCTCTCTCTCTCTCTCTCTTTCTCTCTCTCTCTCTCACGGCAGGATCAGTAGGGTTAAAGAGAACAGTAAGGCACATTCAGATGAAGTTAATATAACCAGGGAACCACACACAACATCTGACATGCCCAAACAAACAAACAGACAAGTAGAGACACTTTGTGTTGATGACTACAATCCACCTTCTGACCACTGCGAAAATACCATTCCAAAAACATTTTTCGTCAACACTGGATGTGTGGATGATGTTGATGTTGATTGGATAAGGTATGTGAAAACAGCACTGAAAAAGACAAACGCAATACCACAACAGATGATGACATCAATAAAGTCACTGATGACAATACTGAATGTAGAGTAGAGACTGCTGACACACTCATTACAGCTGATACAGGCGTGTGTGGTGAGCAGACTGATGACAGACATGATGGCCAGGACAGACTGATGGGTACAGCGCAAAACAAAACAATGGTGATAAAAGGCAAATCAAATGACACAGAGAAAAGACAAGCTGACACTCAAGATAAGACTGAACACAAGACAGAGCAGGACATGACAGGACATAACGTGTCTGGACAGGACAGGGGACAAGATATATCGCAGGTATCTGAGGAGAACCCTACAGATCAGCCCTTGTCAGCGGTACGCAGTCTGCGGTCAAGGCGGCCAGCATCTGGCTCACGTGTAGAAAGCAAAACATCAAATAAACCTGCTGAAAAATCATCCAGTCAAAGCAGTATTGAGGATGCTTTTAGAAAGACAGAATCAGCAAAGAAGTCAAAAGCAGGTGATGTGCAAAAGTCACAATCCCCCAGTAAACCTAAACCCCAGCCTCCTGGTAATCTCAAGTCACAGACCCCAGGTAATTCCATATCCCAGTCCCAGGGCTCAAAGCCCAATCCCAAACCCCAGACCCCTGGTAATTCAAACCCCATGTCCCAAAGCTCCACATCAAAAGGCAATACTACGCCAGGTGCGAGCAGATAGGATTATGGCCGGGCAACAGCACAAGAAAACGAAGGTCATAACCAAAGTAAATGTACACCTAGATTGGGTGAAAATTCTTTTGTAAATAGCTGTAAATCTCAAATCAACTTTTTGAATTATAACGTACATGGTCTTGTACAAAAGTTAGATAATACAGATTTTGCAACTATCTTAACACTTTTGATTTGATCTGTCTTACAGAGACTTTCGTTTCTTTTGATTTTGAGTCAAATTTGTTTAATAATTTTAGGTTTTACTTCCAAAGCAAAGAAATTGTCCAAACTGGTGGTGTTAGTACTATGGTAAGAAAGTCCTTTTTGAATTATGTGGAATGTGTTCATGTCCATCAAGAAAATATTGTGGCTTTAAAAATACACCAAGATCTTTTTGGTACTGATACAGATGTTATGTTTCTTTGCTGTTATGTACCACCATGTGATTCTTCTCTTTGGTACTGATACAGATGTTATGTTTCTTTGCTGTTATGTACCACCATGTGATTCTTCTCTTTGGTACTGATACAGATGTTATGTTTCTTTGCTGTTATGTACCACCATGTGATTCTTCTC